>OY757915.1:21874359-21889359 GCA_963585895.1 Sepioteuthis lessoniana | reverse complement strand
TTCGTGATAGGGGGCAGGTGGCCGTACAGTTGGTGTCTTGTGGGGTATTGCTGCCAGGACTTGTTCAGGATTGCACGCAGCATTCTTGTGTAATTGCCATCTAGTTTCTTCTCCAGCCGTTTTGTTAGCGTCCATGTAGTGCATCCATATAGCAGTATCGATGTGACCGCTGCCTGGAAGAAACTGCGTTTCATTTTATCGGTTAGGTCAGAATGTCAGATTTTCACTCAAGAAAATTAGTTGAAAGATTTGATTAGATTACAGAAAATAATCTATATCTACTAAAAATTATCTGTTCTATCGCAGAGAAAGACAAACATGGTTGATGTATAAAAATATAATCTGCTTCTTTTCTTTTATTACCCGAAATGTACGTATGATTAAAATGAGAGAGAGAGAGAGAGAGAGAAAGAGAGAGTCGAAGATGTCTGAGTTTGCACTGACACACTCAGACTGACAGTACGGGTATCTTTGAAATCCCTCCTCTTCGTTCTCCCCGGGTCGAAATCTTTCCTGGTTTATCTAATTTTCCGGACGTCCACGCAAATTTTCGCCTACACAGTACACGTGGATACGTCTCCTAGCATGCCATCCATACAATGCACGTGATCACGCTTCCGTCTAACATGCCACCCATGAGTTTATGTGATATTTCCGCCGGGGTGCACCAGCATCCTATCTATTTTAGGAACGAGGTGCTCTTCCTACTTAGTCTGCGACATCTTTCTTGCTTGCCATCCATGCAATTTATGCGGTGTTTTAGCAGAGGAATCAGCGCTCTGTTTACTTTAGGCAACAGATGCATTTCCTGGTATGCCGCCCAAGGAATTTAATCCAGGGTAGAAATGATTTGAGGTTTGGATTCTTCAAAACTTGCGAGGCAATTAAAAAAAATATCATTGTCGGATAATCTCAAAGAAATTTTAAAAGCGCCTATTGGTCAATGAAAAAAAAACTTTGAGATACAAAAATGTTAGCATCTCAAAGTCAATTTCTGCACCAAATAAACTCTTATTTTGTATGGAAATCCGTTGATTGTGCACACACACACACATATATATATATACATATATATATATGAAGCTAGGATGAGAAGATCATATGATGACAAAATATCGGCTAATATGGACATTCCTAACCATTGGGGTCCAAGTACTGCAACACTGATGGAAGAAATGCGTGGATAGCAAGAGAGACTATGTTGAAAAAGAAAACCTATTTGATTCCATTCCATGGGAGGACTTTGGTCAGCCAATTAACTTTTCAGATCTGTCTGAAGGACCTAGAATATGCAGTCTGAATTTCCAGCAGAGATGTGAGACTCCCTAAAACGGGGTGTCCTGGATAATTATTCTCATAGAAAAACTATTAATGAAAATTATTCTCCTAGATAAAAGAGAAATTATCCCATTTGCAATTTGATGTTTTAAAAAACGGGGTATATTCTGCAGTGTCTTCTTTTCGCCACATTAGCGAGGCTAATTGTATTTTCCTGTAGCGGGATAAGACTCCCCGCCAAAAGTGGGGGTGAATATGAAATTAAACAAAACTTCATCTGATGGTGTGACTCCGTTTCGGGGATCTAGGGTGTGTGAATACCCCTCTATTACCAATACTCCCAGATCAACTATGTCTCAATAAGGCAGCCGAAAAGCAGAAAAACTGTGTTATATTTTATGAATTAGAGAAAAGCAACTGTTTTCAAGCTGACACGTAGAACGTTAAAAGCGATTTTGAATTGAATTACGAATCAGGGTTGGTGGAGAGCGGTCCTTCGGAAAATGTTGATAGTTTCAGCCAATGAATGACTGAAAAATTGTTTTTCTTTAAGAATAAGGGTGTATATGGGGACAGTGATCCTTGTTTTTTTTATCCACAAGTGATATAAGAAAAAATATATTTGTGATAATGAGAAAAAATTCAGAACAAGACATAGAGCAACCTATTTCATTATGCTGATGATGACTACGTTTTATTGGCTGGCAATTTGGCTATTACGATGATTCTGACTGGGTTTATCAATGTTTTTTGGATTATAAAGGGGTCGAGTCTTCTCAATATATAGACATGTGTTAGTTATTTGATGGACTTGAAACATTTTCTATGCCCGGCGAAATTTTCTCGAATTTCGCTGTGTTGGCTTTCCGGCCACTGTCAGACGACCTGGGAAGACAGCCAATAACAGGTCATGGCCTAGACACTTTTTTTTCAATTTCTAAAATGGATAAAACGACAGAAATATTTATCTGTCGAGAGTTGGAGTAAACCAGTTGCAAAATAGCTGAAATACAAAAGTGAGAAACTTTAATAATCTTCCATACCATTATTCTAACTCGATGTGAATTTTCCACGTCACAGTGAACTTGTCGGTTTTTTTTTAAGTCAGTATGACAGCAAGTCTCTTTACTACACCAGGACTCTTCTAAGTAATCTAGCCAATCTTAAAAATGATTTTATCTGGATGGTCTCGATTCTTCATTCGGTCTCTTCTTCCTAATGCCATGGGAGTGCGTTCTAACGCACGAACAACGGTTGGTATCAGCGTTACTTTTATGTTCCACCACTTTTTTCGTTCTCTGGCAACATCCAGGAACTTGTCTATCGTTTCGTTACTTTTATTTTCTCTCTGTGGTCCGTTGGAACGGCAAAATCCATTAGATGAGGATTTTTTTTTTCTCGTTATGTTTGGTCTTCTGGCCGCGATTTGGTGATCTGTTTGTATTTCAAATTCCCAGAAAATTTCATGCGTCTCATTTTTTTTACGACAGATTCAACTTTGTGCCTATACCATTTGTCAACAAGGTTAAATTTTAGTCTCTTGCACAGTTCCCGGTAAATTACCTTTCAAGCCCACTCATGCTTACACTCAAATTCATTTTGTGCTAGTTTACATTATCATTCGTAGTATTGGTAGTATTAGCAGTGGAAGTAGTATTATTAGTAGTAGCAGTTGTATTCATTTATCAATCTTAAATCAGTTTAACATAAGAGTTATACTAGGATGAACTAAGTGAGAATCAAACTCACTAACAATGGTCTCCAAGTCTAGATTGCTAAACATTACACCTTATATGGTACCCTAGTAATAACAGTTCATATTTATGCAACTCCTCCAATTTTTAACCGAAATTAGTTTGAATTCAGAATCTTCCTTCTAGACAAGTTGCCTAACCAAGGCAAAAAAAAAAAAACAAAAACAAAAAAACTGTTGGGTATCACCCACCTATCTTCACACAAGGAACAAGTCCATCTGCCATATATAGCAGGGCAGACTAGAAGGTGAAGAGCCGCTTCTTATAACGGAAGCCAATATTATCGTTGGACTATATCCTTATTCTGCATTCACTAATCCTATGTCCTTGTCTACTAACAGTCTCTCTATTGTATATACCTTTTCCTGAGAATATAACTCTATTTCCTCACATATCGTGGTTTATTCTTTATTTAATACGACAAGCGTTCACCAACCAGAACGCAAAAAAAAAAAAAAAAAAAAAAAGAAATAAAAAAAGAAAGAAGTCTATCCTGCTATTTCCTAATAGCTCGGAGGATAATATGGATCTATGCCTTCTGCAAGAGTATTATCGGGAAGCGAAACGCAAAAAACTCGTTCAGAATTTGAACTCTGGTCTCTGATTCCATTTCATTCGCCGGTAGCAGTGGTAGGAGTAGTTGCAGGTGTAGTTGTCATTCCACTAGCATCTGGTGGCTCTCACGTAAGATCAAGTGACAGTTTTTTTTAATTTTTATATCTTTTCAGAATTTGATTTAGTATTATTGTGGCCATCAGAAATAGCAGCGAAGACTGGAAATTTCCTTAAAACATCAGTTTGCTAACGATTTTCCGTCAGCGTTAAAATCCACTCTCCAGTCCTTTTAATGGAGTTTAACGTCAATTTTACAACCGTTTCATTTATTTTCAACAACTTGAGACATTCAGATATTAAGGCAGGATCCATCATATCGTACTCTTTTCCTCCAGCAGTGATATGTTATAAAAAATCTTTAGAAAAACTGTTTCACATGTTCTTATCGAAAAACATGGATTACTTTTTAAATGAGGCTTGATAGAGGATTGCCATCAATATCTCAGACTAAACGAAAGGAGTTCTGTTTAGTGGGTTTCAAAGGAACGTTGTAATTACAGATTGCTGGAACCTGGTCAAATTATTACGGCACAATACGAAAAGTTCATAGGCTAACCATGGTACTCTCACGGAATGTGAGCAAATGAGGCTTATTTTTTAACATAGTCTACATTTGCAGTTCACATACATTTTCTGTCAGTGCTTGGATTCCATTGTTTGAAAAAGCCAACACACATACTTTTTTTCCGTTGGTATAGTAATGCTTGGATCCCATTGGTTGAAAAAAAACATCTCGCATATTTTTCCATCGGTACTGCGGTACTTGGATCCCATTAGTCGAAAAAATCACCACACATACTCTTTCCATTGTATAGCAGTGGTTGGGTCCGATTGATTGAAAAAATCATCTCGCATAGTTTTTCCATCGGTATTGCGGTACTTGGATCCCATTAGTCGAAAAAATCACCACACATACTCTTTCCATTGTATAGCAGTGGTTGGGTCCGATTGATTGAAAAAATCATCTCGCATACTTTTTCCATCGGTACTGCGGTGTTTTGATCCTATTGGTCGAAAAAAGTCATCAGTAGCAGATATGACGTCATGATATGAACTTTTCAGCCTGCTCTTGTATGGTTGGTTTGTATTGATGATTAATTCAACGGAAACAGCCCTTTCTTTTCTCGGCAAATGCTCTTGATTTGATGTTAAAGCCTGGATCGACAGTTGCGACAAAAAGCAAAACAAGAAAAAAAAAATCAAAAACGGAATAGAGGATCATTGTTTCCCAAATTCAATGAAACATGTATTAAATAATATATATATATATATATATATATATATATATATATATATATATAGAAGAGTGGACTGAATAGTTTATAAGCTGAAAAGTTCATATTTTCTTGATGACGTTTTTGACCAACAGGATCCGACTACTGCAAAGGGGAGGGAAGTAATGAGAGGACCGTAAAGGGGACTGTGTTGAAAAATATACCTCATTTGGTCACCTTCTAAGAGAGCATCAGCATCAACCTATGAACTCTATAACTCTATGGCTGATATATATATATATATATATATATATATATATATTCAAATAAATTATTGGTATAAGCAAATTTTATCAAGATCTATATTACAGGAATCATAATTTATTTGTTAAAATAATAAAACAAATCAGTTACCTCTTAAGTTGTTAATATTGATTTAACCCTTAACAACATTGTCCGGTTAAGAGGTAAACAATCCGTTCGATTATTTTTGCAAATAAATTATGATTTCCATAATATACATCTTAATAAAATTTGCTTGTACCAATAATTCATGTTAATACTATCGGGGTCGGTGCAGCCCTCAAATGATTCAAACCTTTTACAATATTATCCGGTTAAGAGGTAAAGAATTTGTTTTAATATTTTAACAAATTATGATTCCCGTTATATTCGTATTAATAATAATAATAATAATAATAATAATGATAATAATAACACACACATACACACACACACACACATATATATATATATACTAGCTGTACTCGGCCATGCGTTGCTGTGGCTCAGTTTGTTTAAATGGAAAAAAAAAAATGAAAATATATGTTTCTAATATGTTTAATCTTCCAGTACTTGGATAATATGTATATAAAAACACTCTTGAAATCGAATGGTATAAAACTTGAGATTATCGGTTAGTAACAAACATTTACATTTTTATTTGTATAGATCATCGAATTATTGGAAAATTAAACATATTAGAAACATGCATTTTCTTTTTTTTTTTTTCATTTGAACAAACAGAGCCACAGCAACGCATGGCCGGGTACAGCTAGTATATATATATATATATATATATATATATATATATATATATATATATATATATATATATTTCATTTGTTTATACAAACGAAATATGGTTTAAGAAAGAAAACCTTTTAATGGATGTCTCTCGTTGAAGTTAAACACAAAAAATATTTTGTAAACAATTCGTTAGAACAAAAAAAAAAAAAAGATTTACTTACTTCTGAACCAACGAAATATGGTTTAAAGTTTAGTGTCTCTGTTTAAGTCAACCAAAAAAGAAAGAAAAGTGACAGAACAAAAAAAAAAAAAAATCACGTGTAAAATTCTTGTAAAACGGAAGTTATTTTTTCGAGTCCGGCTTTTGTCGGAGAAAAACGACTTATTAAAAATATTTTTTTTTATTATTGTAATATTTTTTGATAATAAGTATATAAAAACACTCCTGAATTCGAATAAAATACTCTCTCAAAATTTTAAACCAATTAGTGCTATAAAACTGGAGATTATCGGTTAGTAACAAACATTTACATTTATATATATATATATATATATGTGTGTGTGTAAGCTCCTTTATCTCTAGAAATGTGTACCAACATTGTTCTACTAAAAGTGTAGCTTTCGCATTAAATAACCCACGAAGGTTGATATTAACCAAACCAAGCCAAACCAAAACAATATACGAGGTGCATTCAATAAGTTTCCAGACTTTTTTTTGTACGGATATTTAAAATTGTCGTAGACTCTTGAAAATTAAATGTCTTATTGCTATATATCTTATGAGATGACTGACCAATTTTTATGATTTCAGGTTCCAATGAACAGCTACAGCAGCAATTGGAATACACCCTACGAAAGCCTGATTGTCACAACTGGTGAATTTCAAAAATGCAATCTAGACGTGAGGACACTTTAGAAGAATGATATGCAATAAAATTCCGTTTTAAACTTGGAAAAAATGCCACAGAAACGTATGGAAGGCTTCAGACTGCTTTTCGACCATCCTGCATGAATCGAGCATCAGTTTTTGAGTGGCATAAGAGATTCCAGGAAGACAGGGAGTCTGTGAGGGATGATGAGAGGTGTGGGAGGAGTAAGGAAGTCAATACACCAGGGTTGATTGACCAAAGGGTTAGGGTTAGGGTTACTATGTTGAGGTTTTAAGGGAGTTCAGAAGAGATGCCTTGGAAAGAGGCCAGCACTCTTCAAATTGGGTCAGGGACATTTCCAACAGGACAATGCACCAGTCCACAACTCCATCCTTGTCACAGACTATTTGACCAAGATGGGCATTAATGCGGTTCTTTGAAGGGGACTAGAGTTTCATGTGTGTACTATCAATAAAAGTGCCCATACGAAAAAAAGTCTGGAAACTTATTTAATTATTCTCCTATATATATATATATATATATATATAATTTCAAGAAAAAACAAAGTCGGTCACATTACGATAATAAATTGAGCTTATACATTGAGCCCTTTACCAGGAATATTTAGATATTCGAATTTTGAATAATTCAATTTTCCTGACAGAATTGTTCCCCACTCCGGATTTACTGGATTGAAGAATACCTATATATATATATATATTGTTGGTCAAACGGGAGAAAGGAAATATTTTTAAATGAATAGATCCACAAATGATTTCAAATTTGGTTGGTTGGTTGGTTCGTTCGTTCGTTTGTTTTACTTTTCGTGTCATTTAACGCCGAATTTAGTCATTTTTGTTTGGTTTGGTTTATGACATATCAACCATTGTAGGTTATTTAATGCCAAACCCGCCTTTATACATATAAAAATTTTATTTCAAACAATTCTGTTTTGCGGAAGTAAACAGTTTATATATCAAAACAGTTATATTTCAGACACTTCAGTTTAGCATAAGTACACAGTTTGAATGTCAAAAGCAGTTCTATTTCAAATAATTCCGTTTAGCATAAGTACACTGTTTAGATCTATTTAATCCATAAATAGGACCCTATCGGGTGCTCTCACTCCGGACCGGAATGGACCGGTGGGCAATGGCAATCAAGGGGCGCTCCGCATTACCCAAATCTCCAGCTTTACTGGAAACTATCAGCTGGTTTAGTGTCATATCCACAACTCTATCCTTGTCACAGGCTGTTTGACCAAGATGGGCATTAAGATAGTTCCTCATCCTCCCTATAGTCCAGACCTTGCTCCCTGTGACTTTTGGTTATTCCCTAAGCTCAGAGGCTGTCGTTTTGAGACAATTGAGGAGATGAAAGAGGCTGTGACGAAGGTCATTGACACGCTCACTCAAGAGGACTTCCATTGGGACATCGAGAAGTTGTTGGAACGGTACAACAAGTGCCTTGCAGCTGGAGGAGATGACTTCGAAGGGGCCTAGAGTTTCATGTGTGTACTATCAATAAAAGTGCCCATACGAAAAAAAGTCTGGAAGCTTATTTAATGATCCTCGTACACTCTTCAATATATATATATATATATATGTGTGTGTGTGTGTGTGTATGTGTGTGTGTGTGTGTGTGTATTAGTAGTTGTTGTAATAATAGTCTCAAAAGAACTCAAGATAAAAAAAAGGTAATCGTACTGTTTATAAGTAAAAGTATAGCGTACACCATCAGATAAATTTCTACACACACGTGTAAATTAAATTGACAACATTATTGATTGAGTATTGATAGAAAATATTAATTAGACGTGTGCAGGCCAGAGATTTTAATTATTTCTCCACTTTTAAGACCACAACACTTCACTAATTTGTCACATTGTTCTGTGTCATATTAACTAATGTGCTGGACTGCGACAGTGCAGTAAACGGGTTCAAACTCCAGTCATGTCTTTACTATATTTACCCAACTCCTCCGCTCGGGCAGGATATGACACAAGGTCAATTTTTTTAAGCGGAGTTTAACAGGTTTGAATTCTGAGTTTTCCCTCTTCTAGACTAGTTGCCTCACCAAGGCGGAAGAACCTAGTCTGCCCTACTATTTACCCATAGTTGGAGGGAGAATAATTGGATTCATACCTTTCCCAAGGGTATTAGTGCTATGTGAAATGCAATCAGTCTCGTGCAGGATTTGAACTCGTGTAGCCGTGTCCATTTCCTATGACGATTACCATTACACCACGGGCACCTCCCTTTACCAACTCCTCCGCTCGGGCTGGATATGACACAAGGTCAATTTTTTAAGCGGATTAATAGATTTGAATTCAGAGTTTTTTCTTCTCCTAGTCGTTTCTTTACGTTTAATTTCAGACCATTATTCTTGTGAATCATTTGGGGTCCCTTATCCACCTCTGCTAAGAGTTTAATACTACTCCTACTACTACTACTACTACTACTACTGTTCTTCTTCAAGGATTGATTTGGTATTAAATAACTCACAAAATTTGACATGCCTTTAAACAAAAAAGATCAGATGTTGTATACTTCTCATAGACCCAACGAAGAACATAATTAAAGAACCCCAAATCCATGTCAACAGTCTTTATATAATTCAAAACCAAATCAAACATTGTTTGATATTCTTCTGTATCTCTTTTACTTACTACCATAAATCAATCACAATCTAAACTTTCCTTGTCTTAACATTATCGCCACATGATCTTCCAAAAGAGGTTGAATAGTTAGTTTAGTTTAGTTTAACTGCATGTCAACTCCTTATGGGTTATTTCATGCCGAAATTGGAATCATTTCTAAATGTTTGATTACAATCATAACTGTATGAGTGTGGTTTAGAGAATATAGTTCACCCTTATGGGTGAACTTTATTCTCTAAACCATACTCGTTAGGTTTTCGAATTCAGAGTTTTTCCTTCTCCTAGATTGGTTGCCTAACTAAAACTAAAGCAGTCTTTTTACTCTACAATACTAACAGTAATATTAAATTCTTTCAAGTATCCCTATCCTACTTCAATAATTAAACCACCCTGTGGGCGGGGTTTAGAATATGCTGACTGTATCTAGGTGAGTCCCGAGATTAACACTGAAGTGTATAGTTAGGTTCCAGCTTTGGAAATCTAGGGAGTTCTGAGAATCTCTATTTTTGCAGTTACTCTCAGGTCCACTCTGACCTGGTGTGGTAGTACCTGTTAAGCTTCCGTCCAGGGGTTGAATGGTTCTGTTTAGAAATTATTTGAATTTGATTGAACCGTGTGAAAAATATCGCTGAAGACATAACTACAGATAAAAACGTAGAATAAATGCAATTCCCTAACCTTAAAGTATAGAATAACCCTTAAGTGGTTGACATGCCGTTAAAATGAATCAATCAATAAATAAATAATTTGCACATTGTTGAATGCTTTCGAGTGTTGATGGGTTTGATTTCATGGCATATCAACCATTGTAGGTTATTTATAATACAACAGTTCTATTTCAAACAATTCAAATTTGCATTGGTACGCAGTTTCAATGTCAAAACAGTTCTATTTTAAACAAATCAGTTTAGTTTAAGAACATAGTTTAGATCTATTTTACCCATAGATTGGACCCTATCAGATGCTACCACTCCGGGCCATAGTGGACCTAGGAGCGATGGCAATGAAGGGGTGCTCCGCATTCCCCCAAAGCTCCAACATTACTGGAAAGTCACCATCAAATTGTTTAGTATCATATGCAGGATACTCGCTGCGGGAGACTTACCCCTCTGTAGCGATGCAATTGGTGTATTTTGCAACCCCAGCCGACTGGGCAATTTCAAGTGTTCTAAACTAACGTTAATCATTCAATTATATAATAACCTTTTGCTTGCATACAGTTATATAATTTCAAGAGTTCCAATTCAATACAAATAATTATAAAATAGATCTATTATCTGACCCATACATTGGACTCTAACAGGTACTACTATTATCGGTCAGAGTAAACCTGGGAGTAATGATGCTAAAGGAGTACTCCATCCGATACAGATTTCCAGAACTAGAACCTCGTCATCAGCTGCAGTTTCGTGTCATACACAAGACACTACTTTTTTGGTGGGTGGATGGGGTGGGGGCATCTGACACCTCTTCAGAGAATGTAGTGATCGTATTCTGAGCATCATCGACTTGGTGGGTGGGTGGGAGAGAAATGTGAACACACGCACCCTCACACACACACAAACACACATACACACACAAACAAAAATAGAGGGGAAGAAAGAGGGTAAGATAGAAGGAGGTATCTAAAAGAGTGAAAATGCAGTTTAGTGACATCTCTTATTTGTGTGTGGAAGAGGCAGTCAGCGTCTTCTAAACTTCACCGTCACGGCTGCCAATTATATTAAGATTTGACCTTTGGCCAAGCCATGCTATTAGCTCAATGTTTCCAAAATCAAAGAATTGTTTGCAGAGGCAGGAAATGTACTGCTTGTAATAAAATCGTTTGGTTCGATTTATTTGTTTAACGGCCTCTTACAGGTCATTTAAGGGTGATATCTGATTCAATTGTAAATCAAAACTATTTCCAACGTTCCATTGAAGTTTAACAAATTTCCTTTTTTTTCGTTGTCTGTTTGTTTGTTTGTTTGTTTGTTTGTGTTTTATAGTATATCAACATTTATAGGTTATTTAATGCCAAATCCACCTTTATAAAATTAAACAGTTCTATTTCAAACGATTCAGTTTAGTCAAACAGTACTAATTCAACAATACAGTTTAGTATAATTATAGTCATTGTTTGCACTCAGTTATATGTCAAAACAGTTCTATTTCAAACAATTCATTTTAGCATACAAAAAATCCATTTCAAACAATTTAGTTTGGCATAAGTAGGCAGTTTGAATGTGAAAACAGTTCTACTTCAAGCAATTCAGTTGAGCATAAGTACACAGTTTAGTTCTATTTGACGCATGAAAAGGACTCTCAGATGCTACCACTCCGGACCAGAGTGGACCCGGGAGAGATGGCAATGAAGGGATATTCCGCATTCCCCAAAGCTCTAACATTACAGGAGCCTCATTATCAGATTGTTTAGTGTCATATGAAGGACACTCGCTGCAGTTGTCTTACCCCTCTGCAGTCGGTATATTCCATAGCCTCCGCCGACTGGTCAATTATTTGTTGATAATTATTTGTTTGTAGACACTTACATAATATAAAGTATTCCTATCTAATATTAATGATTTATGCAATTATATCGTTTAAAGTTAGATTTCCTGCAAAATACTTATGGTTTGCTTGCACACTGTTATATGGTTTCAAGTATTTCAATTTGACCGTAATAAGTTGCAAGCAGTTATAAGTTTTTAAGTCATTAATAATAACAATACTAGACACAAGAAGAGATTCACAGAATTATTCCTAATACAAATGATTTGCTAACCGAGATTTTGCATCAAGTAACAATAGTAAAAGTAAAGTTGTCTCCCTCAGTCGAAGTCGGCATGAAGGCTCCCTTTTCAATAGCTACAACACCGAGATTAAGAGAGGGCGCTACTTCTTTCCCTGGATTGCTTCACTTTACTCTTGATATGTACCTTATATTGCTGAGTGTTAAGCAAGGAGTCATCAAGTACCATTGTTAAAGTCTTTGGTATGACGTGACCTGGGATTGAACCCAGGTCTCCCGGACCATTGGCGAACACTCTACCCACGAGACCAATAATAATAATAGTCCGTCCAGGCAGACTACAGAGTATAAATAAAAGAAAGTGAACAGAGAGATAACTACCTAAACCTTAACTAAAAAATATAGAACATGAGAGTGACTGTGATACTAATTGTAATCAGTGCACTTGGAACAATCGTCAAAGGATTGGGAAAGGGACTGGAAGATTTGAAAATAAGAGGAAAAGTATAACCTATTACATTTTAAAGATTTGCCAAAATACTTGTAATAGTCTTGGAGACTTGAGGAGACTTGCTGTCACTCAAAATCCAGGGAGAAAACATCAGCTAACGCTGGCGTAAAAAACTCTCAAAATAGTAATATTAATTCTAGAAGACTTAGAAATCAGAGGACAAGAGAAAACTACAGTATTATTAAGATCGGCCAGAATACTGAGAAGAGTCCTAGTGGCTTGGGGAGACTTGCTGTCACTCAAACACCAGTGAGAAAATATCAGCTAACGCTGATGTTGAAAACTCTCAAACGAGTAAAATAATTATAACTAAATCTAGATAACAAATATGGGATGAAAAACATCTGCATGGATACTTCAAGCGACAGACTGGAGAGATTGCACACGAAAAGAGGAGGATATAGCTAAGAAAAGCACACCTGAAATGAGAAAATGAATCTCTGTTAATAACAGCACAAAATAATGACATATAGATGAATTGATAATATGCAGCAAAATAGTAAGTGTTGATCACATAATAAGCGACTGCAGTAAATTGGTACGATAGCAATACTAGAATAGATATGACAGGGTGGGAAAAGTGACCCACTGAGAATTGTGCAATAAAGTATAGTTTGATCATATTAACATAAAAACAGCATATGCACAAACCAAAATATGTCCTAGAAAATAAGATGTATAAAATTCTCTGCGATTTTAAGATACAAGCAGAGGATCCAAACTTGGCCGGAAGACCTGACCTAGTGTTAAGAAAAAAATAGTCAACTTGTAAACTCTGCCATTCCAACGGACTGCAGAGTCAAAAATTTAAAAAAAGCGAAAAAATAGACAAGTATTTTAATCTTACCATATGAGATTTGGAAAATAAAATCCAGCCCAGTCGACTGGGGCTGAAGAATACACAGACTGAATCTCTGCAGAGGGAACAGAATTTCCCTTAACGATATGGCACTAAACGATATGATGGTGGGTGTCCTCGTGGTGTAATGGTTAAAGCGATGGACTGCGAAATCGTAATAAGTGAGTTCGAACTCCAGTCGCACTGTTACGTTCACTTTCGGGCAAATACCCTTGGGAAAGGTATGAACACCCTTATCCTCCCAATTATGGTTTAAATAGTACCACTACTGTTCTTCTAGGAGAATAGCTTTGGCATTAAATAACCTAAAAAAGGTTGATATGCCATTAAACAAAGAAACCAAACCAAACCATATGATGGTGAGGCTCCAGTAATGCTGGAACTTTATGGAATATGGAATACCTCCTCTTTGCAATTGCTTCCAGGTCTACTCTGTCTCGGAATGGTAGCACTTCATAGAGTCCTATCTATGGGTCAAATAGAACTGTTTAAAATTGAAATTGTGTGCTAAAAATTGTGTGCTCGTTTGAAAATATTATCAACAAAATGAGTATACAAATCAGATATATTTAGTAAATATGTATAAACAGTATTTAGCATTAAATAACCAACAAAGGTTGATAAGCCATAAAACCACACCAAACCAAACCAAAAGATAAAAAATGTTTTAAGGCAAAACTGACACAAATAAAAATTATCTACAATATTCAGTTTTCTGCTCTTTCACCTGCAGAAACAGTAATATGAAGAATTAACAGAATTCTTTTAATTTGAGAATCATCATCATCATGTCGCGCCGCCAGCGCGGATATCCTTGACTCTCTCTCGCCATTTCTCCCTATCATTCATCGCCTCCGGCAGGTCTTCAGGGTTACATCCTGTCTCCTCACATAGTTGCTGTATGTATGTTCGTGCTGGTCGTCCCACTCTTGCACATCCATATGTGGGGGTCCACAGGAGTACATCGCTTATGAGCTCGTCCTTGCTTCTCCAGCAGTGTCCTGCGTGTCTGGTTCGTCGAACTTGTATAGTTTTCGTGATGGGGGGCATGTGTCCGTATAGTTGGAGTCTCGTGGGGTGTTGTCGCCAGGACTTGTTTAATACTGCTCTCAACATTCTTGTGTAATTTCCGTCCAGCCTCCTCTCCAGCCGCTTCGTAAGCGTCCATGTGGTGCATCCATATAGCAGTATCGACACAACCGCTGCCTGGAAGAAACTGCGTTTCATTTTATCAGTTAGGTCCGACTTCCATATGATCGAGAGCCTATCGATAGCTGTCCATGCTTTCGTCAGTCGTGTGTCGATGTCTTTTTCGGTTGATGAGACGCTACTCCCTAGGTAGGTGAATTTGTCGACTAGTTTCAGAGAGGCTCCGTCTAGTGTGGCAATGTTGCCTGTTTGGTTGTAACACATATATTCAGTTTTGTTTGCATTGACATGGAGGCCAATGCCAGCTGCAGCTCGTTCCAGACTATGCAGTA
>OY757915.1:21769359-21869359 GCA_963585895.1 Sepioteuthis lessoniana | reverse complement strand
CAGCAACAGGTTCTTGTTGTCCCTCATGACAGAAACTATTTATACAATTCGATTTCTTTTTTGTTATGATAAAAAAATCAATAATTTTTTTAAATATCGATTTCTCCTATCATTTTCACCTTAACTTTCTGGTGTGATTTTTTGATCTCCTTTTTTCGTTTGAAATAAATTCTTTGATGCATTTTCTTTGGTTTTCAATTGAAGCGTCATCTTTTGGTTAATTTGTCCTTATTTCAATGATTTTAAAGGGCCCATAAACACCCCTCCCAAACACAACCCAACCACAATTCCCCAACTTTGACTTTACAAAAAAAACTAATTTGTTTTATTCATCTGAAAACAGACTAAAAACAAAACGCGGCTTACAATAATTTCTATCTTTCTTTCTTTCTTTCTTTTTTTCTTTCTTTCTTTCACTTTTCGCTTTCTTTCTTTCTTTCTTTCTTTCTTTCAAAAATTAAAAAAAATAAAATGATAAAATATTCTCACTTTTTTGGCCGTTTATTCATTTCTTTCCTCTTTCCACTGTTTCTTCTTTTCTTAACTTCTTCCTCAAGTTCTTCCAACTTCTATTCTTACGCACGCACGCACGCACATATATATATATATATATATATATATATATATATATATATATATATATATATAAATATATATATATATATTGTATATAGGTAAATATATATATATATATATATATATATATATGTTTATCTTATCTCTCTCACTCACTCTCTCTCTCTCTCTCTCTCTCGATATATATATACATATATGCTGTATATATTTTGGAATAAACCCCCTAATTCCTTTGGCTTGTCTTTGTTTTAAAATTTCTTAAAGCACGTTATGTTTTCCTCTGTTGTATCTCAAAAAGTTTTTCTTTCTTTCTTTTATATTTTATTGCTTCTTTCTTTCTTTCTTTTTTTCACTTTATACTTTATTCCATGTCTTTCTTTCTTTCTTTCTTTCTTTCTTTTTTATTAATTTCTTTCTTTCTTTCTTTCTTCACTTTATTCATTTCTTTCTTTCTTTTTTTCACTTTATACTTTATTCCATTCCTTTCTTTTTTTCTTTCTTTCTTTCTTTTTTATTAATTTCTTTCTTTCTTTCTTTCTTCACTTTATTCATTTCTTTCTTTCTTTTTTTCACTTTATACTTTATTCCATTCCTTTCTTTCTTTCTTTCTTTCTTTCTTTTTTATTAATTTCTTTCTTTCTTTCTTTCTTCACTTTCTTCATTTCTTTCTTTCTTTCTTTTTTATTAATTTCTTTCTTTTTTTCTTTCTTTCTTTCTTTCTTTCTTTCTTTCTTTCTTCACTTTATTCATTTCTTTCTTTCTTTCTTTCACTTTATACTTTATTCCATTTCTTTCTTTCTTTCTTTCTTTCTTTCTTTTTTATTAATTTCTTTCTTTCTTTCTTTCTTTCTTTCTTCACTTTATTCATTTCTTTCTTTCTTTCTTTCACTTTATACTTTATTCCATTTCTTTCTTTCTTTCTTTCTTTCTTTCTTTCACTTCATACTTTATTCTATTTCTTTCTTTCTTTCTTTCTTTCTTTCTTTCTTTCTATTTTATTAATTTCTTTTTTCTTTCTTTCTTTCTTTCTTTCTTTCTTCACTTTATTCATTTCTTTCTTTCTTTCTTTCTTCAATACCTTCATTGCTTGTTCCTCTTTTTTCTTCTGTCTTTTCATATTCAAAGGTTTTCGTTCTCCCCCACAACATCATCTTCTCTTTCGTTTATCCTGCGTTTTTCTTTGTAATTTCCCTGATCTTCTTCTGCTTACTGTCTAACTCTAACCCTAACCCTCTTACTTCGATTTTCTTTTTCCAAAGCGAGTAAACTTTTCCCGACCAATCACTTTCCAGGTTATTTGAGCCTGGTTGATCGGCGCGACCGGGCGAACGGCTGGGTCTCGACAGAGCTCAGCGTCAGGTCAGGGGGTGACGTGGGTCAGCGCCTGCTTTATTAAACGCCGACGGTGAAGGCGGGAGTGTGACAGGCAGAGAAACTTCATTAAAGTAGGTGTTGAATTATCGATTAGACGATGTTTCGCTTTCTCTCCTTCAGCCTCGTTTCCACCCGACCAGCTCGTCCCCACTCCCGTTCCCATCGTCATTCACTACTTTTTTTTTCACTGATCCGGGTAGAAAAGCTGGGGTCTGGTTGGGGTGTTTAGACAATAACGGAAGTTCAGTGGCCGTATAGATTTATGTGGCGCCTCTGTCTGTGTGTCTACACAAACGGTGGACTGGAATCCTAAAAGACTTTGAAACGTAGACTGATGGAAGCGGAAGAGGTTGAAGAAAAAAACCCAATAGGTGAGGGGGCTGTCGAACGAAACGGATCAAAATAATAGGTAATACTCCCCTCAACACGTGTGTGTATATTCTTGCATTTAAAAAAGATTATTGATATATATATATATATATATATATATATATATATATATATTATTTGAATTTTGTCTCTCTCTCTCTATATATATATATATATATATAAACAATATCTATCTATTAACACACACACACACACACACACACACACACACATATATATATATATATATATATATATATATATGTATAGTCATAGACTGACAGACTATTACGTTGTGCCACAATTTGTCAGTGTGGCTAGACACGCGAGATGATTAAAGCTGGGATCGAAACCCGACAAAATCTATTGCAGTATAAAATATCTACATCTTTCATATATATATATATATATATATATAGATATATAAGGATATGCTCTACTATTTATTGATACCTGGAGGGAGTTGTTTGGATTCATGCCTTCCCCAACAATATTGGCACTTGGTGAAACACTCACCCAAGATTTAAATGCTAATCATTATGTCAATTTCCTACGACAGTAGCCATCACAGAATCTGCGATTCTTTTGTTATATATATATATATATATACGTTTGTTTGTTTGTTCGCGCGCGCATGCGTGTGTGTGTGTGTGGTGAAATTAGTTCAGAACAATTTCAAAATAGACATCAACGAAATTTTCCAATTTGTTTTATCATTTCCTTCACTTTCATAAATATATATGTATGTATATACATGTAAAGGAAAAAAATAAGACAAACAAAAATCGTTCTAGTGTATTTTCTGGACTTGTTTCGACCATTGTGAAATATGTAATAATTTTAATTATTTCTTAAATGAAAAAGATTGATGGACTGTAAAAATAAGATATTATTAAGAACAAACTTTATAATTTTGCTTGTTCATTTATTAAATGAATGTTCGGTTGAAGATAAATAGATACATAGATAAAGACGGATATATATATATATATATATATATATATATATAGATCCGTGCTGAAGGTGCGACATGATGATGATGATGATGATGATATATATACATATACATAGATAGATAGATAGATAGATAGATAGATAGATAGATCCGTGCTGAAGGTGCGACATGATATATATATATATATGTTATTTATTTCCATATTTATTTATTGATAGATACATAGATTGATAATCTCAAATAGACTGAGATAGATGAAGAAAAAGACTTGACGGTAATTACACAAGAGTACTGCGAGCCGTATCGAACAAGTCCTGGGGGCAACACCCAACAAAATAGCAGCTATCAAAGTTAGACGAACCTGACATGAGAGGCACTGCTGGAGAAGTAAGGACGGACTCATAAGCGATATACTCCTGTGGATCCCTTCACACAGATGAGCAAAGGTAGGACGACCAGCTAGAACCTATATACAACAGCACGGTGCCGATACAGGATATAGTCCGGAAGATCTCCCGGGACCGATGGACGTTATAGATAGGTGGCGAGAGAGTGTCAGGAAGATCCCTGCTGGCAGCGTGATATGATGATGAGATAGATAGATAGATATCGATCGACAAATAGCCTGAGATAGATAAATAAACAGATAGATGTACAGTGAGATATGTCGATATGAGACATACGTTCTAATTTTAGCGTCGGATGCCACAAAGAACTTTATTTCATCACGATCAATAGTGTTAGAGATAAGCTCCTCAGGATATGCGTTATTGACAACAACTCAACACTGCACCCAACCCTGTTGTGAGCAGGAGAAAATAAAAGAAGATAGCGACAGAGTCGAAGAAAAAGAGAAATAACTTTGGAGACCAAATCTTCTCAAACTTATAACATTGTATAATTGTGGGCTCAAGGTATTTTCCAATTATTTCGTGTAGATGTTACTTAATAGTCAAAGTTATGGACGTGTGGACGAGCAGTGCATGAAGCTGGTGATATTGGTGAGATTGCTGGAGCATCAATTGACTGAAATTATTTCAGATCAATTGAGAGAACACACTAAAGAAAGAAAGAAAGAGGGAAACGGAGACCGAAGAAGTTTGAAGGAAAGAAAAATAAAGCACGTAAATACGTAAAGAAAGGAGAAAATTGAAATAAATAAATATATATATATATATATATATATATATATATATATTGGGAGTGAGATGAGCAGAATGAGGTAGATATTGATAGATAGTCAGATAATGACCAGACTATAATAGATTGATGGATATGAACGGGATGAAAAAACGGGTATATATATATATATATATATATATATATATATATATATATATATATATATATAAGTTAATTATTGAACTTAACATGAAAAGAAAATAAATTAAACAAATAAATAAAAAAGTTAAATTACCGTAATTATAACTGACGAAATTTAAAAATAAAATAAATAGGTAAAAAACGGAAATTCAGTAAAACGAGGAGGTAACTCCTTATGTTAGATAGTCACATATGCAGATTCACATCTACATACATGCACATATATATGCAGAATAATTCACAGCGACACAACGATAAAGACGCATGAAGGAAGACACAGGAAGACTTCTTTACAAATATATTTTACCTCTCACTTTATTGCAAGGGTTCGAAAGGGTTGTTCAAGGTTTGCATGTGAGAGGGTGCTGGGGACCGAACATAAACTTCATATTTTGACCTCCACTACTTATGACTGTCACGTTGTGTCTTTCTTGTTCTCTTGATGTTAAACTGGAGGCCTAGGGCTCACTCTGCTGGATGCTGGCTTTCTTTATGGCATCTTATCAGCATCTTCTCTGGACCCCAAATTCTATCGGGGTTTCCGAGTGCCCCCTCGGTCAGGTGTTGCTTTCCCTACCACATCTGGTCTCTAACTCTCTGGACGTCTGCTGGCAACTGCTTTGGCACCCCAAACTCAACTGAGTTAAATAATAATTCAACGCCCACACGATCGCCCACTGGACCTTTGAAATCGAATGTTTAATCGTCATCAAGCGGAAATAACTGTCATGCAGTTCAGAGGTTACTCTCTCCCGGTGCATCACTCTAGTGGCACAATGGGACCTTCACCTTGTCCCATATCATAAGCCTTAATCCGCCCACCCGATCTCTTTCGATTACTGGCCATTGGAATCTGTCACTTCCACCTTGGAATAGCATTTTTGGGCCGGGGCGAGGGTCAAAATATAACACTTAATCTCTTCCCCCTCCCACTCCACCCCACGTGTCTAGTCTGTTTTATTTATCCATTGGATCTGAAGAAGTCCTGTTATATTTTTCTTCGTGTTTTTGGTTTACACCAGAAACTGGAAAACAGGATGGAAATAAATTTATAATCCTAAATTAACTGGTCTTTGTTTTTTCTTAAAGATATATATATATATATATATATACCCGTTTTTATATATATATATATATATATATATATATATATATATATGTGTGTGTGTGTGTGTGTGTGTGTGTGTGTGTGTGTGTAAGTTTGGTTGGGCAGCAGTGTTTTATTTAAGCATGTTTGATTAAATAATAAAGACACATTTTGTCTATATAATTTCATTAGGATCCTTTGAAGTTTCCTGGTAAGTGTCTTGGTTTCACGTTGACTTTACCAAAATAGTCCCGAGCGCTTTCGAACTTTTCATAGGTCATCATCAGGGGTTACTTGCATGTGTAAAAGAATGTTTTTTATAGAGTCTTTGAAAGAGTTTTTTAAGGTTTTTTATAACGTTACAAAATTACGTAAACGCAGAGTTGGATAAAAATGAGATGCTGATAAATTCAAAAAACAGAATGCTATCAACGGAAATCGAATTTTATTAAGAAATATCGAATATCTATAAAAACAACAACAAAATCTAAAGGCATTTCAAAACATTGCCGCTATTTAAAAAATTATTTCTATTGATGTTAGGATTGTTTGCTTTTATGTAGGGCTTCTAGGATTTGCAGTGTTAGCCTACTAATATCATGTGGTATTATTGGGGTGTTTTCGATAAGATTTTTTCGAAATTTTGATTTGGGAATAGAATGTGTTTTAAGATGTAAGGTAATGGAGCTAGAATCATTAAGGGGCATCGTAAGCCGTCTTGAAAGAGTTGTAGTGGTAAGACCAAGATACGAATTATTTTCTTTGGAGACACAGTCTCCCAAGGGACATTTGAACATCTATACGACGTTTGTCCTATCAAGAAATTCAGTGGAGGGGGAGGAGTTACTGGAAATAATTAGGTTGGAGGTTTTACATTTGTTGTTGTAAATGATAAGTCTTACTTTTTTGGTAGGATCGGTAGGAAGAACATTTTTTGGGATAAGGTCTTTTAGTATATGTTCATCTATCTTATAATTACGATGAAATTGGTTTTTATAATAAAGGTTTATTGATTATTTATGGTATAATAGCAGACGAAATTAATAACACTACTATAAATATAATAACCACGACTATAAATATAATAAGCTACGACTATAAATCCTAGAAGCCCTCATAAAAAAAAGTAAAAAAACCCTAAAATTAAAAGAATTAATTTTGAAAATAGCGACAATGTTTTGAAATGCCTTTATTTTTCTTACTTAATTTAAAAAAAATAATCCATATTTCTTGATAATATTCTATTTCCGTTGCTAGAGTTCTCTTTTTAAAATTCATCAGCATCTCATTTTTATACAACTCTGAAACCAAGACGCTCATCAGGAAATTTTGAAGGATCTTAATAAAATATTATAAACAAAATGAGTCTTTACTATTTAATCAAACATGCATATATATATATATATATATATATATATATATATATATATGAGAAACCAGAAAAAAAGGAATGAATAATATATATATATATATATATATATATATATATATATATATATATATAAAGAGAGAGAGAGAGAGAGAGAGAGAAAGAGAGAGCAAGAAACCGAGACAGAGAGAGGGATAGATTATTAGAGTAAAGTACGGATATTATTCAGCATTCTTTAGTACCCAACTTCTTTGCCTATTTACTCTATTATCTTTCTTTTTAAATATCTTTCTTTTCTACTTTCTGCCTTATTACATTCCACAAGTGCTGGGACTGCAAATATTCCCGATTTCAATTCAGGAGAGTTTGGTTATAAATAATACTTTTGATTGTTTAAATTCTTACAAGAAATACAAAAATCCTGGTAACTTAGTTTTAGAAGAAAAATACCTTTATATAAAAGATCGATGATTGTGCACTTATTCATGAGCGATAATATATATATATATATATATATAGAGAGAGAGAGAGAGAGTATTAAAAAAGGTTCTTCATGACAAATAACTAAACACATTTTTGAGACAAAACCTCTTTTAAAGGGAATCATTCACTTTGGGTAGGATTGTTTCTTCTCAAGTTAGCGATAACATAATTTGTTCTTCGAACTTATGTTGAAAAGAAATATCGATTATTGATAAAAATAAATGATCTGAATAAATGATTCCGATTTCAGAGTTAGGTTGTACGATCGTCAGGTGAATAACACCGTTATGTTGAGTTATTTATTTTCAAACTTATTTTGTAACATAGAAATAGCTTGTATTAAAAAGCGGATGAGTCCGATAAAGAACAGTAAAAAAAAATAGTTATGATATATTTCTTCTATCACATCTTGAAACCTAGCTTACTATTATTTCTTTGATAGCAAATTTTCTATTATTTTTCCAGTGAATTATGCAAATTAGTCTGTAGTAGGTGTCTCGACAGACGTAATGGATCTTTTTCCCCGACAGACATAAAAAGAAGCTTCTGGATAATGAATAAAATTGTATGTAATAAAGTTAACCTTTAAATAGATCACGAGAATGTGTCAATGAATGAAATACTTAAACAAAAAAAGCATGTGGGGTTTTGCGTTCAGAAGAACAAAATTTACGTTTTATTTCGTTTGACTTCATAGCATATCAACCATTGTAGATAATTTAATGCCAAATCTTTTATATATATATATATATATATATATATATATATATATATATATATATATATATACATGATTTATTAACACATTTTGTTGATAACATTTTAAAACGAACCAGTGCTCATATTTTTTTGCTCACAGTTAAATGGCTTCAATATATTTCTGTCTAATATTGATATTTTAATTTACTATTAATCATTTGTTTGCGCGTAGTTTAATGTTTTCAAGCATTACTATTTAGCACAAACAATTCAATTAAACATCAGTCATTTGTTTACACACAGTTAAAGGATCAAACAGTTCTATTTCTAACAATTCGGGTTAAGCAAAAGTCAACAAAGTTAAATTGTTCCAAGTATTGTTATGTATCACTAAAAATTCAATTAAACATCAGTCATTCGTTTATATACAGTTAAATGATTATACAGTTCTCTTTCAAGTAATTAAGTTTAGCATAAGTCATTTGTTTGCACACAGTTTAAATGTGAAAGTACATATGTTGTTTAGCCATATCAATCACAAACGTTATAGATATGCAAGAACACAATAGGCAGGGTCAAATACACTGGCGACTCCGTTGTTCAGATACGAAGGTTTATTAACTTCTTGACTTCTGAGTTCGGTTCTTCGACACGAGGAGAGAGAGACACAATTCTTGATAATTCTATACTAACAAAACTCAAACGCTCGGCACATCTCGTAGTCATTAAGATCTCTGTCGGTAGAGATCTGCAGAACTCCATGGTCAGACTTCAACTTCTCAACACCATGGTCTTAACTCAACTTCAACTCTCGACATGGCCAAAGTCAATACCCAACTCGACTGGCCTACAGTAAAACTCAACTGGACTGGCCCCTAGTAAACTACCGACTCGACCCGCCTACAGTCGAGTACCCAACTGACGTGTTTTTCAAGGTACCTAAATTCTCAGCTCATCGCTTCCGGGCATGACGTCATTCACAATCCAGTCCATTTCCTATCTTGGGTTTTATTATGACAATTGTGGTTATCATATCCTCTGCGCACGAGCGTAAACTGTACCCAATGTCTATGCACCTGAACTAAGAGGCGAATAGTTCAAAGCCCTACCAAACTGAATGACAAAATATAATTCACGAAAAATGATTAATATAAAAAAAATCATTCCGTAATTATATAACGCACATTTTAAGTATCAGGCAGTTCCATTTGACCCATCGATAGGACCCTGTCAGGTGCTACCACTCCAGGCCAGAGTAGACCTGTGATTGATGGTAATGAAAGTGTACTCCATATTCCCCAAAGCTCCAACGTTACTAGAGTCTCACCATCAGATTGTTCAGTGTCATTCCAAGACACTCGTGGAGGGGGTAGTTTTAAACTTCTTCAGATATGCAGTTGGAGTATTCGGCAAGTTCTCTTTTTTTGTTAACTATCACAAGGCCAGGTTATCTGGCCTGGATTAAATGATCTGTTTGTATTTCAAAATCCCAGAGGGTTTTGACTCAGACAGGTCCTTGTTTGAGCGTTCCATTGGGTATTATGGTCAAATTTTAATTTCTTGCATAATTCCAGTTTATCATTTTCTTCACCCAGTCATGTATTATTATTATTATTATTATTATTATTATTATTATTATTATTATTATTGTTTTTTCACAACAGCTACGCTGATGTTCTTCCACTGGAGTTTGAGTGACAGCAAGTCTTCTCAAGTCTCCAGGACTCTTCTCAGTATTCTGGCCGTTCTCAATAATGCAGTAGTTTGGATGATCTCCACTCGTCCGCCAACTTCCAAGTCCTCCAGTAATCCTTTAGTTACTCTACTTACTATTCAATTGGTATAATTGTCACCTGCATGTTCCACAGTTTTTTCAATTCCCTAGCAAGGTTGAGGAACTTATCCTTCTTTTCACGTTCTTTTAGTTTTATTCTGTGGTCAGTCGGGACAGCAAAGTCGACAATTTTGCAATTTCTCTTTTTTTTTTGTTGTTGATTATAATTAGGTTTGGTTTTCTGTCCGAGATTCGGTGATCCATTTAATCAATATTATTATTGTTACTTATTTTTCTCAGCTCATAAATTGATATCTAAAAAAAGAATTAACGCACAACTCCTTATCATACAAATGTCACTTGTTTGGAAAAACGCATTTGGGTTTAATGTGTCACGTCTAATCATTCGATAATTAATAATGATAATTAGTTTGTACACATTAATATGGTTTCAAGTATTCTTATCAAATACAAACAAGTTTATATGGTTTTAAGTACTTCTATTTGATACTAATGATTTTAAAACAGAATTATAGTATTCATAGACTAGATCCTCACACGTACTGACGCTTCGGGTTTGAGCGGATCAGGTAGAAATAGCAAGGATGGGGTACTAAAAAATACCCAGAGCTCCAGAACTGCAGCCTCACTACGACATGATGTTCAGTGTCAGACTTTTTTGAGGGTGTCTTACTCATTTGCAGAGGACATAGTTGACATATCTGAGTCACTGAGCGGGGGGTAAATTTAGTTGGAGAAAAATTTCAATTATCAATGAATATGTAAAATAACAAAGTACTATCCAGTGATTGGTTCCTTGCGTAGCAGGCTGTTTCAGTTTGTCCCAGATGAGCTGTTTCTCTCTGGGCGATGGACTTTCTTGTTTTAGTTTGGTTTAGTTATTTAACAGCATATAAATCATTGTGGGTTATCAAATGTCAAAGGTATTCTTGTAGAACAGCAGTGGTATTATTTAAGCCATAGCTGGTGGTTCATACTTTTCCTAAATGTATTCGTGATCGTAAAACTTGAACTCTCCAACCAAACAAATGTAGTCCAGTATGTTTGCCACAACGCCACTGGGACTCACTCCCCCGATATGTATATATATATATAAAGTAAAAAGTAAAGTTGTCGACCCGAAGACTCCCTTTTCAATAGCTAATACACCGAGGTGTAGGGGACAACGCAACTCATTTCCCTGGATTGCTCTGCTTTACCATACCTATTAATGATACATACCTATTAGTGATACCATAAATACCTATACAATAATGATCCATACCGATAAATGATACTATTAATGATTCATTAATGATCCATACCTATTGATGATACCATTATTGATACCATGATACCAATTAATTATCCATACCTATAAATGATCCATACCTATTAATGCTGAGTGTTAAGCAAGGAAGTATTAAGTACCATTTTTTGAGTCTTTGGTATGACTCGACCTGGGATTGAACTCCGGTCTCCCGGGCCATTGGCAAACATTCTATCCACTAGGCCAATATATCAAAACGAACAAATATGAAAAAAACACTAGGTCTTCAGGGAATGATTTTATTTAAAATAGAATTATTTACCACTGATAGATGACGTTCTGTTTTTTAAAAATTAAACCTTCATCAGGATGTTTTATTACGTGATTTCGTATCTTCTGGAATATATATATATATATTAAGGCGTGCCAATAGCATATATTCCTTTGACTTTCCTTCACAATGATTCCCTATCGACTATTGCTTTCTGAATGTCTTCTCGACTAAACAAGTGTCCGCAAATAAATGTAAGTTTTTGCTGGTCGGCCAAAAGTGGTGAATCTGTGTGCTGAGGTTCATAGGAGAAAGTGGCTTGTTAGATGGGAGGTAAGTGGCCGTGCAGATGTTATTTTGTAGGGTGCTGTTTGTCAGATTTGTTCAAAAAGCTTGCTTTCTCCCTGTAAAGTTCCCGACCGGCTTTTTTTCCCACCTGTTTAAATTAGTTGACCAGTTCATTTACCCTAGTAGCAATATCTCATCTACTGAAAGCGATACCAACAGACTGTTATTGACAGGTGAACAGCCATATGCTTATCTTGTCTCTTTATGAATTAAAACGGGAAATATTCAAAGATGTTGTCTTGTTAGAAGTAGAATATATACACGTACCGTTGGGTCCTCATCGTGATGCGTTGTGAGAATTCATATTATATATATATATATATATATATATATATATATATATATATATATATATATATATTTACCAACCCCTCTGCTCGGACAGTCAATTTTTAAGCGGAGTTTAACTGGCTTGAATTTAGACTAGTTGCCTCACCAAGGCTGAAGAACCTAGTCTGCCCTACTATTTAACTATAGCTGGAGGGAGAATAAATGGATTCATACCTTTCCCAAGGGTATTAGTGCTATGTGAATTGCAATCTGTCTCGTCCAGGATTTGAACTCGTATCGCCGTGTCCATTTCCTGCGACGATAACCATTACACCACGGGCACCTCCATATATATATATATATATATATATACGTGTGTGTGTGTGTGTGTGTGTGTGTGTGTGTGAGAGAGAGAGAGAGAGAGAGAGAGAGTTCATTATTAAACATATCCTGGAAGCAACAGTGCAGAAAACAGCAACTGTACGGACACCTACCACCCATCTCGAAGACCATCCAAATTAGACGAACAAGACATGTGGGACACTGGTGAAGAAGTAAGGACAAACTCATAAGCGATTTTTTCCTATGGATCTTTTACGATGACGAGCAAGTGTAGGACGACCAGCTGGAACCTATAAACCACAGCTCTGTATGGACACATGGTATAGCCTGGAAGACCTGACCAGAACGATGAATGATAGAGAGAAATATGTTCAGCCAACAGGACAGGACGATGATATATATATATATATATATATATATATAGGTCACTGATATTTAGTACTCTATATATCTATCACGTACGGATATTGACTACTCGGTATTTATAAATATGCCAAAGTATCTATTTATCTATTCCTCTCTCTCTCTCTCTATATATATATATATATATATGCATGCATATGTACTTATATAAATGCATATCTATATATAAATTTATGTATACATACAAGCTTAACATATATATGTGTCTATAGATTGTGTTTAAAAAAGCAACATATTTTTGACAAGGTGTTATAAATTTTTTTTTATATTTAAACTTTCCGTTATGCATACCAAATCTGATAACTTCACCGAAAACATTTTGACGGTATATGCACAGAATTGGTCTAAAGAAATGAACAAAACACAAAGAGAAGTTTGCTTGAATAAGGCTATTGTATGAGGCAACCATTGTGAATTACAAAAACTGTTAACATTGAGTACAGTCGCAAATACAGTAAAAAGAAAAAACCCAAAATAACAAAAAACAAAAACAAAATAAAAATATTCGGTCGCATACATTCTACTCTTATCTTTTATCTTGTGTTATTTATGAAACACCCTTTATGCTTATTATATATATATATATATATATGACACTTAAGGTGTAATGGTTATCGTCGCAGGTAAAGGGACACGGTGACCCGAGTTCAAATATTGGACGATGGTGTTTGCATTTCACATGATGCTATAATCCGTTGGAAATGTATGAATCCAACGGCTCGATTTTCAGTTATGAAGGCAGATCGGGCTCTTTATCCTTAGAATGTCAACCGGTCTAGAAGAAGGGTAACTCTGATTTCAAACCTGTTAAAATCCGCTTAAGAATTGTGCCACACCTGTTCGTGTTGGGTAAACACAAACCCACTTACACACACCCACACACACACACACACACATATGTATATATATATATATATATATATACATATACAATAGAAACGAATCTGATGATATGGAGACACATTTTCTCTCTATATATGATTGCGCCCTTATTTTGTATTTCATTTTAAATACATCGGTGATCTAACGGCACTCGATATCATCCTAAGTCTTGATGATGGTTCACAACAACCGAAACGTTATAACGTTGACTTTCTTTTACATTAAATTCTTCTCTTTGGATTACCTTGTTTTTTAGTTTCTCTCTCTTTCTTTCTCTTTTCTCTCTCTCTCTCTCTATATATATATATATATATATATATATATTTATTATATATATATGTATACATATATAATAGATATTATATACATATTTCATATATATCTATATCAATCTATCTCACTCTCTGTCTATATATACACATATATAGTAGATTCTTAATTGTATATATATACTTTGTGTGAGTCCATTATATATATACATATATATATATATATGTATATATACGAGGTGCATACGATAATTTTCCAGACATTTTCGTATGGGCACTTTTATTGAGAGTACACGCATGAAACTCTACTCCCCTTCGAAGTAATCTCCTCCGGCTGCAATGCACTTGTTGTACTGTTGCAACAATTTCTGGAAGGCCACAGGAAAGTCCTCTTGTGTGAGCGTGTCAATGACCCTCGTCACAACCTCTTTCATCTCCTCAATTGTCTCATAACGACAGCCTCTGAGCTTAGGGAATAAGCAAAGTCACAGGGAACAAGGTCTGGACTAGAGGGAGGCTGAGGACCCGTCTTGATGCCCACCTTGGTCAAATATTCTGTGACAAGGATGGGATTTTGGACTGGTGCATTGTCCTGCTAGAAATGCCACTGACCCGATTTGAAGAGTGCTGTCCTCTTCCGACGGAATCTCTTCCTGAACTCCCTTAAAACCTCAACATAGTAACCCTAACTCTAACCCTTTGGCCAATCAACTGTGGTGTATTGACTTCCTTACTCCTTCCAAACCTCTCATCATCCCTCATAGACTCCGTGCCTTCCTTGAATCTCTTATGCCAGTCAAAAACCGATGTTCGATTCAGGCAAGATGGTCGAAAAGCAGCCTGAAGCATTCCATACGTTTTTGTGGTATTTTTTCCAAGTTTAAAACAGAATTTTATTGCATATCGTTCTTCTAAAGTGTCCTCACGTCCAGATTGCATTTTTGAAATTCCCCAGCTGTGACAATCAGGTTTTAGTAGGGTGTATTCCAATTGCTGCTGTAGCTGTTCATTTGAACCTGAAATCATAAGAATTTGGTAAGTCAGCAATAACATATTGAATTTTCAAGAGTCTAAGATAATTTTAAATGCCTGTACAAAAAAAGGTCTGGAAACCTATTGAATACACCACGTATAAATGTATTGTTGGACCCTCATACTTGTTGATACGTTGTAAGATTCCTTCGTATATATATATATATATATATATATATGATAGATTCTTACACACACACACACACACACACACACATATATATATATATATATATTTCTGAATGTCCATCATATATAAACATACACGCATATACACATAGGCAGACACACACGCGCAGACACGCACACATGTATATGCGTGTATCACGCACGGTCACAACGCACAGAAACATTACTGGGATTTTACAAGCACACATGTATACGTATGAATACGTGGCCACACACACACACACACACACACACACACACATATATATATATATATACACATATACTACAGAAATATTTCAGCAGGTAGCAATAAAAAAAATAGTATTGTCTGCTCTATTACTTCTACCCACCATGTATATGAGAGAGACAGAGAGAATGTGAGACGGTTTGTCAGACAGAAGGTTATAAAGTGAAAGGGATAGTTTGAACGTCTAAGAGAAAGATATTAAGAGAGAGAGAGAGAGAGAGAGAGAGAAGGAGAAAGAGAGATAGAGAGGTTGAGAGAGGAGGTAGCAATAGAGAACAAGAAAAAGTGAAAGAAAGAAAACAGAGACTGGAAGGCGGGAACAAGAGAGAAAGAGAGTAAAAAGAATTTCGCTATTTAGCTATCGCTGATAGTAAAAAGGGAAAACCATTCTCTTTTGTATTTTGATTTAAATTCGAATTTTTGTTTTTCTCCACAGACTCCGCCTTGATTTCCGTTGGCTTTCTCTAAAATCCAGAATCAGTGACCCCTACAAATAGACAGAGACGAATTGGCAAAGTCTCAGTAATAGACATTGTTTGTTTCATTGATTCCCACAGAAAAATAATTGAAGCAAATCGATGTTGATGTAATAAACGTTGAAACGGGGTGAATAAACGAAAGGAAGAAGCTAAATAGACAGCAGGAATCTTGATCGGCTTTATAAACTGCCATAAAGACAATCACATCGACCAGAAATATTAAAAGTGATGATAATAAAAGTCTTTGTGTTCATTACTGATTCTATAATCCTTTATCCATTTTTAATATTTATTTGGAAGTATCAAACTATTTTCGCTTTTTATTTTAATAAACCGAAAGTTCACAGGTAAGCTCTGGGTTTGATTGTTCATTTTGAAGTTTATCTAATACTCTACTCTTGACTAGCCCAGTCGGTTGATACTGTAGAATACACTGACCCCATCTCTGCGGAAGGATAATACTCCTACTCGAACCAATGTTCTGATTATGAGATTATAGGAATTTACGGATAATGTGCGGTATTCATTGAGACAACCACCATCTCATTCTTATAATGCATTAGACTATCTAAGGATATAAACTAACACAGTAGGAAAAACAAAGTCTGTTTAGACTAAAACGACATGCATTTTATAAACATACATAGTATACGTAATTAAAAAAAACATGACATGCATTGTAAAGAGTAAAAAAAAAAAGGTACGCAGCTGTTTCACAGAACCAACGGGCAGATAGCGGCGGTTAAAAACTTACAATTTTCCTGTTGTAGGGAAATGATTCACGAGGGACAATTTGCACAATCTGGTTGTAAAAGAGGAGACGAAAGAGAGAGCTGTTCTCTTCGTCTGGCGCCTGTTACCAAAAAGGGATAAAACTTGCTTCTTGAAATGTCACATGATCGTCGGTCACGTAATTCTCCACCCACAACTCCCCAACAACATTAAGCAATATGATGGTGAGGTTCTTTGGAATGCGGAGTCCTTCTTCATTGCCATTGCTCCCAGGTCCACTCTGGCTTGAAGTGGTAACTCCTGATAGCGTCTTATCTATGAATCAAATAGAACTGTTTGACATTAAAACTGAGAGCAAACAAATGACATGCTAAATCGAATTGTTTGAAATATAACTGTTTGTTCATTTAACTGTGTATTAACAAATGACTGATATTTAATTGAATTATTAATGACACTTAGCAATACTGAGAACCAGTTAAGATTGCTGACTTATATATATATATATCATATATATCTGACTGATATATATATCATATGAATCATACATATTTAATATATATGAATAAACCGGATTTGGCACTATATAGCTTTCTATGGTTGATATGCCATAAAACCAAACTAAACAAACCTACACTTAACTTTCATTGGTTCTAACTCTTCAGAAAGTTTTTTTAGAGGGTCGTGATCGTCTGAAGTTCCAACATAGTGTTCAACTCCTTTCTTTCTCGGAGACATCTCGGGCTAGGAAGACAAATAACGAGCTAAATACTTTTGTGTGCACACCTTATTTTATTTCTTCTACAACATCTTATATATCATCCTTCTATATGGGGGAGTGATTCTTGGAAGATAGGTGGAAAAATATGCACACACAATTATTCACACATGGGAGCATATCGGCACCTATAAACCAACAAACTATATTTAAAAATTTTTTCTAAACTCAAGAACCGTTTTGGTCACATGACTGAAACGACCCAATCCACACTGTGGTCTCAGATGTACTTCGGATTTATAAGCTTTCAATCATACCAAGTAGACCCAAGGCGTTTTTCCACACCAAATCAACGGTTTAGAACTGAGAGAGAGAGAGAGAGAGAGAGAGAGAGAGAGAGAGAGAGAGAGAGAGAGAGAAATAGAGAGAGAGGGGGGTATTACTTTTAAGTATTAGAAACAAACGGAGAGAGAAAGAAAGAAAGAAAGAAAGAAAGAAAGTCAGAAATAAGTATTCCTTTTAAGTATTAAACAGAAACAAAGACAGAAAAATATACAGAGGGAGACATAGAGAGAGAAAGAGTGAGAAAGAGAAAGAGTGGGTGTGTGTGTGCGTGGAGAGAGAGAGAGAGAGAGAGAGAGAGAAAGAAGTATTCTGGTAGTGTGTTAGACAGAATCAAAAAGAGTGACCTACATAGTAAGACATACAGAGGAAGTGTGTGTGTGGGGAGAGAGAGAGAGAGAGAGAGAGAGAGAGAGAGAGAAGTATTCCTATAGTGTATTAAACAGAACCAGAGAGAGAGAGAGAGAGAGAGAGAGAGAGAGAGAGACATACATAAGGATTCATACAGAGAAAGTGTGTGTGTGTGTGTGTATGCGTGTGTGTGTGTGCGCGTAGGGGAAGAGAAAGTGAGTGAGGGAAAGAGGGAGAAAAAGAAGTATTCCTAATGTGTATAAGACAGAAACAAAAAGAGAGACAGAAACAAAGAGAGAGAGAGAGAGAGAGAGAGAGAGAGACACACACACACACACAGATAGACAGGGTGAAGGAAATATTTGAAAGAGTGAAGTGAAAATTATGCTTAAAAGATTGGCCATTATGTTAGTAAAGTGTGTCACGTGCAACCTTTCTTCGTTTTTTAAAATAAATTCTTGAAAGGAAAGCAACAACAACACTAGGTTAAACATTTTTATTTCACTCTTTTATTTTTTATTTATTTTTAAGTCTATTAGCATTTCCCGTACCGGTTGTGCAGCCCTTGCTTGATTACCACTGTGGGTTGAAAAGTTCTTTGGCTTAAAAGTTCGTATGATGACGCCATAGATGCTTTTGGTAATTTTTTGACCAATGAAATCCAAGTACTGCTATACTGATGAAAGAACTGTGTGGACCACAAAAGAGACTATGTTGAAAAATAAACTTTATTTGATCACATTGCTTGCGTGTATCTTGGTCAGCCTATGAACTTTTCATCCGAGCCTCGTATACAAATTAAAAAAAAAAAGATCTCTCTTTTTGTCTCTCTCGGTAGTTGTCGACCCTAGATTCTTTGTGAGAATTTAAAAAAAAATCAGTGAACAAAGATGAGGTGGATAGAAAACAAGAGGCTTGATTTTCATTAATTTTCTCTTTTTGCTTGTTTTTTTTTTTTTTCTCGAGTCTTTTAGTGATTTTGTACCGACTGAAATATCGAATGTGACCTCATTATGCGAACACACTTCATTGCCACATTATATTTCCAATTCATTTTACTACGCCTGAGCAGGTGGCATTCTCTAAAGTCTATTCTGATGTTTAAAATGTCTGACTTAAAAACCAGTTTGTATTCTAAGTTCGTTTTTTTTTTCTTTTGGTTATCTCCACGGGAGGCTAGCTACACAGGAACCTAACGAGAAATAAACATCTCACCTAAAAAAAACAAAACAAAAAAAAGCAACAAAACCCCAACAAAAACAAAAGAAATTGCAAAAAAAGATATCAGAAGATTAATAAATAAATTGATTCCAATTTTGATTTTTGAAGTTTACTGTCATATTCAGGACAGCCCCACTTTTAGGGGCGGAGATCCAGAGAGAATATTCTAAGATCCACCAATAGGGTGTCGAAAGAAATAGGTTAGGCTTGGATTCTTTGTTTAATGACATACCAAACTTTGTGGGATATTTAATACTAAAGCTAACCTTACAGATGAACGGCAGTCTTACTATTTGAGCCATAGCTGCAGGGGATAAGGAGTTCATACCTTTTTCTAAGATATTAGTCTGAAAGTAAACGTAATAACGAGACTTGAGTTCGAGCTCGCTCATTACTATATCGCAGTCCCGCACGTTAGCCTCTACACCACTGTGAGCCTCATGAAGGAATCATTTCGGTTGGTTTCTTTGTTTAATGGCATATCAATATTCATGACAAAGAAACTGGAATAGGCACCCCCCATATATATACGTGTGTATTTTTATCTAACGTTGGTATGGCAACCAGTCTAGGAGAAGGTAAACACTGATTTTCAACTTCTTAAATTCTGCTTAAAAACTGACTTAGTGCCGAATCCTACTCCTGAGATGGGTTGAGCAAACACACACACACACACACACACACACACACACACACACACATATATATATATATATATATATTTGTATGTATGCATATCCTGGGAATGGAGTAGCGCCCTCCCCTACACCTTGGTGTAGTAGCTATCGAAAAGGGAGCCTTCGGGTCACCCTCGACTATGGTCGCTAACTTTACTTACTATGTATGCATACTCAACCCCTCCACACGAAGCAAGATTCGGCACAAGGTCAATTTTTAAGGGGAGTTTTACAGGTTTTAATTTAGAGGTTAACTTCTTCTAGACTGGTTGCCATACCAAGGTTAAAGAACCCATCCTACCTTACTATTTACTCATAGCTGAGGGAGAATGGTCGAATTAACCCCTTTCTAAAGGGTATTAGCGCAATGTGAAATGCAAATGCGCTAATTCAGGTTTTTAACTCGGGTTACCGTGTTCATTTCTAACGAAGTTTGTACGCATGTGTGCGTGCGCAGGTGGATGTGGGGATGTTTCTATATCTCTCAATTTGTTCGAACATTTTTCTTGCGCAAAGCTATGTAATTAATTAACCTCTTGGCATAAAATAACCCCAGGTGATTGGACATGCCGTTAAAATTATTCATATTTCCTTGGAAGGAACAAACACAAAAACACAAACACACGTGTGCCGGCACACACACACGAACACACACGACACCTACCATCTAGCCACACTGAAGAGTTGTGATACAGCGAAACTGTCTGTGGATGACAATATATATATATATATATATATATATATATATATATATATATATATGTAAAGATGAGTAAAAATCATAAAACAAATAAGAATATCACTTTTATGTTCATTTTTTTTTTTTGGTTTCAACTTTAGATCATTGTCGAGAGGAAAAGGTCTTGTAGAAAAAAAGAGGCTTTTTTAGAATGTTTTTAAAGAAATTTTTAAAGGAGGTGATATTTGATATGAAAATCGATGTAAAATGTTCCGATAATGTTGACAGCATTCTTCATTAGACCAATGGATATGCTAAGACAATAGAACATTTCATATATACGAGGTTCATTAAATAAATTTCCAGACTTTTTTCGTATGGGCACTTTTATTGACAGTACACACATGAAACTCTACTCCCCTTCGAAGTAATCTCCTCCGGCTGCAATGCACTTGTTGTCCTGTTCCAACAATTTTCTGGAAGGCCACAGGAAAGTCTTCTTGTGTGAGCGTGTCAATGACCCTCGTCACAGCCTCTTTCATCTCCTCAATTGTCTCATAACGACAGCCTCTGAGCTCAGGGAGTAAGCAACAGTCACAGGGAGCAAGGTCCTGACTATAGGGAGGCTGAGTAACTGACTTTATGCCAATCTTGCTCAAATAGTCTGTGACAAGGATGGGGTTGTGGACTGGTGCATTGTTCTCGTGGAAATGCCACTGAAGAGTGCTGGCCTTTTCCGACGGTATCTGTTCCTGAACTCCCTTAAAACCTCAATCTAATAACCCTAATACCAACCCTAACCGTTTGGCCAATCAATTTTGGTGTATTCACTTCCTTAATCCTCCCAAACCTCTCATCATCCCTCACAGACTCCCTGCCTTCCTTGAATCTCTAATGCCAATCAAAAACCAATGCTCGATTCATGCAAGATGGCCGAAAAGCAGCCTGAAGCATTCCATACGTTTTTGTGGTATCTTTTTTCCAAGTTTAAAACAGAATTTTATTGCATATCGTTCTTCTAAGGTGTCCTCTTGTCCAGATTGCATTTTTGAAATTGACCAGCTGTGACAATCAGGCTTTAGTAGGGTGTATTCCAATTGTTGCTGTAGCTGTTCATTTAAACCTGAAATCATAAAAATCGGTTGGTCATCTCATACGATGTATAGCAATAACATACTGAATTTTCAAGAGTCTACGACAATTTTAAATGCATGTACAAAAAGTCTGGAAACCTATTAAATACACCACACACACACACACACACACACACACACATATATATATATATATATATATATATATATATATATATATATATATATATACCAACTCCACTGCACTAGTTGGGTGTGACACAAGGTCAGTTTTCAAGCGGAGTTTAATAGGTGTAAATGCCAGATTTAAAGAGCGCAGTCTGGTCTACTATTAACCCGTAGCTGGAGGGAGAATTACTGGATTCATACTTTTCCCTCGGATGTTAACACGTTGTGAAATGCAAACAGCTCCGTGTAGGATTTGAACTTGTGTTGCCCTATCTATTTTTTGCTACGGTAACCATTACACTACTTACTTTCAAATATATAATGGACTCACCCGTAGTTCTATACGTCTGAGAGACCAAAATTCCAGTAAAAGATGTGAACCGTTGAACCTACACAAGGGATTTGTTTATAGTTGTGAATATCTGTATAGAACCAGTCACCGTTTTTGGATGAGCTGATGATAGAAGTGCATCAGTGTGGAAAAGTTTCTCTCGACCAAAATTCCAAAGATTTTGAATTCTGTTGTTTTTTTTACTAATTCTAGACTGGTTTCCAATTAAGTATATAGAGCCCAGTCTGCCTTAGTATTTTACTCGTAGTAGGAGGAACTGGGGCTATTTATGCCTTTAACAAGTGCAAACAAGGTCGTCCAGGATCTGAATTCGGCTCCATTCCATAAAGACGATAAGCATCACGCGCACATTTACACCAAAATATTGCCCACTCGCCTGGGGCTGTAGTATACACCGACTTCACCTCTGCAGGGGAGTAAGACCCCCGCCCAATGAGTGCCCTGGATATCACTCTAAACAATCTGATGGTGAAGTTCCTATGATGCTTGGGCTTTGGGGAATGCGAAGCACCCCTTCATTGCCATTGTTCTCTGGTTCAGTCTCTCCCGGCGTGGTAGCACCTGATAGTAGCCCTATTTATCGGTTAAATAGAACTAACGACATACTTATGCTAAATTGAATTGTTTTACTAGACTAAATAGTTTAAAATATAAAGGTTTTTGATAATTAAACCGTACTTACATTTAAACTGCGTGCTTATGCTAAACTGAATGATTTGAAATGGAACTGTCTTTTGACATTGAAACTGTACTTACACTAAACTGATTTGTTTAATATAGAACTGTTTTGGCATTTAACTGTGTGTAAACAAAATCTGTACTTATACTAAACTGGATTAGCTGAAGTAGAACTGCTTGACTAAACTGAATAGCTTGAAATGTTTTTTACAATTAAACTATACTTATATTTAAACTGCGTACTTATGTTAAACTGAATTGTTTGAAATAGAACTACTTTCATGAAAATGGATTTGGCGTTAAATAACCTACAAATAACCTGCCATAAAACCCAAACAATTAACCAACCACCAAAATAGTTTGATATAAACTGGGATAGATAGATTTGAACAGACTGTGATAGATAGATTGGGACAGATAGATATATAAATAGATATGAAAAGTCTCAGATAGATAGATAGATTTCAACTAATTCAGATATTTCAGATAGATCTGATTTGCTTCGGTAAATAGGAACAGGCTCAGATAGATTTGAATAAGCCAGATAAATTGACATATATATATATATATATATATATATATATACACACACACACACACACACACAGAGAGAGAGAGAGAGAGAGAGAGAGAGAGAGAGAGAGAGAGAGAGAGAGAGAAAGAGATAGATAGATTGGGACAGATAGATATATAAATAGATATGAAAAGTCTCAGATAGATAGATAGATAGATAGATAGATTTCAACTAATTGAGATATTTCAGATAGATCTGATTTGCTTCGGTAAATAGGAACAGGCTCAGATAGAATTGAATAAGCCAGATAGATTGAAATATATATATATATATATATATATAGAGAGAGAGAGAGAGAGAGAGAGAGAGAGAGAGAGAGAGAGAGAGAGAGAGAGAGTGATAGATAGATAGATAGATAGATAGATAGATAACTTTGAACAGACTGAGATAGAATTGAACATATTGAGATAGATAAATACATATGAACATAGTCCGATAGATATATACATAGATAGGAACATGGATAGATACATAGAGAATAAATATGACAAGATTTGCTTCGGTAAATATGAACAGACTGTAATAAATAGATTTTTAATAATCTGATCATCATACATAACATGTGCATCGTCCTGTGGCGAATTTCTGTCAATTTAAAAACGCATGAGAAATTTGTGAAGAAGATACACTAATAAAAAATGATGATATTTTCGCTTTCAATGTTTAACCGAATTAAGTTCATGTTGCTTTCAGAAATAAACGTTGTAAAATTTAATAAACTTAATGACTTTCAAGGGAAACAATAAACATTTTGTCTTTATACGCTCAGCTAAAACAAGCGTTGCGGAAGAGAAAGAAAATGGTCTGCCTCTTCAAGATATCATCAACAGTATCAGAGACAGATCCGTTAACAAACGCTTAAAGTTCCTACTTAACAATAATCATCACTTGAGTTTGAAACAATTTGCGAGCTTCAATGAATAAGTGCGTAGCCTTAATGAAGCTTGATTGTGATGTGAATTTGTCATCATATGTTCAATCTATGAAAGCTAATTCAGGTGCCTTGCCAAGTATGACAATGTTGAAAAATGATTATTTCATTTTATTTTTTTAATCTTTAAAATTAAGCATTGAAGCTCTTCATAATTATGATTCTAATTTATTCATTGAGAGTTTTTCGTACCAGCGTTAACTGATGATTTTCCACCAGAATCTGAGTGATAGTAAGTTTTCTTAAGTCTCCAGGACTCTTCTCAGTATTCTGACCGATCTCAACAATGCTGTAATTGGATGGTCTCTACTTGTCTTCCAATTTCCAAGTCCTCCAATCCCTCGGCCAATGCTTTGATGACTGTACCGGGCGCGTCAATTACAATTGGTATTACAATCACTTCCATGTTCCATAGTTTTTTCAGTTCTCTAGCAAGGTTTGGTGTGAGAATATCCGCCTCGGCAATTCGTTGCATAAGTTACTAACTCCACGCCGAGAAATTACGTGTGGCCGGATCGAGCGAGAGGTAGGTTCACAGGGAAAAGAACAAAAACACAACAACAACTTTGTGGTTAAAACGCCAAGGGAGGATGGAGAGCGTGTAACACTTTGTGGATAATTAGTTCTAGTTTGAGTTTCGGTTGGCAAAAGATTATCTTAACTAACTGGGTCCGGCTGGTAATGTCGCTGTTCGTTGTTTCTTTGTTCCGGCCTAATCAACTTTCCTCGAACCCAAACTAAGTTTGACTGCTAGGATCCAAAACGCACCTGTATATATACAGAATGTTTCATTATTATTTCCGGCTAATAGGACACCCACGAATAAACCGATAACTTTTTTTGGGGGGGGGGCATTTCTCTCTTAAAAGAAATGGACATAAAAATATATCTTAGACTGGCCTTCTCCGATACAGGGACATTAAATTCAGACCCTTTTAAGTTTTTGACCAGTACCCGACAAGTACTTAACACTTACCCACGTCCGTGGCCATATGTATAAAAATTTTCTTATCTAGATTTCCTTAATCTAGTTAATGGGTTTTCCTAACATTTTAAATTTGATACCCAGGCCGAATCTAACTCATCTTGCCACATATATATGTGTGTATATATATATGTGTGTGTGTGGGTGTGTGTATGTGCACACATGTGCGTGGGCGTATACACACACGCACATATGTATGGGTGCACGCACACGTGTGTATACATGTATGTGCATATATCCAACTCATAGTGTCACATTGGTACTTATTGTTATTATTATTGTTCCTTGCAAAATTTTCGCACTAGCATTAGCGGATGGTCTTTAACTGAGGTCTAAGTGTCAGCAAGTATCCTCAAGTCTCCAGGACTCTGCTCAGTTATCTGGTCAATTTTAAAAATACTTTAGTTTGGATAATTTCCGCTCGTCCTCTGATTTTCAACTCTTAATGTTGAGGTGCCGTGTTAAGTGATAGTTTAGGTTTTAATATTTACTTTCTCAACACGTTTAGGGAGCCGTCTTTGGGTACATTCTTCGTGATTTGCCTGTCCATATTTTTCTTGCAGTTCAAGAGTAGAAAACCAGCTTTTCTTTAAAGTTAACCTTGCTTGGTTTTCAAGCCTTTGACTTGTATCAAATTTAGAGTATTCTGTCCAGATCTCAATCATCTGTTTCCTATACCCTCTTAGGGTAGGATTGCTTTTAAAATAACAGTGTATCATATTTCTGTTGTCTTGTTTAGTCTTTTTTTCCCTTTCGTGTCTCTCAGATGCATTGTTGCGATAGTCTTTGTTTGCGTACCAGAAAGAAAAACAGCCAACATTCGTAGGATGCCTTTAACTTCCCGATGATAACGATCAAAGGAGAATCTGTCAATCAGGACACTCAGATTTGTCATCCGTGTCCCACGTTGATTTGGATTGGTCATTTTTCTAGGGTAGTATATTGCGGCCACTGGGAAAAACTGAAACTGGCAACTCGCCCCAAGTAAAACTGACACTGGCATATCGCCATTGGCAAACTGAAACTGGTAAACCGCCACTAGCAAACAGCCCCTCAGAAAACTGAAATTGGCGAATCACCCCTGGGAAAACTGACAGTAGCAAATCGCCATTGGCAAACTGAAACTAGTAAATCGCCACAAGCAAATAGCCACTGGGAAAGCTGACACTTGCAAATCGCTACTGGGAAATAGACCCTGGCAAACTGACACTGAGAAAGTGACATTGGGAAACCGTCACTAACAAAACTGATACCGGTATATCGCCACAGGGAAATTGACATGGCAAAGTGTAAACTGGCAAATTGATAAGACAAAGTTTTCTTGTTAGAATATTAGAACGTGAATATTCCCCAGTTTTTACATCACATGAAAGAAACGTTCATTCATTCAACGTAGCTGTATATTCACGTAAACTTCTTTTCCACACATAAAATATATCAACTAGATGCATCATCATCATCATCATCATGTCGTGCTGGTAGCACGGATATCCCTGACCCTCTCTCGCCACTTTTTCCTATCGTTCATCGCCTCAGGCAGGTCTTCTGGACAACATCCCATATCCTCACATAGTTGCTGAATGTATGTTCGTACTAGTCATCCTGCTTTTACACGGCCATGAGTGGGGGTCCATAAGAGTACATCACTTATGAGTTCGTCCCTGCTTCTCCAGCAGTGTCCTGCATGTCTGGTTCGTCTAACTTGAATAGTTTTCGTGATAGGAGGCAGGTGGCCGTACAGTTGGTGTCTTGTGGCGTGTTGCCGCCAGGACTTGTTCAAGATTGTTCGCAGCATTCTTGTGTAATTGCCGTCTAGCTTCTTCTCCAGCCGTTTTGTTAGAGTCCATGTAGTGCATCCATATAGCAGTATTGATGTGACCGCAGCCTGGAAGAAACTGCGTTTCATTTTATCGGTTAGGTCTGATTTCCATATAATCGATAGCCTATTGATAGCTGTCCATGCCTTTGTGAAGGTAAAAGATCTTTATGTGAAGATGTCACAATGGGCAGTAAAATATTTATGACTCTAAAACTTAAAAAAACAAAGCCAGAAAATATTCAATAAATGATCTTTGCCATGTTGAAATTAAATGCAATTAAATCTGAAATTTTTACTCAAAAGTCGAAAGATTTGAGAAGATTGACAAAAGTGATTTATAAATCAACTAAAGATTTTCTCTGGTTTACCGTTCATAAGATTAGGATTAGCTTAAAATTGGATAAAAACAAGTTGATTTATCCATGATTCTGATTGGTTAAAAATGTATTTTGAATACTTTTGGAGGTAAAAGATTTCTTCAATTATTTTTCGTTTTGATCATTCAATTTTTTCGCGGCAAGTCAAATATTGTCGTCCGGGAATCTCAAAGAAATTTAAAAATGAGCATGAAAGCGCCGATTGGTCAATCCATGCCAATTTTTTTTGCAGAAAAATTAACATTATTTTTTAATGTAAGAATCAGCTGTTCTTCGAATTTTCCATATGTATATATATATATATATATATATATATACGCAATAATAGCATAAACTTATTCTTGCTTGAACAATAATATTTAGTACTTATTATTTGTTTGCACATAGTTAAATTGTTTCAAGTATTCGTATTTAATTCGAGTAATAGAATCTATTTGGCTTAAATCGTATGATAAAAATATAGAAGAAAATGAAGAAGATTTGAGGAGCTTGTTATCGCATGATACCAATAATTACAAATAGAAAAAAGAGAAACTTGAAAGAAAAGATAGAAAATAGAAAAATAAAAAGATAATAAAGATTAATGAACAAACAGAGTGCCCCCTTTTTTCCTCGTAATTAATAATCTCGGTAGCAAATATTGATTTTTCCAACGCTGATTATCGACTTTTCCCAACACGAGTTTTTGATCTTTAAAAAGATCAGTCTTTCTGAGTAAATAAAAAAAAATCATACTCAGATATTTTTTAAGAAAAGAAAGATTTAGTTTCTTTGTTTTATGGCATATCAACTCTCGTGGGTGATTTAAAGTCAAAGCTATACTTGTAGAACAAAAGTAAAGGTGCTATTTAGCCCATAATGCAGGGGTTTTCTACCATTCCCAAAGGTATTAGTTCGAAAGTAAAAGTAATAGCGCGTCTAGAGTTCGAACTCGCTTACTACGATGTCGCAATCCAGCACTTTAGCCACGGGGACTTACCCAAAAATGTGTGGTTGTAATCAACAGTGATTTTTTTTTAATTTGAAGACTTTAAGCAACATTAATAACAGAATTTGTTGCCGTTACGATACAAGTGTACAACACATCTGATACCGCAGGCATTTTTGAATCGGAAGGCTGCAAGATGAATTTTACTAAAAATTGCTAGAAAGCGACATCAGTAGTTGGAAAACTGTTATGTCCTAAGAAAAGGGCATAAATAGATCAGACAAATACGTACTTAGGGAGAAGAAAAAGTTATATATTACAGGAAACAAGTAATACAAATGTTGCCAAGGTAGCTTTGTTACATACTCCCAGAGTGGATTACTGTCAAATGTAATATCTTTATCATATCATATTTACCAACCCCTCCCCTCGGGCAGGATATAATACAAGGTCCCTTTTTTAAGCGGAGTTTAACAGGTTTGAGTTCAGAGTTTTCCTTCTCCTAGACTAGTTGCCTAGCCAATGCTGAAGAACCTAGTCTGTCCTACTATTTACCCATAGCTGGAGGGAGAATAATTGGATTCATACCTTTCCCAAGGGTATTAGTGCTATGTGAAATGCAATCAGTCTCGTCCAGGATTTGAACTCGTGTCGCTGTGTCCATTTCCTACGACGATAACCATTACACCACATGCACCTCCATATGTAATATCTTTATTGGAAGAGTCCATTGAGTATCAAAAACACGGATGATACCACAACACAAATTGACAAAGAACTTATCGTAAAATCAATCTCTTTCTCTTGGAATTTTGTAGGATCGAAAGTAGAAATTTCCTATTTTGTAACACCACGGCCTAAAATAAACTATGAGCGTAGCACTACCATTTAGATTTCAGCCAGACCCCGTGGTAACCTCACCATCATAAATCGAGACAAATACAAAACACCGTCGGTTGACTCGCTTAATACGAAATTTTATTGTTGCTGCCTTTTCCCAGTAGTCGGCGAAAAAGAGAGATTGAGTATAGGATATGCGCTAACTGATTTGATAGTCAGAAACTTTAAACCGTGCGAGGCAAAAAGAACAGCCAGAGATTTATTTATTTATTTTCCGCTTACCTGGCCGTCACCTCCCATTGAGCCTCGTCTCTCGTCTGTCAGCCTGTCTGCTTCTTCTGATACTCCTTCTCTAACTGCCTCGCTCAGCCTTGAACAATTCCTAAACTAATGCTTTTAGTCATTCTCAAAATTTTAATGACATGTCTACTCAAAAAGTTTATTTGCCTTGACCTTTACAAATTGACCCCCCACCTTTGAACTCCAAGTTTTGCTAGAAAACAATTCATTACTAAAATAGATAACTAAAATCCCTAAGTATTTTACATTTCAAGGGATCAAAGTTTTTTTGCCATGGATACAAAAACGATCCTATACTATTCTGTCTGTACATAACGTATATAAAGAACGTGTTTACAAAGTAGATGAAATGGACCAATATTTTTTCTTATTACACGCACGTCTTTGCATACACACACATCAATTTATTTTCTTGTTCGGTTACACAAAAATATTGTTATAAAAACAAGCAAAATTATACGCCCTCTGGGTATGAGTAGACATTGATTTGATATAATAAATATATTAAATTAGAAATACAAACGAAACTCAATATGGACGCATATAAAAAAAATTGCTCTTATTTACAAAATATAGTTAATTTCTATAAATAATAATACATAGGATTGCTTTTAAAACATTTGTGAATAAAATAAGAAATAAATAACGCCCAGAAATTATTTATCAAATCCGGCTTTGTTAAAACCAGTTGGTAAATCATTCAGGCCATGTACTAAATAAACCCTTATTTTATATAACACACCTTACAAGATTTTACTATCATGGGCTCGCCCTCCGTTGTTTTCTGGGAATCTGCCTGGCATTTGCGTAGCGTGTGTGTTGTCGATTTGAATCACCTGGTTCCGGTGGGGACAGCCCACTGGCAATACCTGCTTTGCAGAGCTGGGTTCATGGCTTGGTGCCTGAGACGTCCTAAAACGGGAAATACCGAAAGGAACCAGAATTTTTGCTGATGGTCGCACGTGAGTCTCGATTAGTGTGTAGCCCTCCACAATAAAATGACCTTGGGCTGCATTCTGATAAACTGATTACTTGCTACCAGAGTACATTCCCCCAGGTAACACCAGCATGGAAGGGCTGATATGATGCGTGATGCGTGGATTAATTAGTTGCAACGGAGTGCAATCATTTGCCATATATCTCAATCGCTTCATGCCTGAGATAGGGGTGCTTAATCGAAGAATTGAAGAATATGAACGCTAGCTCTTCTCATCACTTCCGGCTTTCGTTGCAAAAATTTCCAAATTTAACTAACGAACCAAGTTACAATTATTTCTTTTTATCGATGGAATTTTGCTCATATCTATAAAAATAGAACTAATAAATTAGAAATTGATAATATCAAACAGATATATATTAAGATCAAATTTTAAAGATCAATATGCAAATTAGACTTCCCGTTCATTATGTGAATCATTATTGGGTTGTATATATATGTACAATTACATATTGTCGTAGGTATGACACTAAACTGGATTTGATGATAAGGCTACAGTCCTAGAGTTTGAGAAATGTGGAGTATCCCTTCATTATTACTCTTATGTTCACTCAGACCTGAGGTTTTAATACCTATTTGGGTCCCATCTATGAGTTTAATAGAACTGTTCAATCATTCACTAAGGATCATTATTATTAGTTACTGACACCAAACAACTGTGTGCAAATTATTCCTTTTAGATAGGAATACTTGATAAATAGAATTACTAATGTTGAATCGAAATACTTGAAACTATTAAACTGTGTGCAAACAAATGGTTAATACTAAATAGAATTATAAGTGTTAGATACTAGTACTTCCAACCATTTAACTGCAAACAAATGAGCTTTTTTACTCGCTTAAAACTAAAGTTGTCTAAAAAACATTTTCTTACAAATCATATGTATGTATGTATGTATGTATGTATGTATGTATCTATCTATCTATCTTATTTCATTCTTCTTTGCTCAGCCCAATACTAATTTAAAAGAAAAAGAAAAACAAGAAAATAAATGAGTAAATGAAAAAAATGTAAGCAAATATGCTGATACAACTGTTACTACTAAAAGCTTAAATCATTTTCTTTTCGATGAGACGGTGAAACTGTCACCTTTGAATGCACCATAGTTTACAAATGTATCCTTTTCCCCCTTTATAGGATTTATAAATAGGTAACTCACTGGCATTGATATGCGATAACAACCAAGCAATTGTATAATTAGCATGTACAAAAGACCAACAGTATCAATAATTAAAAACATTTTCTTAACAATTAAGATTCAAATAAAATAAACTTATGGTGAATGAGACGTAAAGGAAATAATTGTGACGTAGGTTGTGGTGGAGATTCGGTTACATGCAGACACACAATCTTTATTATAGGATGATTGTCGTTCTGTTAACAGAACTAACTGTTTATTGTATGAGTCATACATCATATTATAATGGAGATGATTAGAAAAACAGTTTATCTAAATAAGTCCACCTGCTGAGGCGGGAAAAGGACTGAGCAGCATGAAATTGTTAACAAACTAAAGAGAAATAAAGACAATCGACTTTCGCTAGGTTTCTAACAAAGATGGCCGACAATTTCACCAAATAAAACTCTGCCATCTTTTTCTTTAAATGGTTGATCATATTAAATGATAAAAGTCCGCCATTTTATCAGTAGGAAAATAGGATGTGTGTGCGTATGTAAGAAGAGACATATGGATAATTGATCGGTAGATAGAAATCGCGAAAGCAATCGTCTGGTGTGACAAAAATAATCTTCTCTTTCAAATGCTATTTGCAAACATAGCAAAAGTAATATACTCGATTGTCTTTGTAATTGATATTGAGAACTATAGACCTAGTGTTATCAAATTGTCTCTCTCTTTCTCTCTCTCTCTCTCTCTCTCTATCTTTCTCTCTCTCTCTCTCTCTATCTATCTATCCTTATTCTCGTGGCTGCATCTCTCTGTTCTAAGAGTTTCAATGTATATAATATTTACCCAATATTCATAAAAACAGAAACTATCAATCGTATCATACACACACGCACGTTTATATATATATATATATATATATATATATATATATATATATATATATATATATATATTCAATAGCGTGGATGTTTATCGGCGACGCAAGGTTTCATGCTGTCTTGTTAAGACTATCATCAGGCAGAGGCAGAAATACAGTAGCGTCCAAAACTAAGGAACAAAATTTTAAAACCTAATATTTGTTAGAAATAACAACTGTGAAAAGCTGAAATTTTGACAACTGGTAGTCGTTATCATCCATAATAACATACTAAAATTTGAATCATTTGCAAAGGATAGAAAAATAATTATAACAATTATTTATTTATTTTCTAATTTGGAACGTCCAAAAGTAAGGGACAAACTTGAGAAAAACAATGTAAACAGCCAAAAAACAATAAAAATACATGTACAATCAATATTTAGTAAATGAGCCCTTGCGCTCAATGACAGCTGCACATCTTCGACTACAAGAACGAACCAGTTCTTGACAATCCTCAATACTAATTTTAGACCATTCTTCTTGAAGCTTCACCCACAAATCCTCCGTGTTTGTGGGGTTTCTTTCCATAACTTTCACTCCTAAGGTCTTCCAAAGATTTTCTATTGGATTTAAGTCAGGACTTTGCGGTGGCCAATCCATAATTTCGAAATCTTGCTCGCTAAGGTAACTCATTACCACCTTTGCCTTGTGACATGGGGCATTATCTTGCATAAAGGTAGCCCTATCGAAACCTGAATTCTGTATGATTGGCACAACATGATCTTGAACAATGTTTTTATTGATCTGCGCGTTTATACGAGTTTGTAACCGGACAAGAGGCGTTGTACCTTGGCTAGAAAACATTCCAAATACCATGACGCTTCCGCCTCCAAACTTGACAGTTTTCTTAGTACACTTAATCTTTCACCAATACGTCTCTTTACATTGTTTTTTTCCATCATTTCCAAATAAGTTAAACTTGCTTTGATCACTGAAAAATACTTTTGCCCAATTTTCATATGTCCAAATTACATACCTGTTCGCAAACTTTAATCTCTTCTTATTCTTCGAACTAACAAGTGGTTTCTTCCTTGGGGTTCGATTAAACAGCCCTATTTCTTGCAGTCGTCTAGAAACAGTCTGTCTTGACACATTGACACATAAGGTACTATTCATAACCCTTTTAATTTCTGTGCAAGACTTAAAACGGTCCTTTTATGACATACGCTGCATTATTCGATCTTCTCTTGCCGAAGATTTGCGCGGTCTGCCGGTTTTAAAAGCACTAACTATTTTGCCAGTATCATTATAGGATTTAACAACCCTGCTTAAAATACTCTTAGCACGTTTCACTTTCTCTGAAATCTCTCTAATGGTGTGCTTTTCCTTGCGTAGCTTCACAATAGCTTGTCTCACAGAGTAATCAAGCTTTTGGCGTTTCGCCATGGTGCCGGCTGATGCAACGTTTACAAATGACTAAGTAAGACTTATTCTTTAGAGGAAATCAAAAAATTTGAATATAGCACACTGTTTACATTATTTTTCTCAATTTTGTCCCTTACTTTTGGACGTTCCAAATTAGAAAATAAATAAATAATTGTTATAATTATTTTTCTATCCTTTGCAAATGATTAAAATTTTAGTATGTTATTATGGATGATAACGACTACCAGTTGTCAAAATTTCAGCTTTTCACAGTTGTTATTTCTAAAAAATATTAGGTTTTAAAATTTTGTCCCTTAGTTTTGGACGCTACTGTATATTTGAGAAATCGAAAGAATTGAAACACACAGTCAGGCGAATGTTTACGTGAAGATTTGTATGACATTTTTTTCACTAATTTTTTCACCAAGGGAGACAGTGACAACCATACACTGTTATAATATATATATATATATATATATATATATATATATATATATATATATATACTGAGATATATTATCCTAACTTTTATATATATATATATATATATATATATATATATCAGTGATATCGAGAAGGAGATCAGAAGAGTGAAAGTGTGGAATATTCGTATATAGAATATATCAAGGATTTTGCATAAATTTAAGGGAGTTCTCGATGCATGGCTATTATCAAATATGCCTTTCAGGACGAATGATAGAAAACTCACTTACAGTGCGTATATGAAATAACTGGAAGAAAATTCAGGCACTTTAACCGTGGTTGAATTTTCTTCCAGTTATATATATATATGTATATATGTATTTCAAAGGATGTAAAAATCCTACAATGCACATAATTTTGATATTACACACATGCACACTTGTATAACAGAAAAAAGACAACGATGTTCATGTATGGTAATATCATCGACTGCTTTTGTTTTTCCTTTTATTAGCCGAAATGTACATATGGGTAGCTTGGGAGAGGATCGAAAATACCTGAATTTGTGCACACACAATACGGTGGGAAAGGAATCATCAGTGGAACCTGTTCCCTTCTTTCTCTACTCTTGCGAGACTGGTACAGGGTCATCTCGAGCCATCGAATCATCTTAGCTTTCCTTCTTTTGTGAGTCTGGCATTATTTCCGTCCCCTGTCTACCTTCTAAATCTGGGCAGTCTGGCGCTTGGCCAGAGCCCAGAACATCGAGCGACGTGACATCTAGTACCTGTCTTCTGGTCTGTCATGCTTTCGCTCATCTCTGGTGGTTATATAAATTTTTTGAAACTCATGAAAAGTCTCGTGGTCACACCTCTAGTCTGCCAACTGTGTATTGCATGTGGACACGCTTCCTTCTAGCATGTCACCCACGCAATGTCCGTGGCACATCCGCCGTGGAAACCCCTGCGTCCTGTTTACTATTTTTGTTTAATTTTTGTCCCAGTCTGCGACTCCCTTTTATCATACCACCCACACAATTCATACGGCATGTTAAAAGAGATCTTCAAGTTAATAGGCACCATTCCATACCATCCTATTTTTCAAAATGTGCACGAGCCCATTTTCTCAGTATTTTTCACCAATTCTCTTTATAATTATTTACAACAAGAGGCCCAATGTACAACAAAGAAAATGAAAGAACATCAACAATAAAATAGAGGTGCCCGTGGTGTAATGGTTATCGTCGCAGGATGTGGACACGACGACACGAGTTCAGATCCTGGACGAGACTGATTACATTTCACATAGCATTAATACCCTTGGGAAAGGTATGAATCCAAATATTCTCCCTCCAGTTATGGGTAAATAGTAGGGCAGACTAGGTTCTTCAGCCTTGGTGAGGCGACTAGTCTAGGAGAAGGAAAACTCTGAATTCAAACCTGTTAAACTCCGCTTAAAAAATTGACCTTGTGTCATATCCTGCCCGAGCAGAGGGGTTGGGTAAATAGGATCAACAATAAAATAGATAATCAAATAATAGATATCATGATATAACCTTGACGAAGTCCCTACACTTCATTGCAGATATCTCATCCATATAGTGTCGTAAAAGAAACGGTTCCCTTTTTATATATGATGACAACATGTATACATTTGTACAGCGTTTGTTATTGCTTTCTTTTATAAGTGTTCTCAGTCATCATGAGTAGTACTATAGTTCCATTATTAAAAACAAAAAAAAAAATGTTCGTTTTCTTTCAGAATGTGGCGAAAACAGGACCAATAGAGCAATGGTGGTAACCACGCCTAAGTTTTAAAACTGACATCTGGTAAATGATATTCGACCAATACCAAACGTCTTTCTAGTCAGATTTATAATAATACACATTCCTGCTTAATTTTGAACATACTATATTCGAGCTCTGGAAGCTGCGATCTTGTGCAGTGCACATCAACTAATGTACTAGTGTTACATAGTCATAATCTATGAATACGTGAAATGTACATATGTTCATAATCATAGAATGTTCATACGCATATAGAAATCCGAAAAAAACGAAATTGGTTCAGCTAGGAAACTTTTATTTACCTTTTTGAGTTTAAGGTTTTTCGACACGAGGAGAGAGAGACAATTTCTTTCTATGCTGACTTTTCCATCGGACTCCACCACGTGCGGCACCCCCGCCGCAAACTACTGGTCTGGCCTCGGCGAGCTCCGAAAATCGACTTGCTTCGTCCAAGCCCGAATCCCAACTCACTGTTTTTTTCAAATTCCAAAATCCTCAACCCATCGCTTCCGGGCAAACTCTGCGCCATTATTAAACTACCTCACTTTTTCTTTAGTTTGGAAATTATTCAACAGCTACTACTTCCTCCGCACACACACCAGACATGGATCACAATTCACAGATTAATTAAGAAGAATATAAATAAAATAATAACAACACTTACCAGCTCAGCGGCCCCAGCTTGCGTCCAACTGGTAAACAAAAATAAAACGGGCTGTAACTCAATACAGCCACGACTGAGTCGAGCTGGGATATATATATATATATATATATATCCATTCGTGGGCCAGTAACCAATCACTGACCAGAGAATGGACTTAACTACATGCACAAAATGGAATACCTCAATGTCCTTAAAATCTCTGCTTCCTCAGTTTTTTCATTAAGTAACTCACCAATCACTACGAAAAAGCAACATTTTTTATTGTCAAAAAATAGATTAGCTGCATCCATTATCTGAGAGGAAGTGTATATAATTTCGAACGAATTTAATTGTAACGTCAACCAGGTGTAATTGACAGTTTAAGGTCAGTTGAAAGCTTGGCTTCTATATTACAATAGTTTTTTTTTTTTGAATAAATGAATGCGCTAAAAAAGAGATGAAATAACATAAGGCAAAAGCGAAAGTCATCTACTTATTTTTTTCTTTTCTGACGGTTTCAGTCGTCTATTTTGTTAAGCCACGATCGTATCTTCTTGCTTGATGCCGCTCTAGTTCTTCGTCAAAATACGCCGATGACATGTCTAGTCGGTAAGCACTAAAAAAAAAAGATCTGACATTGCAGAGAACGACAATAACGATGAGGTATGAAAAATACAATCTGTTTGTTTTCTTTTCCTTATATTACTCGAAATGTACGTACGGATAAAGTGAGATGGTCGAAGATGGCTGGGCTTGCTCATGCATAGTGGCAAGGCTACGGTTATTCTGTGAAACTTCTTTCTCTTCCTTCTCCCTGGGTCGAAATTTTCTTTGGCTTATATAATTTTCCGGACGCCAACGCACATTCTCGTCGCATCTCCAGTCTGACGATTACTCGTTGCACGTAGACACGCATCCTTTTAGCATACTACCAACTCAATTTACGCCGCACTTCTGCAATGGAAAACCTGCGTCTTGGGGTTGTTTCTTTTGTTTGTTTTTTTTTCCTTTGTTTTTAATGGAATATCAACCTTCCGGGGTTATTCAATGCCAAATCTAACCTTGTAGAAGAACGGTAGTGATACCATTTAAACCATGGCTGGAGGGGATAAGGGAGGTCATAATTTTTCTAAAGGTATTAGTTTTAAAGTAAAAGTAACAGCACAACTGGAGTTTAAAATCACTACGGCTATCGCAGCCAATCTCTTTGGCCATTACAGTGCGGGAACTTCGATCCTCTATTGTTTGTGTATAAAGGCTTCGGCTAGTAAGCGAGTTGCATCGTAGTCTAGCAGGGCTTGAGCCTCGGCTCGTGCCCGGCCTCCCCCACTCCTAATCCCCACTTTAATCGACTCTCGAGTTGTTGACCTTGAGTCAAGTTCTGTCTGGTGGGAGGCAGTGACAAATATATAAAGAAGGGTCTAAATGAGGTGTGCAATCGGGATATAGAGGCATTTATTTTCTGCATTTTCTGAAAGCTAATTTCTATTCTCTTTGCGTTGGTTTTATTAAGAAGAGTTTATTGTATATGCTGTTATTGTAACGTTGTTGCCATTTTGTATAGAAGAATTTGTTGATTTTGTTTTCAAGTCAGTGTATGGTTTGGTTTAGTTTTATGGCATATTAACAATTGTTGGTTATGTTATGCTAAATCCTGTTTTTGCATAATTATTAAATATATGATTCGTAAACACATAGTTAAATAATCAGACAGTTCTATTTTTAAGGTTTCAGTTTAGCTTGAGTCAAAATTAAATGGTACCAAATATTATTATGATTGTAAAGTAAGTAAAGTTGGCGTCTGAAGTCGAGGGTGACCCAAAGGCCCCCTTTTCGGTAGCTACTACACGGAGGTGTAAGTGAGGGCGCTACTCCTTTCCCTGGATTGCTCGACTTTACCCTTGATCTATACCTTATAATACAGAGTGTTAAGCAAGGTTGCAACAAGTACCATTTTGCGAGTCTTTGGTATGACTTGACCTTAGATTGTCGCCAGCCGAGTGAAAAAGGTAGCTGCTGCTAGTGGGGACTACTTAGCATATTCACCGCCCTCACAATAGTGGCCAACGTATTTATGAGGAATGAAGCAGACCCATTAATGTTCATAGCTAGGGTATATGACAGCTACGTATTACAAACAATTAAATTAAACATCAGTCATTTGTTTGCACACAGTTAAATGATCAAACAGTTTTATTTCTAACAATTCAATACAGCAGAAGCCATTTGTTTGCGCTCAGTTTAAATGTCAAACAGTTCTATTTAATAGGATCCTATCAGGAACTACCATTCCGGGTACGAATTGACCTGAGAGCGATGGAAATGAAGGGGTATTCCGAATTCTCCAAAGCTCTAGCATTACTGGAGCTGAACCAACTGATTGTTTTTATGTCATAATCAGGACACTCGTTGGGGGAACTCTTACCCTTCTGCAGAGATGCAGTTTGTGTATTCTACAGCCTATCAGTGTACGGAATTTTGACTTTGCCGAGGGTCATATCTAACACCGACTTGTCTTTTTCATTTTCGTGTATTCCAATGTGGTTTAGGTGCCAGCATGCTTGAATCTCTTTTGAGTTAGACATGGAGTCCTACGAATCTAGAATCTTAAGGAATGTGAGCTGAATGATTAAGCTGTCTTCAAGATCCTCTTTTGGCTAACGTTTAACATTTTATGGTAGAAAAGAAACAGTGACACCAAACCTTCTAAACAATTGTGATATTTTTATTATTTAAAGAGGTTATGCATCACGAGTATTCTAGACAAGAGAAATGTCAAATATTGTTCTAAAAGTCGGTTGGTTGAATAAGAAAACGCGACGCTGTATTATGAAAATAACATTTCCTGTTTCATTGTATGCAGATTATCTTCCGATGTTAAACCTTGCAAAAAAACAACTGAAGAACGAAAGATATACGTTTTACTTCAACAGGACCCAGGAGAAAAGTAAATGTCTTCATTCGAACTCTTACGTCACCCCAAGGTTAATTTTTGTGTCTCGGGTGTATGATACCTCGTACATTCATTTCTGATCACGTGTTTCACGTCAGTGAGCTCACTTTACCAATGCTGAAGGTCGATCGACTCTCGGGTACAGTGTTGCGATCGCTACCACGTCAACATTTGGCACAAGGACCATCGAACACGATATTAAGAAATAGTTGCTAATTCTAGCTCAGGCTGAATGGTTGGTTGGTTGTTATGGTTTTATGGCATATCAACCTTTGCAGGTTATTTAATGCCAAATTCATTTTTACAGAAATGGACAGACCTATTTCAAACAATTTAGTTTAGCATAAGTTCACAGTTTAATTGTAGAAAACGTTTCTATTTCAAGATATTCAGTTTAGTCAAACAATTCTAATTCAAAAAAGTCAGTTTAGTATCAGTATGTATAGCTTCTGTTTGCATACAGTTAAATGTCAGAACAGTTCTATTTCAAGCGGTTCAGTTTAGCATAAGTACGCATTTTAGTTCTATTTAACAAATAGATAGGACCCTATCAGGTGCTACCACTCCGGGTACAAGTTGGCCCGGAGGCGATGGCAATGAAGGGATATTCAGCATTCCTCAAAGCTGGGGGGAGTCTTACCCCTTTGCAGAGGTTCAGTTGGTGTATTCTACAGCCCCAGCCGACTGGGCAAACTCGGGCTGAACGCATTTGGTTATGTGTCTTTGATTTTGTTAGTTTACAGGTGCTACGCATCTGAAATATTTCAATTTTACGTATCTATTGTTGCCTGAGAATTTTAGTTTTCCTTGGTCATTTATTTGCTAACTAATTCCACAATTTTTTCTTTTGTATTTGGTCTGCTTTAAGAATACTCTGATGATTCACAAGTTTTGTACGAACTAGTTTGAATATTATGTTATCGAAGTAGTTCAAGTTGATGGTGGTACCAGCAATGTTTGGTAGTATCGCAGTAGTTGGTGCGCTCACACGTTGTGCCTTGCTTCATTCCATGTGTGATTAAAAAGCTGCCCATTTATTCGGCAACTACGATGCTTTATAAGTTCGAACTGTGCCATAACGCCTCACGGGAGGAATCAAACACATTTTTTGCATGAAAGCTGAAGGCGCAGTTGATCCCAATGTTATATTCTTCGTTATTTATATTTTCATTCAGTTTGGTTGGGCTTCGAACTATTCGGGTTATGAGTTCAGGTGCCTAAACATTAGGTACAGTTTTACGCTCGCGCGCAAAGGATATAACAATCACCATTGTCATAATAAACCCCAGACAGGAAATGGAGCTGGAGTGTGGATGACGTCATGCCCGGAAGAGATGGTCCTGAGAATTTGAGAATTTAGAAAAAGAGTCAGTTGAAAGTTGGCATTGGATCATGTAGGCAGAGGGTTGAGTTCCTGCCATTGAGGCGAGAGTTGGGGATTCGGCCATTGAGTTGAGTTTTTCAGATGTCTACCGGCAGAGATGAGTTGAGATCTAAAAAGCCACGAGATGTTCCGAACATTGTGGGTGGGGTTAGCATAGTATGATTACTGTTGTATATTGACCTTCAACCCGGTCAGACATGCCATTCCAAAGACTCGGAAATTGCATATTCCATTGGCGTAGGCGGGCTTGGCTGACAATATGGGACAAGGTAAAATCCCGTGGTACAGTCATAGACTGATGCACCGGAAGAGAGTGACCTGTGAACTGCATGAAAGTTATTTCCGCTTGATGACGATCAAACATGCCATTCCAAAGATTGAGTGGGCGATGGAACTATTATATAACTCGGTGAAGACAGAAAGTCAGTTAGTTTGGAGACCAGACCAGTTGGTGACAAGATGTGGTAGAGGAAGCCAGCACTCAGCAGAAAGCTGAGCCCCCGGGCCTCCGGTTGAGCACCCCTGGAGAACGAGAAAGACACAACGCTGATGGCCATAAGAGTTGGGGTCAATATATTGCAATTCTGTTCGGTCTCCAACTCCCTCTCACACACACAACCCTTTCAAATAAAGTGAGAGGTATATTTTTTTAAAGAAGTCTTCGCTCGTCTTTATTATTGCGTCAATATGTATTCTGCTTGTATATGTGTATATATGCATATTTATTATGTGGCTATACAACATTACGAAAGACTTTTAAGAATTGTGTCTCTCTCGAAGAACCGAAATCAGAAGTTAATAAAACCATTCGTACCTGAACAACAGAGTCCGCCTGTTTTCGCCTGTATTTGAATTTGTTTGAGTTTTGCATTTATACATGTATTTGAATATGAACTGTATCACTGTTATACAACACCAATACACTAAGCAGATGGTTCTATAAATTTTGCTCGGGTTGCAAGAATCTCGACGATCAGGCTAGGCCTAGACCATGGATTCCGAGGGCGTGCTCCAATCCATAGAGGCAAATCTGGCAAGGAGCAATTGAAGAGTATCAGTCGAGCGTAGCATCTCACAGTCCAGTGTGTTTCGGCACTTTCACAATCTCAGCAAAATCATCCCAAGCTGCCGAACTGTGCCTCGCGTATTACCAAAATCTTGCAAAACCTTTGACTCACCCAAGTATATTTAATCAATGTTTTTATTTAATAAATATGGGACAGGTGTTTTATATTCAATACAATTATTTAAATTGACAGCTTTTTTTCCTGACATTTTTTATGATTCAATCACAAAACAAAGAATACAAAACTTCAGAATAGCAGAATAGAAGCCAAAAAATTCCATTTGAATAATTGGATGGAATACGAAACACTTGTTATCGACTATTAGAAAACATTGATGATAATTTACTATTCTTCTTCTATACGAGTTTATTTTTTTTATTGAAGATTGAATGACAACAAGTCTGCCCAGGATTTAAAGATTCTTTTAAGTATCTAAATAAATATTATCAGGGCTATGATCTGGATGATCACTATTCTTCTTCCGTTCATTAATTCTCCCTGTTAACATTCCAACCTCTTGGGGACCTTACAATGGCTCGAATGGCCTAATGAGTTCGCCAGTAGTCCGGAAGACCGGAATTCAATCCCATGTCGAGTTATACCAAAGACTAAAAAAATGGAACTTGATGCCACCTTGCTTAACACTCAGCATTATAAGGTAAGAATTAAGAGTAAAATATAGCAATCCAGGGAATGGAGTAGCGCCCTCTTGTATACCTCGGTGTAGTAGCTATTGAAAAACGAGTCTTCTGGTAACCCTCGAGTAAGGTTGCCAACTTTACTACTGTTATCACCGACATCTTCCACAGCTTCTTCAGTTCTCTGACCGTACCCACTAGTTCTTTTCTAGTTGTTAATCGACACTAGACCTGGTCGTTTGGATGAGGTTGGGTGATCCGTTTGTGTCTTAAAGCCCCGGATATGCGTTTCAATTTAATGAATAGATTCTGTTTTGTTTATATACCACTTATCGGCTTGCGTAATTTTAATCTCTTGCATAAAATGGATAACCTTTATCACCCATACCTGCCTCATATTATATTCGCTTATTTTGTGATTAACCGTTTTATCTTTGTCGTCACATAACCTACATTTGTTATTCATTTGCGTATTATCATTTGCTGTGTTGGCATTATCATTGTTGTTGTTGTCGCTAGTAGTAGTTATAGTAATAATAGTAGTAGAAGTTGTATTATAGATAAATATTTCAGAATAATGAACAATCAGCTGGAAAGAACTAATTATATATATATATATATATATATATATATATATATATATTACAGGAGTGTGAAGGACAGCAATTCTCCTCAGACCTCCAGGACTCTTCATTGTTGCTGTCGCTAGTAGTAGTTATGGTAATAGTAGTAGTAGAAGTTGTATCATAGTTAAATATTTCAGAATAATGAACAATCAGCTGGAAAGAACTAATTATATACATACATATATATATATATATATATATATATATATATATTACCAGAGTGTGAAGGACAGCAATTCTTCTCAGACCTCCAGGACTCTTCACAGTATTCTCAACAATACTGTTGGTTGCTTGCTTTCTATTTCTCCTCCGATTTCAAACTCTTCTGAGGGCCGTTCCGAGCGTACCAATAACTATTGGGATCACTGTTACCTTCATGTTCCATAGTTCCCTGGCAAGATCCAAGTCCTTGTCTCACTTTTCGCTTTCTTTGTTTTTCACTCTGTGACCCACCGGAAACTATTATTATTATTATTATTATTACGAGTGTCCACACCCATATCAAGTGGTGACCGTCACTGAAGCCCGAGTGACTGCAAGTCTCTTTACCCCTCAAGAAATTCTACTCATCATTTCGGCCGATCTCAATGGTGTTGTGGTTTGGATGGTCTCAATTCTTCATCGGATTTAAAGTTCCCACAGAGTTCATTCTAGATTCTCCGTGATTATTCCAGGTGTTCCACTATAATTGGTATCACTGTCACCTTCATATTTCAAAGCAGCTTCGGCTGTCTGAAAAAGTCTAGATATGTGTTCAGTTTTTTGCATTCCGGGTTGTGCATATACCACTTGTTCACATGGACAAATTTCCATTTCTTGCACAGTTCCCAGTTGATCACTTTCCCCACCCAGTCTTGTCTAGTCTTATATACTCTTTTGGTGCTAATTTGCTGCATTAACTTATTCTGTGATTGATAGTTTCGTCTCTATCATATATTTTGTTGCAGTTTATCTATTTTTGCTTTAACATTATTTATCTCTATGGCGTTGGTTTGTACTGAGATTCTGTTTCTCTCTTAAGGTTTCCCTAACTTAGCCATGTCCAACTTTTCTCGTTCAAGATTTATGACAAAGTTTCCTCATATCTCCAAGACCCTTCAAGTTTATTTTTAAAATGTTATCGTCTGGCTGGTCTCGATTCTTTCTCTGATCCCCTGTTTCCCCAGTCTCATTTCTACTTTTTTAAACATATAATTTTGAGTCATATCTGCGCTTGATGTAAAACGTTTAGTCCATTTGTTTGTCAAGTTATTGAAAATCAAATATTTTTTCAGAAACACCACATACATATATACATATAGTGGAAAATTATACAGTCATTACCCAGTTGGCTTGGGCTGTAGAATACACCGACTGCAACTCTGCAGAGGAGTAAGATCCCCTCCCCACCAATGAGTGTCCTGGGTGTAACACAAAAAAATCTGATGGTGAGATTCCTGTGATACTGGAACTTTAAGGAATGCTGAGCACGCCTTCATTACCACTGCTCCCAGGTCCATTCTGGCCAGGAGTGGTAGCATCTGATAGGGCCCTATTTATGTGCTAAATAGAACTAACGGCATACTTATGCTAAACTGAATTGTTTGACTAAACTGAATTGCTTGAAATCGAAATGTTTTTGCCAAAAAAACTGTGTACTTACATTTAAACTGCGTGCTTATGCTAAACTGAATTGTTTGAAATGGAACTATTTTTGACATTGAAACTCTACTTACACTAAACTGAATTGTTTAATATAGAACTGTTTTGACATTTAACTGTGTGTAAACAAAATCTGTCTTTATACTAAACTGAATTAGCTGAAATAGAATCGTTTGAATAAACTGAATAGCTTGAAATAGAAACGTTTTTGACAATTAAACTGTGTACTTATGCTAAACTGAATTGTTTGAAATAGAACTATTTTTATAAAAGTGTATTTGGCATTAAATAACCTACAAAGGTTGATATTCCATAAAACCAACCAACTCACCATTATACAATCAATTCAGATATTATTACCAACTGTTTATCACCAAGCACTACTAAAAATTGAGAATCTGCAAACGTGAATTTGAATAAGCTGCAGTATAGAAATCCGTTCATTCGTTAATTTGAGCAGGTTTACTATTCGTGACAGAGGTTTTGCAATATATATATATATATATATATATATATATATATATATATATATATATATAATTTTGGTAATTAATTTCAATATACCGTACCAATAATTTCAGTCATAATTCTAGACATTGATTATTATTTTTTTCACACCTTCTATGCTCTTGATTAAATAGATATATAGATTTGAGGAAATTACACTCTTTTACTCTCTCTCTCTCTCTCTCTCTCTCTCTCTCTCTCTCTCTCTCTCTCTTTGACAATGAAATATTGTTTATAAAATGAAGGTTTTAATTAATTCGCATATTCTTTAATGAAAGACTCGTGCTGAATATTGGTTTCTTTTCTTAGTTATGTTTTAGTTTCTGTTAAACCATCGAGGTAACGGAGTGTTCTCGTGGTGAAATGGTTACAGCGCTGGACTGCGGAACCGTAGTAAGCGAGGTTGAACTCCAATCGATTTATTACGTACAGTTTCGGTCAAATACACTTGGGAAAGGTATGAATCTTCTTATCCTCCGAGCTGATGGGTTAAATAGCATCACTACTGTTCTTCTAGAAGGATGGCATTGGTAATAAATAACCCAAGAAGGTTGATATGCCCTTAAAGAAACTTATCCTAATCTAAGCAAATAAGTAGTAAAGCTTAAGCTAAGTAACCACGAGAGATTTAATCTTGACTCAGCACTGAAATTCGTTGGTAAAATGACAATGCAAAATGCTGCCAAGATCTCTGCTTTAATTGTCCCAAGATAGAAATAGAATAAAACTAACTACCAATATATATGTGTGTGTTGTTTAGAGGCTTGTACTACGTTAGCAAGGACTAGCTCATAAGTGATTTACTCCTATGGACCCCCACGTATGGCCGTGCAAAAGCAGGACGACCAGCTCGAACTTACATACAGCAACTATGTGAGGACACAGGATGTAACCCAAAAGACCTGCCGGAGGCGATGAATGATAGGGAGAAGTGGCGAGAGAGGGTCAGGGATATCCGTTCTGGCGGAACGACATGATGGTGATGATGTACTACGTTAATTCCGCGATAGAAGAAGTATAAAAGACACCGTGTCTCGAGAAGTGAGAAAGAAGAGCTCTGAAGGACATCGGCCAGTAGAAGACCAACTTCAGACGTAACACATACAGCGAGAGACTTATAATACTAGACGAACTGTACCACTTGAATTAATGAATAATTAACTCTGTTTCACTGTGTATCGGTTCCTTACCACGATATAACAATATATATATATATGGTACCTTGCATAGTTGAAGTTAAGCAGAGTTGAAAAGTATTCCTACTCTGCCTAAAGAGGCATCTTGACCCCTAACTTTACTTTAGTGGTAGTACCTATCAGGGTAGACCCGAAGTAGTAGTACCTGCTTGGGCCCCATCCATGGGTCAAATAGAACTGTTTAATCATTTAATTGTGTGCAAACAAATATTAAATTGAATTATAAGTATTAGAAAGCAATGCTTTCAACCAAGTAACTGAGGCAAATAGAACTATTGATGTTAGATAGTAATACTTGAAATCATTTAACTGTGTGCAAACAAAACTAGCAATACATGAAACCATTTAACTGCATGTTAAAAATCAGCTCTGGCTCTTTTAAAATATGTTACCGATAAAATATTCACTTGAAATTCAAATATATGAACTTGATTTGTCATTAAATAACCAGCAAGGGTTAATATGCCATAATACTAAATATCCTATGTGTATGTTGTAAAAGTGTATGTCACTATAATCCACTGACTTACAGATATCTTACTACCTTTTCATCATGTTCATATCGTATATTTTTCACTATTTGAATTAGCTATTAATCAGAACGTTTGAGTTGTAAGTTAATTGGTAAAGACAGCTATCATCTGTCAAAAAGGGAGATAATCTAGAATGTTTCTGGTGTGAGTCATCTGTCAATGACAAGATCGTTATACACGTGACACTTCTGCGAAAAAAAAAAAACAAACAAAACATTTTCTAGGGTTGGCAACAGTTTTTTTGTTCTTGTTTAATGGCATATTAACCTTCATGAGTTATTTAATGCCAAAGCCCTCTTTGTTGATTGGGGGTTCAATACCTTTTAGTATTAGTCCCAAAGGGAATAAACTAGCGCGACTGGAGCTCGAACTCACTAACTTCAAGGCCGAAGTCCAGCACTTTAGTCTTTAAGCCACAACGATTTCTCCTCATTTACTGGTGTCAGACAAATGTTTTGGAATATTCTGCTAACACGATGCAAACTTCAGTAGCTCCGGAAGCTTTTACCGAGGTCTTGAAAATGACTAATCACACTGTGCAGTAAAATATCAAGCTCGCCTGATATTCTCTGTGTGCTACTTGCCCGATTTGCGTCTATAAAGAGACGTTGGTATCCACAGTTTTAGGCCTACCTAACCTTTCAAATTAGTCGAGGTTCTTGCAACCCTAGCAAAATTTCTTGGTCTATCTAATGACTGCGCCTTCAGCTTTAGCACAAAAAATACTTTGGGCTGCTTCTATGGTGTTGAAACCAAGTTATAACTTGTCAAGCATAAGTTACCGAATAATCGTTGCATGTCCATCAGTATGACTTTCCAATCACTCATGCAATGCACAACGTGTGAACGCTCCAGCAACCACTATATTTATAACTATAGAAAATACTTCTATGGCAGGAACTGCTTTAGTTACATGATATACATGGTATATCCAAGTGTGTGCCTGTGTGTGTTTATATATATATATATATATATATATATATATATATATATATATATATATATATATAAAGTGGGCTAAATGAGGAGATAACTCTTCACCCCTCTTCTATCACCTCCCACCCTTTTCTGTGTCTATTCTAGTTTTTTTATCTAAAAGACCTGAAGAAGTCCTGTTAAATTTTTTTCGTGTTTTTGAAAATTTCAAAAATGCCTAACAGGATGGAAATAAATTTATAATCCTATGTGACCGGTTTTGTTGTTTTTCTTAAAGTATATATATATATATATATATATTACATATATATATATATATATATATATATATATATATATATATTTGTGTGTGTGTGTGTATATATCAGTAATTGAAGTTCTCTTCCCAAGTTAATATCCTTACTCTAATTGTTTTTATTATAACCGCTTAATCAACGTACTTTACGACCTTCCTCAGATGCCGATCGGATCCGGCAACTTTCCAAGAAAAACGAACTGAACTGTTTATTTGATCCATGGCCGTTCGCTTTTCTCATTTTATTGACATAAAATGATCTTTTATATTTCAGCTTTCGCGCAGTTCGATGACTATAAAATGGATTTTCGATGTCAGCTGGGTATGGCACTGATGTTGGCTGGCAACATCTCTGTAGGTAGGTTTACCAAAACCTGTCTTACCATAACCTCGAAGACATCAATATTTCTTGATTTTGTCTTCTACCCTTTCTCTTTTGCTCTTGTTCAAGAGAATGGAATCATATGGAATCAAATCAAGGATGGGCTTTTCATATCTCTCTATTTCTCTCTCACCCTGTCTCTTTCTCTCTCTCTCTCTATATATATATATATATCTATATATATTTATGTATAATGTTGAAAAGTTACAAACGTTATAGTTGACTGTGTGTATATATATGTGTGTAATTATATATATAAATAAAGCGAAAAACTAAGCAAATACTTAAATTTTGCCACATAGTTGAAAAAGTTGAGGGTATTAAAACGATGGTTGTTGGGACCCTGGGAACAGTACCAAAAGGTGTAGAAAAGCGAAAAAGAAAATATCACTAGCGTTAGATGGTGTGAAGAACTCGCAATGAATAGTTGAAAAACAAACAAAAAAAAAAACGTCATAAAGTCCAGCTATGTTAAAGCAAAAATAGATAACACGCAACAAAATAGCAAATGTCAGCTCTCTGGTGATAGAGACGAAACTATCAATCACATAATTAGTGAATGCTGCAAATTAGCGCAAAGAAAGTATAAGAGTAGACACGACAGAGTAGGCAAGGTAATGCTCTAAGAATTGTGCAAAAAATTGAAATCTGACAATATGAACAGTGGTATATGCGAAACCCGTAATCCGACCCTGGAGAATGGGATTTTGAGATTCAGATAGAATCACCTTATCTGGGCCACACGACCAGACCTAGGGATAGGCAACAAAAAGCAAAAAAAAAAAAAAAAAAAAAAGAGAACCTACTGAATAGTATACATTGCCGTACCAGAAGACCACAAAGTAAAATTAAAAGAAAGCGAAAAGTAAGATAATTACCAAGAGCTTGTGAGAGAACTAAAAAAAATATGGAACAGGAAGTTGTCGGTGATACCAATTGTAATAAGTGTCCTCGAAACAAATTCCCGAATGCATGGTAAATTGATTAGAAGACTTAGAAAACAAAGAACAAGTAGAGATCATCCTGGCTACAGGACTATTAAGGTCAGCCAGAATACTGAGAAGAGTCCTGGAGACTTGAGTAGACTTACTATCATTCAAACTCCAGTTAAAGACAATCAGCTAACGTTGGTGTGAAAAACTCTTAATGAGTAAAGATAATAATAATAATAATCCTTTGTGTGCAATTATAGCTTCAGTAACTACACAATACAAATCATCCACCAACAGAGAAGAGGCGTGAACCCCCTTAACTCTCTAGCTATTGGCTAAATTGTACCACTACTGTTCTTCAACTAAATAACACACGAAGATTGATATACATTTAAAAAGAAATAAACCAAAAAAACATCTTTCCATTTAGATCATTTAGTTCTACTTTTATGTCGATCATTCTACTGTGCTGTCAGCTATATATATATATATATATATATATATATATAATGTCTTGCTGCTCTCAGTAGAATTCCTGTTTCGGTTACCTAACATCCTTCATTATAATTAGTTACCCAGTCTAATGCATCTGATTGTGTATGAGAAGCATCTTAATTATGGATATATAGATTAACAAGAGAAGAAAGCTGTCTGTTGTTAGAGACTGCCATTTGATGTTTAGGGTTTTCCTAAGACAAACTTGATGGAATCATTGCAAGTCTTTGATGTGACGTCGACAAATCTCAGAACAGCTTATATATATATATATATATATATATATATATAGAATACTTAGTCCAGTTAAACCGGAGTTAGGAGTAATTCCATCAGGACAAGAAAATATTCGTGAATATTTAAATCTTCCTGGTAAAGAGCTCAATGTATCAATTATACAGAGCAATAATTTCATTAAGAAAAAAACAAGGAAGTCCTGTTAATTTTTTTTCGTGTTTTTGAAAATTTCAAAAATGCGTAACAGGATTGAAATAAATTTATAATCCTTTGTGATTAGTTTCGTTGTTTTTTTCTTAATGAATATATATATATATATATATATATGTATATATATATATACATATATATATATATATATATATATATTGCCATTTGATTATTTCTATAGATGTAAATGATGAAAATTTTAATAATAAATGTGTCTGTATATATATATATATATATATATATATATATATATATATATATATATATATATATATATGTCACACCTGCAGCAAACCCACATACTTTGATAAAGAATTGACTCGAGTTACGTATAGATTTTGCTGACGCACTTTTTGTACAATGGGACTTCGACAGTTTTTAGTCTTGAGATTTCTTGTTACTAGCAATACCAACTTTAGACAGACATATCCTACTATTAATGTTACAGTCATATTTATCTTGTGAAGTGTCTGGGACTGAGATCAAGTCCAGTTTTTTACGTGTTTGTTTCTTACTTGAGTATTCGATTCTCTAAAAATGTTTCCAAGGTTTATGTTTTGGACTTCTAATGTGTTGCAGCTCTTTCCGTAGAATTGCTGTTTCGGTTGCCTAACATTCTTCATCATAATTAATTACCCAGCCTGATGCATCTGATTGCGAATGAGAAGCACCTTAATTATGGATGGATAGATTAACAGGAGAAGAAAGCTGTCTCTTGTTAAACTCTGTCATCATTTGATGTTTAGGGTCTTCCGTACACATGCTTGATAGAATCTTTGGAAGTCTTTGATGTGACGTCGAAAAGTCTTAGAACAGCACACACACACACACACACACACACACACACACACACACACACACACACACACATATATATATATATATATATATATCTATATATATATATATATATATATATCTACATATTGGCATTTAATTATTTCTACAAGTCGATAAGTCTCAGAAGAGTATATATATATATATATATATATATATATATATATATATTGCCATTTAATTATTTCTATAAATATATATCATGAAAATTTTAGTTATAAATGTGTGTTCGTATATATATATATATATATACGAACACACGTTTATAACTAAAATTATAACTAGAGAGAGAGAGAGAGAGAGAGAGAGAGAGAGAGAGAGAGAGAGAGAGAGAGAGAGAGAGACTGTTGACTAGGGCTGTAGAATACGCCAACTGCACCTCTGCAGAAGGATAATACCTTTTCCACCCAACAAGGTCACTTATGGACTGTGGGTGGTGAACCATGATGCTTGAGGACGGGATCCGGGGGGCTTAGCAGTTCTTGACCTGGTAACCGATGGGGTCAAGTGAATTGCAACACTCCAATTTAGCCCTTACTGGGCAACGCAGCTGGTTGGATATTCTTCGAATCACTCTTGTGCCAAACAAATACCCAAGCCTCTTTTTGTGTTAAACATGCTAGAAAGTGATGACTGCGCGTCAATTTCACAGATATACCAATTATTGAAAAAAAAAAAAATGTGTGCGAATAAAAGATAAATATTAGATTAAAATATTAGTGTTAAATACCAATACTTGAAAACATTTAACTGTGTGTAAACAAATGAGCTATAACAACTAGTTTAGATATAAAGTTTCCTACAAATAATTCGTTCACACATTATATATATATATATATATATATATATATATATATATATATAAACCAGATTTGACATTAAATAACGAACACTGGAGAAGAAACTAGATGGCAATTACACAAGAATGCTGCGTGCAATCCTCAACAAGTCCTGGCGGCAACACCCAACAAGACACCAACTGTACGGCCACCTGCCCCCTATCACGAAAACTATTCAAGTTAGGCAAACCAGACATGCAGGACATTGCTGGAGAAGCAGAGATGAACTCATAAGAGATGTACTCTTATGGATCCCCACACACGGCCGCGCAAAAGCAGGACGACCAGCACGAACGTACATTCAGCAGCTATGTGAGGATACAGGTTGTTGTTCTGAAGACCTGCCTAGAGCGATGAACGATAGGGAGGAGTGGCGAAAGAGGGTCAGGGATATCCGTGCTGCCAGCACGATATGATGATGATGATGATGATGATTTAATGCCAATTTCTCTCTCTCTCTCTTTATATATATATATATATATATATATGTGTGTGTGTGTGTATGTGTGTGTGTGTGTGTGGTGAGGCAGCAGCTGTTCATTTAAGCATGTTTCATTAAATAATAAAGATAAATTTTATATGTATAATTTTTAAAGATCTTTTCAAGTTTCCTGATAAGTGTCTTAGTTTCAGGTTGGAATTGGTAGATGAATTTCCCCAAAAACTTTCAAAACTCTTTTAAAAAACAAACACACCTTACACAAGCAAGCAACCCCTGATGGTGGCCTACGAAGGGTTCGAAGCGCTCGGGAAAATTTGGGAAATTCATTTACCAATTCCAACCTGAAACTAAAATACTTATCAGAAAACTTTAAAGGATCTTAAATAAATTATACAGACCAAATTTGTCTTTATTATTTAATGACATATATATATATATATATATATATATATATATATGAAATAAAGAGGGAAGGAAAGTTTTAAGGAAGGAAGAAGAAATATTAGGGAAAAAAAATTAGGTGAAGAAAATGAAAGAAAAACAAAGAAAGAAAGAAAGAAGATAGGAGGAAAGATAAAGGAAAGAAATCTAGAGGAAGAAAAGAAAATGAAAGAGAGAGAGAGAGAGAGAGAGAGAGAGAGAGAAAGAGAAGGAGAGAAGAAGAAAACAAGAAAGAAATAAAAAACAATTGAAGGATGGAAGTTAAGAAGAAAGGAAAGAAAAAAGGAGACCGAGGGAGATGGAAAGAAAAGAAAAAAAAGAAGAAAATGGGGGTGGGGAAGAAAAGGAGGAAAGACAAAAGAAAAGAAAAATAAATGATAAGAAAAAAATGAAAAAAATGAAAGAAGATATTGAGAGGAAGAAAGAAATATAATTGAAAAAAATAGTCAAAAAAGAAAAATGAAAAATGAAAGAAAAAAGAATGCAGGAAGAACAAAGAAAGTATGTATGTAGGAAGGAATGTATGTAAGAAGAACAAAGAAAGTAAAGATAAATGATGAGGGAAGGAAACTGGAAAGAAGGAAAGCTGGATGAAGAAAGAAAGAAAAAAGGAAGAAGCAAAGTGAAAAAAGGTGAAAAAAAGAAGGAAAGAAAGTGTAAAAAAAAAGGAAAGAGAAAAGAAGAAGAAAGAAAAGACTGAGGAAAAGGCAAAGATCCGAGAAGTAAAAAAGAAAAAAAAGAAAGAAGAAGGGAAGAGAATGAAAGGAGGAAAGAAAGCTATGAGAACGAAATACAGAGGAAAGAAAAAGAATGAAAAGAAAGAGATAAAAAAAAGAAATGAAAGAAGACAGATAAAGGAAATAGAAAGAAAGAAAGAAAGAAAGAAAGAAAGACAGGAAGAAAGAAAGAAAGAAAGAAAGAAAGAAGTGGAAACAGGAGAGAAAGAAAGACAGATGAAGGAAGAAGAGAGAATTGAAGATGAAAAAAAGAAGAAAACAAAACTAAAAATGGATATGAGAAAGGAATTAAGAAAAGTAGAGAAAAGAAGAGGAAAAGAAGAGGAAAAGAAGAGAAAAGGAGAGAAAAGAAGAGGAAAGAAAAGAAAAGGAGAGAAAAGGAGAGAAAAGAAGAGGAAAGAAAAGAACATGGAAGAAATGAAAATGAACAGAGGAAGAAAAAAAAACGGAATGGAATACAAAGGAAGAAAAGGGAAATAAAAGACAGAGAAAAAAAAAAGAAAGGAAAAATACAGATAAAATGAGAATGAAGGAAAGAGAAAGAAAAAAAGAAGAGGCAAGAAAAGAGAAAAAGAAATAGGTACGAAGAAGGAAATGAATAAGGGGGAATAAAGTAATGACAAAGAAAGGGGGAGGGAAAGAGGCGAGAAAAGGAAAAGTAGATAAAGAAAAAAAAAAGAGTAAGAATGAAACAGGAGAAAGAAGGAAAAAAGAAAGAAGGAAAACTTGAGGAGAAAGAAAAAGAGATAAAAGGAATAAGAATAAAGAGGGAAGGAAAGTCAAAGAAAGAGAAAAGGAAATAATAGAAAAAGAAGCAAAAACAGACGAAAGAAGAAAAAAGAAAGTAGGAATGAAAGACAAAAAAATGTGAGAAAATCACAGTTGAGAAGAAAGAAAAAAATATGTGAGAAAAACAAATAAAAACCAGAAAAAATTTTAGAAAGAAACAGGAAGGAAAAGATAAGATAGAAGGAATGTAGAAGAAATGAAAGACAAAGAAAAAAAAGAAAGAAGCACTTTAGAATAAGAAAAGACAAATGAAAGAAAGAAAAGGAAGAAACAAGAAGGAAGAATTTTTGAAATAGGTAGGAAGATGAAAGTTAAACGAAATGAAAGAAAAATGAAGAAAGGATTGAAAAACCATTTAAAGTTGCGTAAACTTAGAAAGCAGAATTGGTGTAATGAGTTTCAAACAAAATCCGGACTTCCTCTTAAATACGAGGATCATTAAATAAGTTTCCAGACTTTTTTGTATGGGCACTTTTATTGATAGTACACATATGAAACTCAAGTCCCCTTCGAAGTAATCTCCTCCAGCGGAAATGCACTTATTGTACCGTTCAAACAACTTCTGGAAGACCACATGGAAGTCCTCTTGAGTGAGCGTGACAATGACCTTCCTCACAGCTGCTTTCATCTCTTCAAGTGACTCATAACGACAGCTTCTGAGCTTAGGGAATAACCAAAGGTCACAGGGAGCAAGGTATCGACTATAGGGAGGATGAGGAACTGTCTTGATGCCCATCTTGCTCAAATAGTCTGTGACAAGGACGGAATTGTGGACTGGTGCATTGTCCTGATGGAAATGCCACTGACCCGATTTCAAGAGTGCTAGCTTCTTCCGTAGGAATCTCTTCCTGAACTCCCTTACAACCTCAACATAGTAACCCTAACCCTAACCCTTTGGCCAATCAACTCTGGTCTATTGACTTCCTTACTCCTCCCACACCTCTTATCATCCCTCACAGACTCCCTGCCTTCCTTGAATCTCTTATGCCACTCAAAAACTGATGTTCGATTCATGCAAGCTGCTCCAAAAGCAGTCTGAAGCATTCCATATGTTTCTGTGGCATTTTTTTTTCACGTTTACAACAGAATTTTATTGCATATCGTTCTTCTAAAGTGTCTTCATGTCCAGTTTGTATTTTTGAAATTCACCAGCTGTGACAATCAGGTTTTAGTAGGGTGTATTCCAATTGCTGCAGTAGCTATTCCTTTGAACCTGAAATCATAAAAACAGGTCAGTCATCTCATAATATGTATAGCAATAACATACTGAATTTTCAAGTGTGTATGACAATTTTAAATGCCCGGACAAGAAAGTCTAGAAACGTATTGAATACACTACCTAAGTATTCATGCTATTATGACTGGCGTGGATCTACTCTTTCTTGCTTTTCATAAGTTCGATCTTGGATGCAGTCAGTGCTCATGTATTGTAATAGTTAACAAGCTAGTTTAGCATACTATTGTCACTGTGTAACTCATACATCTAGCTTTGTGCAGCAATTAATAATTCAACCTTATCTCTTAGTTACTCTGGGAAGCAACAGATCAACGAAAACCTTGTTCCCACTCTTGGAAACAGTGCTGGGAGTCTTCAACTGATGATATCTATTTTGATCCGTATATGACGTATTGGATGTTCTAATCTCTGTCCAAATAATGAAGTGTCCTTGTGGTGTAATGGTTAAAGTGGTGGACTGCAGAATCGTAGTAAGTGAGCTCGTACCCAAGACGAACTATTACGTTCACTTTCGGGCAAATACCCTTGGGAAAGGTATAAACCCCCAATTATGGGTTAAATAGTACCACTACTGTTCTTCTAGGAGAATTGCTTTGGAATTAAATAACCTATATAGGTTGATATGCCATTAAACAAATAAACTAACCAAATTGGGATCTCAAAGTTAAGGCTTGATTTTAGAAACAAGAACTACTCTTTTGAATAAGAAGGGTTGTTACCCTAGCATTATTCTTTTGTACCCAAAAACTCCATTTTTTTAATCTATTAGAATAAAAAAAGTCTATAAAAAATAATAAAAATAAGAATAAAAATTTCATCAATAAATACCAGATGGAATATTTTCATGTGACAAAGTTCCAAATTCACACACCAGAATTTAATAAAAGTTCTCTCTGTTCTGAAAATTTCATATTGAATTTATTCACAACTCACTCGTAAAGAAGAGGGTGCTTAAACGCTAAGCCAAAAATAACGAGAAAACCTTTTTTTCTCCAATTTTCCTTTAGTCAAAACTTTGTCTAAAAAAAGAATAAAAAGGCTGCAATTCAACAGTCTAAAAAAACGGAATTAATATTGTGACCTTTAAAGGTTTATGCTAAAATTTCCCGTTTTCTCAATAATTCGCTTCCAAGAACCCACCCCCACCCCCCAAAAAACAAACTGACAATTATATATATATATTGGCGTAGTGAGTTGAGTGCTCACTAATGGCTCGGGAGACCTGGGTTCAATCCCTGACCGAGTAAAAGCAAAGACTCAAAAAATTGTACTTGATACCGCCTTGCTTAACACTCAGCATTATAAGGTAAGGATCAAGTGTAAGGTGGAGGAATCCGGGGAATGGAGCAGCACCTTCCTCTACACCTTGGTGTTGTAGTTATTAAAAAGGGAGCCTTCGGGTCCCCCTTGACTACGGTAGCTAACTTTACTTTTACTTTTACTATATATATATATATATACTTTTACTTTATATATATGCATACGTGGTGCATTCAATAAGTTACCAGTCTTTTTTTGTACAGGCATTTAAAATTGTTGTAGACCTCTTGAAAAAATCAGTATGTTATTGCTATACATTTTATGAGATGACTGACCAGTTTTTATGGTTTCACGTTCAAATGAACATCTACAGCAGCAACTGGAAAACACCCTACTAAAACCTGATTGTCACAGCAGGTGAATTTCAAAAATGCAATCTGGACGTGTGGACACTTTAGAAGAACGATATGTAATAAAATTGTGTTTTAAGCTTGAAAAAAAAAATGCCACAGAAACGTATGGAATACTTCAGACTGCTTTTGGAGCAGCTTGCATGAATCGAGCATCAGTTTTTGACTGGCATAAGAGATTCAAGGAAGGCACGGAGTCTGTGAGGGATAATGAGAGGTGTGGGAGGAGTAAGGAAGTCAATAGGCCAGAGTTGATTGACCAAAGGCTTAGAGTTAGGGTTACTATGTTGAGGTTTTAAGGGAGTTCAGGAAGAGATTCCTAGGGAAGAAGCCAGCACTATTCAAATCGGGTCAGTGCCATTTCCAGCAGGACAATGCACCAGTCCACAACTCCATCCTTGTCACAAACTATTTGAGCAAGATGGGCATCAAGACAGTTCCTCACCCTCCCTATAGTCTAGACCTTGGTCCCTGTGACTTTTGCTTATTCCCTAAGCTCAGAGGCTGTCGTTATGAGACAATTGAGGAGATGAAAGAGGCTGTGAGGAAGGTCATTGACACGCTTACACAAGAGGACTTCCATGTGGCCTTCCAGAAGTTATATGAATGGTAAAACAAGTGCATTTCCCCCGGAGGAGATTACTTCGAAGGGGAGTAGTTTCATGTGTGTACTATCAATAAAAGTGCCCATACTGAAAAGTCTGGAAACCTATTTAATGATCCTCGTATATATATGTACTTTTAATTTATATACATATATTAGCCAAAGATGGAGAAGTGAAAAGACAAATACGAATATTACTTTTATGTTGGTTACATTTTCATTGTTCTCAACTTGTTTTGAACTTTGGTAAACTTCGGGAGAAAAAAAAGTTTTTTATGGAGAAAAAAAGTGAAAGCTTTTTAGAAGGTTTTAAAGATTTAAAAAAGTGCTTAAAAGGGTTAATCTTTAAAAAGCGATGAAAAAGAATACTTTCTTTACAAAGTGACAGGATATCAAGTATGTTTATCTTATACAAAAAATTTTCGCATAATTGTATGGTTCAACTCTTCCTATTTAACCGGGCTATTGGTCTAATAGTTAGAGTGTTTGCCAATGATCCGGGAGACCGGGGTTCAATCACAGGTCGGGTCATACCAAAAACTTAAAAAATGTTACTTGATGCCTCTTTGCTTAGCACTCAGCATTATAAGGTACGTATGAAGGGTTAAGTGGAGCAATCTAGGGTTAGGAGTAGCGCCCTCCCCAACACCTCGGTGTTGTAGCTAATGAAAAGGGGGCCTTCGGGTCACCCTCGACTACAGTTGATAACTTTACTTTACTATTCCAATTTGATTCTAATGATTTATACATGTCATTGGCCTAATGAGTAGAGTGTTTGCCAATGATCTGGGCGACCAGGGTTCAATCCCTGGTCGAGTCATACTAAAAACTCAAAAAATGGTACTTGATGCCTCCTTGCCTAACACTCGGCATTATAAGGTAAGGGTGAAGTGGAGAAAACCAGGGGATGGAGTAGCCCCATCCGTTATACTTCCGCGTTGTAGATATTGAAAATGGAGCCTACGGGTCTCCTTCGACTCAGGTCGCCAACTTTACTTATATTGTTTCTAGTAAATAGTCTTATTTAATAATTTTTGAGATACAAATGGATCACCTAATCTCGGCAGACCACCAGACCTGGTGATTGTCAATAAGAAAAAGAGAAATTGCCGAATAGTGGACTTTGCCGTTACAGCTAATCACAGGGCGAAACTGAAAGAAAGCGAAAAGAGAGATAAGTACCTAGAGCTTGCTAGAGAACTGAAAAAACTATGGCATGTAACAGCGATACCAATTATAGTAGGTGCGCTAGGTACAGTCACCAAAGGATTACTAAAGGACTTTGGAAATAAGAGAACAAGTCATCATCATCATATCGCGCTGGTAGCACGGATATCCCTGACCCTCTCTCGCCACTCCTCCATATCGTTCATCGCCCTAGGTAGGTCTTCAGGACAACATCCCGTATCCTCACATAGCTGCTGAATGTATGTTCGTGCTGCTCGTCCTGCTTTTGCATGGCCATGTGAGGGGGTCTATAAGAGTACATCTCTTATGAGTTCGTCCCTGCTTCTCCAGCAGTGTCCTGCATGTCTGGTTCGTCTAACTTGAATAGTTTTCGTGATAGGGGGCAGGTGGCTGAACAGTTGGTGTCTTGTGGGGTGTTGCCGCCAGGACTTGTTTAAGATTGCACGTAGCATTCTTGTGTAATTGCCGTCTAGCTTCTTCTCCAGTCGTTTTGTTAGCGTCCATGTAGTGCAGCCATATAGCAGTATCGATGTGACCGCTGCCTGGAAGAAACTGCGTGTCATTTTATCGGTTAGGTCTGATTTCCATATAATCGATAGCCTATTGATAACTGTCCATGCTTTCGCTAACCTCGTTTTGATGTCCTTTTCGGTTGATTCGACGCTGCTTCCTAGGTAAGTGAATTTGTCTACTAGTTTAAGAGGGGTTCCTTCTAGAGTGGAGATGTCCCCCGTTTGATTATAGCACATATATTCCGTTTTGTGTGCATTAACATAGAGGCCTATGCTTGCTGCTGCTCGTTCCAAACTATGCAGTAGTGTTTCGGCTTGGTCAGGAGTATTTGCCAGTATCGTTATGTCATCGGCGTAGTCGGCGTCGGTAATTGTTGTTGCGGGGTACCTTCTGCTTCTTTTCTTCGTCAGTTCGAAGCCATTCTCTCTGATTTTGTCAATCGATGTTCTAAGTACGTAGACTAGACAAATGATAAAGAGGTACGGAGCCAGCGTGTCCCCTTGTAGTACTCCTGCTACAATGTCGAAATATTCTGTGTCTCCATCTGGTGATCGTACTTTTACTTTAATGTTTCTATAGAGAATCGTTATTGCCGCTACGGTTTCTTTAGGTATGCCGTACGCTAGTAGGATTTGTTCCATCTTTCCTCTGTGAATGGAATCGAAAGCCTTGGTAAAGTCAACAAATATTAATGTCGCTTGTAGGTTTTTTGCCCGTACACCTTCAAGGATTCTACGGATGGTTAATATTTGTGAGGTCGTGGATCTATTTCTTCGGAAACCATTTTGGTTTTTCCTAAGTATGTTGTCGATTTTGGGTTCTATGCGGTTTCGTAGTAGGGCATTGTAGATTTTGGCTGCTATGGATGTAAGTGTTATGCCTCGGTAGTTTTTGGCTAATCCGAGGTCCCCCTTTTTAGGGAAGGGGTGTATGCATCCCTTCATCCATATGTCTATCGGATTTTGATTGTATACTGTGTTGCAGTGTCGGAGCAGTATGTCGTCGAATTGTCTGGTCTTCCATACTTCCGGGGGAATTTCGTCCAGCCCTGCAGCTTTCCTATTTTTAATTTTTCTGAGAACCGAGTCGAGTTCTTCTTGTGTGAACGGTCCTAGTTTAATGTCTAATTGTTTGCTAATTATTCTGGTGATTGGTTCATGAGTTATTTTCGGTGGGTTTCCTAGTAAGTTTTAGAAGTGCTGTTTCCACAGTTTTATTCTTTCTTGTTGGTTTGCTGCTTTCAGTTTTGCTTTGGCTGTGTTCTTTCTTCTACTCACTTCGTTTATTGTTTGCCAAGCTATCCTAGATTGTCTATCTTCCACCGAGTCTCTAATCTTATCTATCTGATTTTGAATGTATTCTGTCTGTTCCTTTATATATATGCCTGCTAATTGATATTGTGCCGTTTTTATTTTTAAGGCATTTGTGTTTGTTGGGTTTTTCGATAGTTTTTGGAGGCTGTTTTCACTAGTGCACGTTTTTCTCTCCCCGCTAAAGTTTCCCATGGGACTCTATATTTAGTTTTGAGTTTTGTTGGAATGCATTTCGCTGCTGCCTCGAGGTGTGCATTGACGAAATTTTCATATTCGTCGTTTGGTGTACTTTTTTCCGTCTTTTCTTGTAGTGTTTCGAATCTGTTTCTTAATTCTAATACGTATTTATCTCTTATATCTCTGTTGTTCAATAGGGCCCAGTCATAGTGTTTGATGGTCGCTGTTCGTTTGGCATTTTTTCGTAGGCTTAACCGTATTTTCGCCGTGACTATTCGGTGATCGGTGGACACACCCTCAAAAGAGGAGTATGCCTCGCAATTCATTGCACTATTTTTCCATTTCTTGTTTATAAGGACGTAGTCTATCTGAGCTTTAGTATTGTTTGCGTACGTGTATGTCCATAGTTTGCCCTCCCTTTTTTGGTAGTTTGTATTGAGACATGCTAATCTATTTTCTATCATGAAATCTGTTAGATGTTGCCCATTCCTGTTTGACGTGTTGTGGAGGCTGTATTTGTTGTTTCCGTTTTTCCCGATTTGGGCATTCATGTCTCCGCCAATGACCAACATGTTGTGTTTCGGGATGCTACGCACTAATGAGGATAGCTCATCGTAGAAGATGACTAGTTCAGTTTCTTCACTAACATTGGTAGGGCTGTAGCAGGAGATGATTGTTGCTCTGGGGTTGCTGTTAAAAGTAGCTGCCATCATTCGAGGTTGTATTTTCTCAATGCTTTTTAGCGTTTTTAATGCTCTAGGTCCTATAAGTAATCCTACCCCTCCTACTGCGGCGTTGACAGAGTTTTTCCATGCGGCTACAGTGACGAGCCACCATCCATTGCCAGTTTCGTGATATTTGATATCTTCGGTGTGCGTGTATCTGTGTTCTTGTATGCATATTATGTCAATCTTATGTTCTTCGGCCGATGCGATTAGCTCTGGTAGTTGTCCTATTCTATTTAAGGTTCTTACGTTAAATGTGGCTATTTGTAGTGTTTGCTTGCATTTTAGTAGTTTTGATCGTTTGAGCTCGGTAGCTGATTTTTCGAACATTGAGGCCAAGCCTCCAACCTCAGCAGGACGCGCCCTTTTTTACCCGCGCGAAGAGCGATGCGGTTTGTGTATGTGGTTTGAGTGTGGGTCATGGTTATCTTTCGATGGCTGTTTTATTCTCTTCTATAGAACCCACTCTTATAGAGGAGCAGCAGTAGTTCCTCGATCGAACTAACGATCCTGAGCGTAAAGTCGTCGAACTCACGCCCAGGACCTGTTTAGGTATCGAGTTTGGTCGTCCATGGGTTTATTCAAATACCTTTACATACATCATGCTGCTTCCCATGTGTACGTAAAAAAGGGGAGGAATTTTGATTTAAGTTTTCTTAAGTTTTAACTTAGTTAAAGTCCAAGATTAAGGTACTTTCGTCAGACTTTCACTGGTACTGAATTTTTTTTTTTGCGGTATTTGGACATTTTCCTAGGCTTTTTAGGTTTTTCTTCTATACTACCGTTGGGAACCGAGGAGGCTTCAGGAATTATAGAGCTTTTACAAATGACTTTTGGGGGGGGGTGTTTTAGGCTTTTACTTTTTCTTCTAAACTACTGTTAGGGCTTTCTTTAAGAATTTTTACATTATATTATAGAAGAGATTCAAAAACATTTTGCCGTGTTCGCTGACAATTGGACAGTCTTATAATCAATTTGGGTTTATAGTTGAGTAAGCGTGTCTTTACATTTAAAACGCATAGTTTAAGCATTATTTTACAAACAAAAATACAGCATAACATTTTGTAAAATTAAGCATTTTAAATTAATAGGACTTAAAGACATACTGACCAATATTGAAACATTTTTCCTCTGTTGGCACGTGAGTTCAAATCCTTCCTCTTCCTTTTAACGTTTATTTACTACTGTATTTTAGGTAGTTTTGGAGACGGTCTACTGTTCTAGTCAGGGGGTGGGGTGGGGATATTAATTTCATCATTTTTTTTTCTTTTTCTTTTTCTTTTCTCTTTTTTTTTGGGGTGGTGGTAGCATTGGGTGTTTTAGGCTTTTACTTTTTCTTCTAAACAACTGTTAGGGCTTTCTTTAAGAATTTTTACATTATATTATAGAAGAGATTCAAAAACGTTTTGCCGTGTTCGCTGACAATTGGACAGAGTTTTATAATCAATTTGGGTTTATAGTAGAGTAAGCGTGTCTTTACATTTAAAACGCATAGTTTAAGCATTATTTTACAAACAAAAATACCGCAAAACATTTTGTAGAGACCATAAAAAAGCAGCATTATTGAGATCGGCCAGAATACTGAGAAAAGACCTGGAGACTTGAGAAGAGTTGCTGTCACTCAAACTCCAGTGAAAGACCATCAGTCAACGCTGGTGTGAAAAACTCTCAAAAGAGTAAAATAGTCATTTCTTCGCACACAGTTATTTGGTTTCAAGTATTCCTATCTATTCAAAATAATTTTCATACTGTTATATGGTTTTATTTAGTTCATATCTAACTCTGAAATTGTATACATAATTATATGGTTTTCGAATTACTTTTCCAAATCAATAATCGCTTGTTTGAAAACAGTTATATGGTATGAAGTAATTCCAACTAATAGAAATAATTTGCCAACTGTAAATTGGTTTCAAGTATTCTTATTTAATACAAATAATTTCTGCACAAGATATGGTTTTCTGATTTAACAATGATAATAATTTTTTTACATTATTATAAGATATCAAGTATTCCTACCTAATAACTCGCCTAGTCGACTGGGTATGTAGAATACACCGACTGCATCTCTGCAGAGGGGTAAGACACTCCCAACAAATGTCCTGTTGATGGCACTAAACAATAAGATGGTGAGACTTCAGTAATGCTGGAGCGTTGGGGAATGCGAATACCTCTTCAGTGCCATCACTCCCAGGTCCACTCTAACCTGGAGTGGTATCGCCTGATAGGGTCCTATCTATGGGTCAAATAGAACTAAACTGTATAATTATGTTTAACTGAATTGTTTGAAATTAACTGTTTGATCATTCAACTGTGTATTTAAACTGTCATCATCATCGTCATCATGTCGCGCCGCCAGCACGGATATCCCTGGCCCTCTCTCGCCACTTCTCCCTATCGTTCATCGCCTCCGGCAGGTCTTCAGGGCTAAATCCCGTATCCTCACAGAGCTGCTGTATGTATGTTCGAGCTGGTCGTCCTGCTTTTGGTCGGCCATATGTGGGGGTCCATAGGAGTACATCACTTATGAGCGCGTCCCTGATTCTCCAGCTGTGTCCTGCATGTCTAGTTCATCTAACTTTTATAGTTTTCGTGATGGGAGGTAGGTGGCCGTATAGTTGGTGCCTTGTGGGGTGTTGCCACCAGGACTTGTTCAATATTGTTCGCAACATTCTTGTGTAATTGCCGTCCAGCTTCTTCTCCAGCCGTTTAGTTAGCGTCCAAGTAGTGCATCCATACAGCAGTATCGATACGACCGTATGCTAAACTGAATTGTTTGAACTGCTTTGATATTTAATTAGCAGTAAACAAAAAAAAACTATTCTTATACTAAACTGAATTGTTTGAAGCTTTTATCAAAATGACTCAATTCAACGTTAAATGATACGAAAAGGGTTCATTTCTTTGTTCGCTTGTTTGTTCGGGTTTTATGGCATATCAACCTTTGTAGGTTATGTAATGCTAAATCAGATTTTATAAAAATAAACCGTTCTATTTCAAACAATTCAGTTTAGCATAAGTATAGTTTAATGGTAAAAAAAATCTATTTTAAGCCATTTAGTTTAGTCAAAGTTCTATTTAAAACAATCTTGTTAAGTGTAAGTATAGTTTCAATGTACAAAACTCTTCTATTTCGAACAATTCAATTTAGCATCCAAAAACTGTTCTTTTTCATACAATTTAGTTTAGCATAAGTACGCAGTCTAAATATCTAAACAGTCTTATTTCAAGCAATTCAGTTTAGCATGAATACACAGTTTAGTTCTCTTTGAAACATAGATAGGAGGGGCTACTGCTTCGGTCCAGAGTGGACGGTGGCAATGAAGGGGTACTCCATATTCCCCAAAGCTCTAGCATCACTCGACCCTCACCATTAGATTGTTTAGTGTCAAGGTCAGGACATTCGTTGGGGGAGGTCTTACTCCTCTGCAGAGAAGCAGTCGGTCTATTTTACAGTCCCAGCCAACTGGGCCACCGAAAAGGGTTGAAACACCGTAAAACAAAACAACCAACCAACCAACCAACCTAGTTAATACCAATGATTTTGTACATGGGGATTTGGCATGACACATTCCTATCTAATACTAATAACTTACTCACAATTAAATGGATTCATGTTAATATTCTTTTTTAATAATAATAACAATAATGCTGATGAAAAAACCATCAGCTAATACTGATGTGAAAAACTCTAGAGGAGTAAAAAAAAAGAAGAAGAAGAAGAAGAAAGAAAGAAAGAAAGAAAGAAAGAAAAAATTAAAAAGAGTTCTTTAGGAGAACGAGAAAGCTACTCAAAACCAAACGACATAGCCAAAATCTCATCAAAGGAATAAACAGCTAGACTGTATTCTCTGTAAGATACTCGGGACCTACCTTGAAATAAACGGGAGAAGAACTTCAAGAAATGGACGAAAAAACAAGAAAGCCAATGACGGTGCATAAATCCTTACACTTCAAAGAGGACATAGACGATATGCGTCAAGAAAGGAAGGAGGAAGAGGATTCACCAAAACTGAAGATAGCGTCGATGTATCGATACGTCGACTCGAATATTACATCAAAAAGAGCCAAGAAAGGCTATTTACAGCCACCAGAAACAACAGATCAACAGAACAGCAATCACTGGAAAACATAAATGGGAAGAAAAATAACTGTACGGCTAATTCAAGCAACAAACAAGCGAAATGTCATACAAGAGGACTTGGATATGGCTTAGAAAGGGAAACCTTAAGTAGAAAACTGAATCTCTTCTAATAGCCGCACAAATCAAAGCCATAAGGACAAACGATGTATAAGCAAAAATAGACACGACATAATAAAATAGCAAATGTAGATTATGTGGTGATAGAAGCAAAACGATCAATTGCATAAAAAATGAATGCAGCAAATTAGCATAGAAAGAGTATAAGACTAAAAACAACTGGGTGGGCAAGGTGATCAACTTGGAATTATGCAGGAAGTATAAATTTGATTGGTTTTGGTTTTGGTTTCTTTGTTTAATAGCATATCAACCTTCCTGGGTTATTTAATGCCAAAGCCATTCTCCTAGAAGAACAGTGGTAGTGCTATTTAACCCATAGCTGGGAGGATAACGGGGGTTCATACCTTTCCCAAGGGTATTTGTCCGAAAGTGAACGTAATAGCGCAACTGGAGTTCGAACTAGCGTGCTACGATTTCGCAGACCATCGCTTTAACCATTACATCACGAGGACACCCCCAATATAAATTTGATCTTACGAACAAGTTGTATATACACAATCCAGAATTCATTTGGGAGAATGAGACGTACAAAGTTCTCTGGAATTTTGATTTACAGACAGATCACATAATCTCAGCCAGACGACCGAACCTAGTGATAATCAACAAAAAAAAAAAAAAAAAGAAAAAGAAAAAGGGAACCCGTAGAATAGAGGACTTTGACGTTCCGGCAAAGGATTGGTAATTAGACTGGAAGACTTGGAAATCAGAGGACAAGTAGAGACCATCAAGATTACAGCATTGTTAAGATTGGCCAGAATACTGAGAATAGTCCTGGAGACTTGAGGAAACTTGCAGTCACAAAGACTCCAGCGAAAAACTATCAGCTAACCCTGGAGTAAAATAATGATAATAATGATAATTTCTTTGTACTCAGTAATATAGTTTCAAGTATTTCTATCTAATAATAATAATAATTTTCTAACCGATCTTAATAACCCAGATATTACCACTCCGATTTAGACTGGACCGGGGGGTAATGGCAATTAAAGAGTACGTCACACTCTTTAGAGGTCCTGAATTGGAGCTTCCTCACCAGATACAGTTCAGTCTCATACCCAGGGCGCCCATTTTTTTTGAGGTGGACACCTTATCACTTCATAGAATACTGTCAACGTATTCAAACCTGCGTCAGCAGGGTGATAAATTTCAGGACTGAAAATTAACCATGGTGGCCATTATTAATGATGCAATGTTAATGAGTACATCATAGACATTGCCTTGTGCCAAACTAGGCAATAGTTTGTAAATACTGACAGAAGAGCTGTTGTTTACTCAACTGAAGGGTAAAAGAAAAGAAGCATATAATTGCGATCAATTTGACGGATGATTCTTTTTTTTTTGAGTGTGTGTGATTTTTCCTTCACCCCTTCTGGCCCCAATGAAAGCATTTCCCCGCTAGGGGGCGCATTATTGTCGGTCTTGTGCAAAGGAAGTATGAGAGACGAGAAGCGATTTATCGCCATTTTTTATGCTTTGTTCTATCCCGGCTTTATTATTAACACTTCTTTGATTTCCATCTTTTGATTTTTTTTAAAATTCTTTCTTCACTTTAATACCTTTCTTCTGATCTCGTCCTCCCCTCCCATCACCGCTCACTTTTCTTTCTATCATTGAGGGTAATTACATTCTTCCTATTCACATCACTCATTTTTTTTGCTACCGGAAGTCGCCTACTGTAGAGCAAACTCATCTTGTCTACCAGTTCTTTTGTCCAGTAAGCACAACCTCAACCTGCTCTGTCAGTAGGGCTGAGAATAAGCTGAGCGCATTCTCTGAAGACTGGTAAGACCGCTCCCCACAAAAAGTGGTGGTGTGGGTATGACACTAATTTTCATCTGGTAGTGAGGTCCAGATTTCAAGATCTGGTCGAAGTGGAAAATCCACTCATTGCAATTTCCCTCAGGTCCATAGGGAAGGGTAATGGGCGTACGGTTATCGTCCAAGAAAATGAAATCGTCTCTCCGGGTTCAAATCCTGGTTAGTTGGTTGTTTGGGTTTTATGGCATATCAACCTTAGTAGATTATTTAATGCTAAATCCATTTTTATATAAATAATCAGTACTATTTCAAACAATTCAGTTTAGTGTAAGCACTGAGTTCAATTGTCAAAAACATTTCTATTTCAAGTTATTCAGTTTATTCAAACAGTTCTAATTAAAAAAATTCAGTTTAGTGTAAGTATAGTTTTTGTTAACACGCTGTCAAAACAGTTCAATTTCAAACAATTCAGTTTTGCATAAGTACAGTTTCAATGTCAAAAACAGTTCCATTTCAAACAATTTAGTTTAGCATTCAAAAAGAGTTCCAATTTAAATAATTCAGTTTAGCATTGGTTCGTTGTTTAGATGGCAAAACATTTCCATTTCGAGCAACGCAGTTTATAATAAATTCGCGGTTTTAATGTCAAAAAAGTTCTATTTCAAGCAATTCAGTTTGACTAAAGTACGCAGTTTAATTCTATTTGACCCATAAGTAGGACCCTATCATGTGCTACCATCCCGGGCCCAAGTGGACCTGGGAGCGATGGCAATGAACGAGTGTTCCACATTCCCCAAAGCTCTAGCATTAATGGAACCTCACTATCAAACTGTTTAATGTCATATCCAGGAAACTCCTTGGTAGGGTCTAATCCCTCTGCAGAGATGCAGTTGGTATATTCTACAGCCGTAACCGACTGGGCAATCAAATTTCGGAAGAATTTGAACTCTATTTCATGCTAATGTCCCTAGAAAGGCATGGACCCATCTGTTCCCCTTCAAGGTAAGAATAAATAATTGAGCAGACTGGGTTTTAGTAAGGCCATCAATTTTAGAGAAAGAAAATATTCTGAATTAAAACCTGCTTTACTCCACTTTAAAATTGACCTTGGATTACATCCTATCAATGGCTTTGGGATTTGCTAAGTATATAATCCCCTCTGTCCACTCTGACCAGAACTGTTATTAACTATTAGAGTTCCATCTATGAGTCAAATATATCTTTCTAAAAATTATTAGTATTCAATTGTAATATTTTATGTATAATACAAATTATTTGTATCAAGAATAGTTACTGGATGTTATAACTGTTCTTTAAGGGTTATTAATCATCATATAAGTATGAACAAACAAGTGATAATTCTCAAATAGAAATCATTTCTTGAAGCCAAAGAAATATTAGTATAGGAATACTTTAAACCATACAACTAAGCAAATTATTTATATTAAATCGAAATATTTGCTTTTATGAAACTGTGAGCAAAGGACATTTAAGCCACAACATAAAAAATAAAAATTAAAAATATGATCATACAATAAATCTTATATCATAAACTCTAGGCATAAAATAACCCTACAAGATTTGAGACACCTTTAAAACCAATAAATCTATTCATTTGGTGTTTCGTATTCTTGGCTTTGAGCCAGTCCAATCCAATTTGAGTAAATAGCGAATTATTACATATTCCTTCATCTTTTTTGGTGTATTTTAAAACAAAAAAACAAATTGCTTCTAGTTTACCGAGATAATTCACAAGTTAATTCCATCAACAACTTTTCTTCTCCAGTCTTTCATATTCTTGCCCTTGTGCCAGACTAAAGTAAAAAAAATAACAGTACTTTACTTAGCTTTGTTTACGTTATTTCAAGACTGGAAAGATGAAGCTCCCAGTGAGAATCGAACTCACTTGAAATGGTTTACAAGATTACCTTATTCCCCATTACACTGATATGCCCTTGAGTAAATAAATGATAGTTATGCGTTTCTTCTAATTTTGTATAATTTTTTTCTTCCATCAAATGGTTTCCACTGTTACGCTATGTTTTACAAACTAATACCATCTAATACTTCCCATAATATGTTCATACGATCCTTATATGTTGCAACATATTCATTGCCTTGTACTATTTATTCAGTACTCTTCGTATCTTATTCTTTATAACAATATGAGGTATTCACTGGTGTTAAAAACTCATTGAGAATGTGATGCATTTTTTTTATTTAAGAAACTGTAATTTTCCTTTTATAACAACAGAAAACAGACTTATTGACTTTGAAAGGAATTCAAAGATCAATTTTTAAAAGGTCAGTATTAAGAGAACTTACAAATTCTCAAAACAAAAAGTAAGCAAACTTGGGGTTTTGTCAGTGAATTCGTCAATTTTAAATCAGAACATCTTGTTCACACCTATTATGGTTAAAAGGTCAAATCTTTCGATGAATTAATCAGATCTATGATTCTTGATTTGGTTAGTGAGGAAAGAGGTACTCCCCAAAAAGGTGTGAGCTGGGAGCTTTAATTAATCAAGCCCCTATATTGTGGTTTGATTGGATGACCAATGAAAATCTGATACGTAGAAGAGATTCTCTTCCTACTGTCGTAAATCAACGCATTTTATTGGTTGACAAATTAAAAAGAAGTTGAAGAATACGAAATGATCAGCGATTAGTCTGCCAATCGGGAATGTTTGTTTCCAAATGAATACTCCATCAAAATAAATGTTTTTAGGTTAGATGAGAAAAGAGATCCGATATCCATGCCGAAGACAAGAGAATGAAAAAAAAAATCTCTCCAAGAACTGAAGCCTCTCCAGCAAAAGACAGACTCTCCGAGTAACATAGAAAGACAGCGCCGGCCAAATACCTTAATTATCAGTCTCTCAAACACATCAAAAGTGACAATTTACACACACACACACACACACACACACACACACACGAGGATCATGAAATAGGTTTCCAGACAATTTTTGTATCGGCACTTTTATTGATAGTACACACATGAAACTCTACTCCCCTTCGAAGTAATCTCCTCCGGCTGCAATGCAATTGTTGTAACGTTCCAACAACTTCTGGAAGGCCCTATCGAAGTACTCTTGAGTGAGCGCGTCAATGACAGCCTCTTTCATCTCCTCAATTGTCTCATAACGACAGCCTCTGAGCTTAGGGAATAAGCAAAAGTCTCAGGGAGCAAGGTCTGGACTATAGGGAGGGTGAGGAACTGTCTTGATACCCATCTTGGTCAAATAGTCTGTGACAAGGATGGAGTTGTGGACTGGTGCATTGTCCTGCTGGAAATGGCACTGACCCGATGTGAAGTGCGTTGGCCTCTTCCCACCGAATCTCTTCCTGAACTCCCTTAAAACCTCAACATAGTAACCCTAACCCTAACCCTTTGGCCTATAAACTCTGGTGTATTGCCTTCCTTAATCCTTCCAGACCTCTAATCATCCCTCACATACTCTCTGCCTTCCTTGAATCTCTTATGCCACGCAAAAACTGATGCTTGATTCATGCAAGATGCTCCAAAAGCAGTCTGAAGTATTCCATACGTTTCTGTTGCATTTTTTCCAAGTTTAAAACAGAATTTTATTACATATCGTTCTTCTTTAGTGTCTTCACGTCCAGATTGCAATTTTGAAACTCACCAGCCGTGACAATCAGGCTTTAGTAGAGTGTATTCCAATTGCTGCGGTAGCTATTCCTTAGAACCAGTAATCATAAAAATTGGTCAGTCTTCTCATAAGATGTATAACAATAATATAGGGAATTTTCAAGAGTCTAGAACAATTTTAAATGCCTGTACAAAAAAGTCTGGAAACTTATTGAAGGCACCACGTATATATATATATATATATATATATATATATATATATTGTTAGACAATAATGTTTCAATAAATAGTTATTAATTGTTAACAGAGAATTTTCTTGTCTTTGAGTCGCCAACATCCAGGCAACTTGTTCAAATGGACCACGTAGCCGTCAGAAAATCTTCCGGATGGAGTGTGTCATCCCCCATATGTGGATCTTTCAAACACAACGTGGGCAAAGATGGAGGCGATAAACCAACTCACAGGAAACACATGTAGCAATCAGGGACGAGCATAGGACCATATTTTCTTATCATACTTTGCATTCAGTGGAAGGCGACTAGTTTAGTGCAAAATGGCACGCGTGGTGTAATGATTAACCTCATAAGAAATAGAACCGTCGATCCAAGTTCAAATCCTATACCACACTGCGTTTCATTTCGCACTTAGGATATTTGGAAAGTGTTGAATCTATTTAGTTTCCTCCAAGTGACAGGTAAATAGTTGGTACGACATCCGGTCAAGAACACAAAAATTTCTGAATTCAGAAAGAGGATTCGGTGTAATCAGGTGGCACAAAAGTTCAACGCAGCCAAGTAGAATGGGGATATAGAATACACTGACTACATCTCTATAAAAGAGATAAGACCCCAAAAGAATGTCCTAGATATGACATTGAACAATTTGGTTTTGACGCTCCAGCATTGGAGCTTTAGGAAAATGTGAAGTATCACTTCATTTCCAATGCTCCGTGGTTCACTCTGACCCAAAGTGGTCACACCCGATAGGTTTCTATCTATGGATCTAATAGAACTGTTTTACATTTAAAATGTGTACTTAGACATTTCGACTGAGTGCTAGCAAATGACAAGTTAAATTCAATTGTTAGAAATAGAACTGTTTGACCATTTAACTGTGTGTAAATAAATGACTGATATTACATAGCCATGTGAGTAAGCACTTTTTTAATAGTAAATAGAATTATTCGTATTAGATAGAAATACTTGAAACCATTTAACTGTGTACAAAAAATGAGCTCAGGCTCGTTTGAAAATGTTATCGACAAGATGTGTGTACAAATTTTTATATATCTAATATATATGTAAGAATAGGATTTGACATTAAATAACCAATAATGGTTTATATATAACGAAAAGAAACGAAACGAAACGAAACCTGTCCCAATTCGTCTCGCCTCAGCGAGCCCCGAAATTCGACCCTTCCCGTTTGGAGTCTAGTTCTCACTCAACTAACTGACTTTTTCAAAACCCCCCAAATCCTCCGCGCGCTTCCGGTGCGTGACGTCACCCGAACTCTCTAGCTCCGTTTCCCATCTGGGCTATTGTGACATCTCTGAGTGACACGTCCGTTCCGCCCGCGCGCGTGAACACCTCCGTTAATGTTGCACCCAAGTAACCCATGCACTGAGCCGAAAGGTTCTCAGCCTAACTAAACCCAAAGGGATAAAACAAAATCCCTCGGCTATTATATTACAGTAGTACTGTTAAGGTCTCACCTTTCAGTCCACTCAATATATTTGAAAATTCATAATTAGAATTCTTTGGTTTGGTTTGGTGTGCTTCGGTTTCTTTGTTTAATGGCATTTAAAACTTCATTGGGTATTTGATGCCAAAGCTATCTTTGTAGAGGCAGTACTAGTTAACACATAAGGTCACATGTAAGGGTTAGCTGAATCGATTCGTAAATCGTTAGTATTAGATTAGCATTGATTTCACAATGTAACTGTATGGAAATTATTTGCATTAACAACAGAAATTGAAGCTATAACTGATAATTATTATTAGTTAATTAAACCCAAATAATTGTTTGAAATACTTGAAGCAATTTAAACTTGTGCAAATTATTAGTATTAGATAAAATGCTTGAAACTATAAAATTGTGTATAAATTATTAGTATTAGAGAGGAATACTTGAAACCAGAAAACTATGTCCCAATAAATGATTATTGTCATCAAATAGGAATGGTTACATTAAATAATGTAATTGACTGAAAAAAGAAGGACTTCGAAATCAAATAATTCAATAAAGAGTGAGTTGCTGATAATCAAGCAAGCAAGCAAGCAAGCAACTTATTGTTTAAAATTGAAATCATATAGTCGTGCACAAATTACTAGTATTTGATAGGAAAACTTGTAACCATATAATTGTGTGTTTATCAGTTGTATTTGATAGGAATACTTAAAATAATATAACTGCGTTCAAATTATAAATATTAGATTAAAATACTTGAACCTAAATAACTATTTGTGTCATAATTGCTTCTGAAAGTAAGTATAATAAATTTGAGGCTAGACTCCAGTTATATTGTTTGCTCCCGAGAGAGAGTTTTCCCACCCTTTATAGACAAATAGCCATGGTTTGAACAAGTACTCCTGTTTTCCTTATAATGGCAGAACGGGTACTTCTAATTCCTTAAACCTTAAGTTACAACAATATGCAGAAGACATAATTATTATTATCATTATCAAACAGGAATTGCCACTTGAAATCAAATAAATGATATAAAAAATGACTTCGGCATTATATGACCCAATAAAGTTTGACATGCCGTAAAATAACCAACCAGCCAGCCAACCAACCATTTAACTTTTGTATAATTCTTATAAGGTAGTATCACAAACCGATTTAGTAGAATAGTTCGTCGAATCCTTGCTGGGTACACAACTCCTGTAGCTTTAATAACTCCTGTAGCTTTAATAACAATTATGCTTTTTCTAATATTCAAATATGACTTAACGCTTTGATAGTATGTTCTAAGGCCTAAACCAGCTGAACAGGGTTAATAATTTTGAGTATTTACAGTTGTGTAATGGTTAACAAGCTCGCTGATCAATTAGCAAGTGTAAAATATTCAATTCACATGAAATACCCCAAATACTATATTCTTGTGTCAGACTACATATCGGTTTGCGTCTACCACAGTGCAGTATGTAGCATATTATCTTAATAGCTCAAATACTGTATCCTTGTGTCAGACTACATCCTGTTAATATTGGTTGGCGTCAATCATGGTGCAATATTTAGTCCATCTTTTCCAATCCATTATATCATCGAATGAATTTGATTTTCACAAGGTACCTCAACTGCTGTAGCAGGGGGTGTCCTCGTGGTGTAATGGTTAAAGCGATGAACTGCGGAATCGTAGTACGCGAGTTCGTACTCCAGTCGCGCTATTACGTTCACTTTCGGGCAAATACCCTCCAACTATGGGTAAATAGTAGGACGGACTAGGTTCTTCAGCCTTGGTGAGGCAACTAGTCTAGGAGAAGGAAAACTCTGAATTCAAAACCTGTTAAACTCCGCTTAAAAATTGACCTTGTGTCATATCCTGCCCGAGCGGAGGGGTTGGTAAATAGTACCTCAACTGCTGTAGCCTTGTGTCAGAATTATGATTAGTGAAGAATTTTTCGGGTCTGTAAAATAAGCATTTTTTTTTTCATCGATCCTTCGTCTCGTTCACCGCTTTTATTATCCTTCATTTATGCTTTTTTTCCGGTCCCGAACTTTCATCCATTTTCTTAATGGTCAATTCCCAATATTTTCTCCCGTTCATTCATCTTCATTTATTTTCGCCCGACAGTTCTTAGTTCCGACCTTTACACATCTACGGCTCTTCTTTTCTCTTCAACTACTCGTATAAAAGTCGAGTTCTCATGACCAAAACTTCAGGTTAAAAAATAGTTATAGATGTATACGCCAGCACAGAAAAATACACAAACCAATATTTACAAGGTATAGTCTGACACAAGGATACATCATTTGGGCAATTTTGATAACATGCTCACTACTGTACTATAAGTAGACGCAAATCAATATTTACGAGGAGTAGTCTGACACAAGGATGCAGTATTTGAGCTTGTGTTATAGCACTATGACTGACAGAAACCAATATTTACTAGGTGTAGTCTGACACAAGATTACAGTGTTTAGGAGAATATAGACATCGTTAATTTGTTTAAAGGAATTTCAACTTTTATGGCTTATCTTTTGTCCATGCCATTTTTAAACGATAGAAGTGGTACTATTTAAACGTTGAATGGGGACGAACACAGATTTTCACTTCTTTCCCGAGAATATCACTCAGATAATGAACGTAATAGCGCAACTGGAGTTCGAACTCACCTACAACGATGTCTCCGACAAGCACGTTTGCTACAACGCCAGTAGAGGCTCGTTATTCGAAATCTGTGTAAAAATCAGCTGGCAACAAACTTTAGTCAAGATAAGAAAATTATCGAACCTTTATGAAAAAAAAAAAAATATTACCATTCACTTAAAAGCAACAAAAGCCACATGTTAAGCTTAATACAAGGTGTCTCAAAATAGATGCAACCCATTTATATGATAATGATTTATTACTGAGACCAGAAACTCTATGGCAGCTGATGTGAGTTCATCCTTGATCTGGATTTTGTATAGGTACTGCCGAAGATCCTTCTTTAAGTTTCTTTGCAACGATGTACATGAAAGACCAATTTATGGGAACGTTTTCGGAGGGACTTTTTCGGTGTCCTTCCGACAGAATCTATCATGTCACCCACATTGTCAGAACATCTTGCAGTCCCCTTCCTGCTAGATCTGGGATTTTCTGCCTTTTAGTTGAGGTTATTTACTGACCCTGTAGCTTGAAATTTTTGTTCTCAACGATAAATTTGGCTTTTATTTAGTTAAACCTCCAGCTAAATTTGACTTGCACAGTTTTAAATGATCTTGTCTCCAAATAAGTGACGCAAAATATTTTTACTCTCTTGCCCAAATCATTGTGATCGAGGATTAATAGTTATTTTATAGTATATTATTTTCAACTCTGAAACAAAAAGAACTTAACACTATTATTATTAAAGTAATTAACAGTCGCATGGGTCCGATATATATTGAGACAACTTAGATGTAACCTAAACGACAAGAATGAGGCTGCCAGTGAGAATCGAACTCTCAAAGGTCTACTAAACGAACGAGTGATGTCCTGAGTAGAACACTAAACTGTATCTGATGGTGAAGCTCGACTTCTGGATCTTAAGAGAGTGTAATGGCCTCCTTTATTGCCATTATTTCCAGGTCGATTCTGGCCTGGTGTGGTTGTACTTGTTTGGATTTAATTTATTAGTCAAATAGATCTCTTCGGAAAGCATTTATATTACGAGTCGGTTCGTGTCCGTCCCCCTCCTCTCTATTAGCCGACCTTGTGTCATGACCTTATATCAAGTCCTACCTGGTGGAAGGCAGAGACAAATAACTTATATTACTCCCATGTATAAATTCGTCGCATCTGATTGGACAATGTTCTAAAAGTCTGTTTGTTTCTGTTTCTTTATTTAATGGCATATCAACCTTTGTAAGTTATTTAATGCCAAAGCCATTCTCCGAGAAAAACAGTAGTGGTACTATTTAACCCAAAGCTGGGAGGATAAGGGGGTTCATACCTTTCCCAAGGGTATTTGCCCGAAAGTGAACGTAACAGCGCGATCTAAAAGTCTGCTAAACAAACAAACAAACAAACAAATAAACAAACAAGCAAACTCTTAAGAAACACCTACACAGAAAATGTGAATATAATCATAGAATGAACGCGATTCCCTAACTTCTCGGCATAAAATCACCCTGGATAGGTTGACATGCTATTAAAATCAATCAATCAATCAATTTGTATTGATAACAATATCTTTTTTTTTTTTTATTTCTAAAGAATCCTTCTCCTAGAGTTATTTCTCGCTTTCTGGTTTATACTGTTATCAATAATGAACAATTGATTCAACGCACAGCAGTCGAAGAAAATTACATTATGACTGTTAACTCTGCCTCATAGAAACGAACGCCGGATTCTTCGCTGCATGCGTTATTGATTTGCTATAGTTTTGAGCAGTACGACCAATAAAAGATGCGTTTTCCACCGGAAATGCTCTTTTTCCGCGCAAATTATTCATTCCATTAATGTGTTTTTTTTTTTTTCTTCTTTTCTTTGAATTTTTGGTTTGCATTTATTTATTTCGTTCAACCTTCGCTGGCCTTAATCTTTTTTGCAGCCTTATGCAAGATGAATCGAATTGCGACACATCAGACTGACATTTGTGACGACCTCATTCAATGTATATAGAAATGCAGCTGCTTTGGCAGGATAGACAATTAGAATATTTCATTTTTTTCCCCTGTTTTCGATATCGACAATTGTCTTGTAATCCCAGATGTGCATCGTCTTTATCTTTCTCGCTTCTTTTGGCTTTTTTTAAATGCCCAGTTAAACGTTGGAAATGTTTTGAGAGTTTTAAAAACAGTTTGATAAAATGAGAGAGAGAGAGAGAGAGAGAGAGAGAGAGAGAAAGAGAGAGAGAGAGAGAAAGAGAGAGTGAGAGAGAGAGAGAGAGCGAGAGAACGAGCAAGAGAGAGAGAGAGAGAAAGAGAGAGAGAGAGAAAGAGAGAGTGAGAGAGAGAGAGAGCGAGAGAACGAGCATACGAGAGAGAGAGAGAGAGAGAGAGAGAGAAAGAGAGAACGATCAAGCGAGAGAGAGAGAGAGAGAGAGAGAGAGAGACAGAGACTGAGAGCGAGAGACAGAGAGAGATTCTAAGTTCATTTGTTGACAGCTGACACTATTTAGATAAAGAGTAAAAAGAGAAACAAATACTTGGATCGTGTGACAGAACTTTAAAAAAGCTATGGAATATCAAAGTGACGGAGATACCAATTGTAATTAGTACGATGGGAACAATCCCCAAAAGCTTGGTAAAGGGGTTGGAAGCGTTTGACATCGGGGGACGAACAAAGACCATCCAAACTACAGCATTGTTAAGATCGGTCAGAATACTGGGAAGAGTTCTGAAGATTTGTGGAGACTTGCTGTCATTCAGACTCCATTGAAAGACCATTGGCTAACGCTGGTGTAAAAAAGCTCGTAGGGAATAATAATAATAATAAGCATCACTCAATCTACGCTAGACAACCAGACATAGTTTTAATTAACCAGAAGAATTCGTCATTAAGTTGATTTTGCTGTGCCAGCCGACCACATAGTAAAAAAGGCGAAAAATTGAACAAATACCAGGACCTTGCTAGAGAACTGAAAAAGTTGTACTGCCTGAAGGTGACAGTGATACCGATTATAACTATTGTGCTCCGAACGATCCCAATGACTTGATAAGGGAGCCGGAAAGTTGAAAGTCGAAAACGAGCAGTGACTATCAAAACTACAGCATTGATAAGATCAGTCTGAATACTAAGAAGAGTCCTGGATGCTTGAGGCGACTTGCTATCACTCAAACTTCCGTAAAAGACCATCAGCTAACGAAAAACGTGCAAGAAGTAACAACAACAACAACAACAACAATAATAATAATAATAATTCATAGGCCAGTATATTCAAAAGGAGGTTGCTCAGTCGGCTAGGGCTGTAGAATACACCGACTGCTTCTCTGCACAAAGGTAAGACCTCACCTACAAGTGTCCTGTTTATGACACTAAACAATCTGATGGTGAAGTTCCAGTAATGCTGGAGCTTTGGGGAATACGGAGTACCCCTTTATTGCCATCGCTCCCAGGTCCACTCTGGCCCAGAGTTGTTGCACCTGATAAAGATCTTATCTATGGGTTAAATAGAACTAAAATGTGGTTTCTTGAGTTTACTGAGTTTTGCATGTAAACTGCGTATCTATGCTAAACTGAATTGCTCGAAATAGAACTGTTTTGATAGTTAAACTGTGTACTTATGCTAAACTGAATTATCTGAAATAAAACTGTTTTGACATTAACTCTGTGTATGGCCCAGTCGGCTTAGGCTGTAGAATACACCGACTGTTTCTCTGCAGATGGGTAAGACTCCCCCACACTAAACAATCTGATGGTGAAGTTTCAGTGATACTGGGCCTTTGGGGAATGCCGAGCACCCCTTCATTGTAATCGCTCTGAGGTCCACTCTAGCCCGGCATGGTAGCACCTGGTAGGGCCCTATCTATGGGTTAAATAGAACCTAAATGCATATTTATGCTAAACTGAATTGCTTGAGTTAGAACTGTTTGACTAAACTGAATAGCTTGAAATAGCGATGTTTTTGACAATTAGACAGTGCACTTACATTTAAATTACTTTCTCACGCTAAACTGAATTGTTTGAAATAAGACTGTTTTTTTGACATTGAAACTGTACTTACGCTAAACTGAATTGTTTAATATAGAACTGTTTTGATATTTAACTGCATGTAAACAAAATCTATACTTATACTAGACTGAATTAGCTGAATTAGAACTGTTTGAATAAACTGAATAGCTTGAAATAGAAATGTTTTTTGTCAATTAAACTGTCTACACTTGTTAAACTGAATTGTTTGAAATATAAATGATTATTCGTATAAAAATGGATTAGGCATTAAATAACTTACAAATGTTGATATGCCATAAAACCCAAACAACCGACCAATTATAAGGAGGTGAAAACATTGCGGGAAAATGTAGCCATTGCATGAATTGACAACAAAAAGACCCATTGTATGGCCCCACAAAAATGGATAACAGAATGCCTGAAAATTTACAAAATATCCGAAAGTTATAAACTTCATCTCGAAAGCCATGGAAAAGTGGAATTAGCAGTAGGAGAACAAACCCTAGCTGAGGTGAAAATCAAAAGAGACATTTTCCTGGAAGACTCAATATCGCCACTTCTTTTTGTTACAGCAACGATGCCATTTAAATAAGTATTTATGAAGTGCACGGGTGTTATATAATGACTGTTGACATAGATTTTGGGTTCGTTCCTAGTGACCCTGTGTGCTTTGACAAGCTGTCACGTTGTGATTAGTAAACCGGGGATGGCAGTGCGTCGGGATAGGTCGGTTGAGCAGGTGTTTAACCGGTAGGGGACCACATGATATTAGAACCACGCAGTCAGATTTAGACAGTCAGGCCTCTCAGAATTGAGAGTGGAGCCAGGAATACTCAGCCGATAAGAGGCGTTAGGTCGTTTCTGGCGATACGTGCAAGCGTTGGCACCCCTGGCCCCAGGAAGAAGATATGGGGCAAGAAGAAATCCCTTCTCTGAGTATATGTCTCTCCATCTATCTCTCAAACTTACAACAAACTGTGTGCCCCTTTCGAGAATAAAATGAAAGAGAAATATTTTTATAAAGAAGTGTGTTTCGTTTGTTCATTGAAGTTCGTTCATTATCTTGGATTATGTTCATGGTTGGGTCTATGAGAAGTATAAAACACGGGGTCGGGGGCTGAAAATATTAATCAACTTATTTACATGGATGATATAAAGTTATTTAAAAAAAAATATTAGAAACTGGAGACCCTGATACAAACAATACAAATATATTGCCTGGAAATAGAAATGGAATTTGGCATTGAAAAATGTACCATGCTGATAATGAAAATCAGAAAAGAACAAAAAACAGCAGTAAAAGAACTGCCAAATAAAGAAAGAATCAGAACGTTTGGAGAGAAGGAAAATTACAAGTTCTAAAGAATATCAAAAGCGGACACCATCCGAAATGAAAGAGAAAATAAGAAAAATGTAACTTAGACGAAGGAGAAAACCTTAAAAAACCAAGCTCAGCGGCAGAAGACTCATATCAAAAAGATATACTGGAAAGAGGATGCTAATACACAAGGCTTTATGTTTAAGAGAAGACATAGACAGACTGTATGTGTCAAGAAAAGCATCGAACATTGTGTAGATGCTTTAATACGATGACTTGAGGACTACATTAAAAAGAGCAAAGAATATTTATAACATTCATTCATCATTGACCCCTTGATAGGACCCTATTTGCTACTACCACTCCATTTCTGAGGGGACCTGGGAGCGATGACAATGAAGAGGTACTCTGCATTCCCTAAAGCTCCAGCGTTACTGAAGTCTCATCATCAGAATTTTTTAGTATCATATCCAGTACACTAGTTGAGGGGAGGGTCTTACCTCACTGCAGAGATGTAGTTGGTATATTCTAAAGCCCCAGCCGATAGGGCAATGTGTAAGGTAGGGTTATGGTTAGGGTATATTCTATAGCCACAGTCGACTGAGCCAAGTCTCATCAGTGGATTAAATCTTTTTGAAATTTCTATACAGGAATACCTTATACAATATAACTATATACAAATCATTTGCATTAATAGTTACTTGAAGCTCTAATTGTTTACTAAGAATTATTATCATCATTTCTTAGCTGAAATCATATAATTACTATTAAAGTAAATTAAAGTTAGCGACTGTGGTCGAGGGTGACCAGAAGGCTCCCTTTTCAATTGCTACTACACCTAGGTGTAGAGGAGGGCGCTCCACTTTGCCCTTTATACATACCTTATATTGTTGTGTTAAGCAAGGAGGTATCAAGTACTATTTTTAAAGTCTTTCGTATGACGCGACCTGGGATTGAACCCTGGTCTCCCGGACCAGTGGTGAACACTCTGCTCACTAGAGAGGAATACTTGAAAGCATATAGATTTAAAAAATGATCATTATCATTGCATCATTGTTACCTTTAACCAAATAATTATGTATGAATAATTTGTACAAGTAGCCCAGTCGACAGGGGCTGTAGAATATGCCGACCGCATATCTATAAAGAGTTAAGACCCCCCCCCCGCCGGCACCTAGTGTTCTGGATATGACATTAAACAATCTGATGAGGTTTTGACAGTTAAACTGTGTACATATCCTAAACTGAATTATCTAAAATAAAACTGTTTTGACATTAACTCTGTGTATTGCTCAGTCATCTTGGTCTGTTGAATACACCGACTTTTTCTCTGCAGAGGGGTAAGACTCCCCCAACGAGCGTCCTGTATATGACACTAAACAATCTGATGATGAAGCTCCAGGGGAGTGCCGAGAATCTCTTAAATGCCATTGCTCTAACGTCCACCTCACCCGAGTGGTAGCACCTGATAGGGTCCTATCAATAGGTCAAACAGAACTGTTTGACATTTAAACTGAGTGCAAAAATTTGGTTAATGTTAAATTGAATTATTAGAAATAAAACTGTTTGATCATTTAACTGTGTGTAAGCAAATGACTGATGTTTAATAGAATTGCAATACTTGGAACCATTTAAATTTTACTCATGCGAGATTGAACAGTTAGAAATAGATGTGTTTGATCATTTAACTGAGGTGTAATGGTTATCGTCGCAGGATATGGACACGGCGACACGAGTTCAAATCCTGGACCTGTCTGATTGCATTTCACATAGCACTAATACCCTTGGGAAAGGTATGAATCCAATTATTCTCCCTTCAGCTATGGGTAAATAGTAGGACAGACAAGTTTCTTCAGCCTTGGTGAGGCAACTAGTCTAGGAGAAGGAAAACTCTGAATTCAAACCTGTTAAACTCCGCTTGAAAATTTGACCTTGTGTCATATCCTGCCCGAGCGGAGGGGTTGGGTAAATAAGATATCTACAAAATGTGTTTACTAATCAGATATATATTATGTATACAAAAATAGGATTTGGCATTAGATAAACAACGAAGATTGATATGCAACCAAACCAAATCAAACCTATTTTTACGAACTAGAAATACTTGATAAAACATAACTTTACAAACGGTTAATGTGATTATCATATATAAAATAAATGCTCTAAAAATAATTAAAATGGAACGATGAAAATATAAATTGCTCCAATTGCTACGAAATATTTTTTGATCAATCAAATTTCGTCATTAAATAAACTTAAAAGATTTTGATAGGCTGTTAAGCTAAACCAACTAAAACTAAATACTATTACGAAAGGCATGAAACACTAATTTTCCTCAATTATCTAAATAGAAGCAATACTGTTCTCCAACGATGGCTTTGGCATTAAATAACCCACGAAGGTTGATATGCCATTAAGCGAAGAAACCGAAACTGAAACCGATCAGTAGTTATGACTGCAATCTAACATTTGAAATTAATCAAATTCTGACTTTGAATAACCCATAAGGAGTTGATATGCAGTTAAAGAAATAAAATAAACCGGACGAAACTTATAAATATTTAGGATTACAATCAAGAATTTACAAATAAATCAAATTTGGGCATCAAATTACTGAAAATGAGTTGATATGTTGTTAAATCAAATCTTAAAATGTTGCAAATGAACTTTCAAGATAGAAATAATCATGGTTCTAATCAAATATTTAGAAATGAATCAAATTTCGGCATTAAATAGCCCATTTAGAGTTGATGTACCGTTAAAATCATTTGCAAAAGAAGATTTCAAAAGAAACTTAAAATATATAAATAGTTACGATTCAAATTAAATATTTAAAAATGAATCTATTTCGGCATTAAATAACCCATATAGAGTTGATGTGCCGTTAAAACTATTAGAAAAAGAAGATTGCAAAAGAAACTTAAAATATATAAATAGTTGCGATTCAAATTAAATATTTAGAAATAAATCAATTTCGGCATTAAATAATCCATATAGCGTTGATGTGCCGTTAAAACCATTAGCAAAAGAAGATTGCAAAAGAAACTTAAAATATATAAATAGTTCCGATTCAAATTAAATATTTAGAAATTAATCTATTTCGGCATTAAATAACCACAAGGGTTTTATATGAAGGTGCCCATGGTTTATGAAGGTGCCCGTGGTGTAATGGTTATCGTCGTAGGAAATGGAGACGGCGACACGAGTTCAAACCCTGGACGAGGCTGATTGCATTTCACATAGCATTAATACCCTTGGGAAAGGTATGAATCCAGTTATTCTTCCCTCCTGCTATGGGTAAATAGTACGGCAGACTGATTCTTCAGCCTTGGTGAGGCAACTAGTCAAGGAGAAGGAAAACTCTGAATTCAAACATGTTAAACTCCGCTTAAAAAATTTGACTTGAGTCATATCCTGCCCGAGTGGAGGGGTTGGTAAATATGGATAACCACAACGATTTGATATACCGTTAAATAAACCCAACTAAAATGAATTCGAATATTTTCGAATATTTTTCGCCTTTTCCATTAATACCATCGAATATTCATTCCTTATATTTTTGGGCAATTTAGTTTGAATCAAATATTTTCTTTTATATCTATTTTTTTCTCTGTCGGCCGCCATCCAGTGTACATTCCATCAGTATCCAACAGCAACCTAATTACCCAATATTGTTAATATCTCCAGCGATATTATGTGAAATAATGGAAATGATTAATGATCCACTGTCAATATTATAAATATCATATTTGCATTTGCTATTTACAAAAGATCAACACCGAAATCTTTTGTTAAAAACTAAAGCAAAACACCCCCCCACCAAAAAAACAAAAAACAAAAACAAACAACCCCCCCAAAAAAAACCCCAAACAAATCCGGAGACAGGCAACGTTCATTCTACAAGAAAACGAAACCATTGTGTATTTAATTGTACATTTTTGAACGACTTCAACGGAGTCGAAGCATTCGTTTTCACGATGCTAGAGACACAAGTTGTAGTGAAACATGGAGGAGTGTTCAGGCTCATGAAGAAAAAAGAGAAAAATTTATTTCACGTAAGAAATATTAATGTTTAACGTAATCTCGACTCTTTTCAAGCTCTATGCATTGATGAAAATTTGTCACTTAGTTTGAACATATCATAATGAAAATCGTAGATAAGTAACAATAACCTCCGAGCAACGATATCTCGTATATTCGAGGAAGTGTTTTCAATTCTAGGCCTATCCAAGTAGATAATAACCTAGATTATATATATATATATATATATATATATATATATATATATATATATATATATATATATACATGTATTGTTGAGAAGGGATTTTAGATACGATGTTTTTATCATCATCTGCAAATACAATGCGTTTTCACTTATGTCTGTAGTATGTAAACTTCTTCAACCTTCTTCTTCTTTTCTTTAAGTCTTCAGCGATGTGTGGCTGCTTGAATTATGCCGTGAGGATAGCTAGATATATCTGAAAAGACTGAGATAGGAAGATACTAGGAACAGACGGAGATAGATAGATAGATAGATAGATAGATAGATAGATAGATATAAACAGAGTAAGATTGATTGGGACAAGCTGGAATAGATAGATAGATAGATAGATAGATAGATAGATAGATAGATGTAAACAGAGTAAGATTGATTGGGACAGGCTGGAATAGATAGATAGATAGATAGATAGATAGATAGATAGATAGATAGATGTAAACAGAGTAAGATTGATTGGGACAGGCTGGGATAGATAGATAGATAGATAGATAGATAGATAGATAGATAGATAGATATCTAAAATTGTTATGAACAGGTTTCGGGTAGATATAGATATAGACATAGGCAAAAATAGACACTGATTGAAACCACACACACACACACACACACACACACACACACGCGCGCGTACATACACACACACACACACACACACACACGCGCGCGTACATACACACACACACACATATATATATATGTGTATATATATATATATATATATATATGGAACTAATAGGAATCTAATTATTCTCCCTCCAGCCATAGGTAAATAGTAGGACAGACTAGGTTCTTCAGCCTTGGCGAGGCAACTAGTCTAGGAGAAGGAAAACTCTGAATCCAAACCTGTTAAACTTCGCTTAAAAAATGACCTTGTGTCATATCTTTCCCGAGCGGAGGGGTCGGTAAATATGTATGCATATATATGGAACGAATTGCGATAGATAGATGGAGGGGGAAGGGCGTTTGGATATAATTTTGTATGTATTCTCTTCTACGAGGAGCGGATGACTACTTGTATTATTCCCTGAAGATAACTCCGAACTAATCTTCCAAGCATCTGAGACTAAAAGTAAAATATCATTTCCAAAAAAAATAAACCATATAAATGAGTGTTCTTTAATCCTTATCGAGAAGACGAATGTGAAGGGAGGTAACTCCAATTGAAAACCTGATCAATTGAAAATCGCTGACAGCATTATATCAAAGCCACTAGATATTCGAAAAATGTCTCGCAAAATTTATCTCTAGTGGTATGCCAAACGTAATTGTTTGCAAAAACAAATTTACGTGAGATTATGAAATTCTTAATAAATATTAGACCGAATCGAGAGATCCAAAGATGGTTCCTATAGTGCTGTATTACGAACTAAGCGTTACACTAGATATTGCAGGTCTCACCGGAGGAATGTATTTTTTTCAAAAGTGTCCATAAAATAAGCAGTAATAAAACTGCCACAGAAGGGTGAGTAAAAAGTCATTGATTTTTTATTTTATCCTGCTCTGTTTTCCAATATTAGGTACATTTCTGATTTATGAAAGAAAGTTTTTGAAATGATTTGTTTATTCAAATCTATCAATCTATCTATCTGCACACACACACACACACACACACACACACACACACACACACACACACACACACACACACACACACATCTCTCTCTCTCTCTCTCCCTCTCTCAATATATATATATATATAATGATGAATAAATATATATCAATTTACATATATATATTAAATAGCATGGTTGCTTATCTGCGACCACTGGTTTCATGTCGTCTTTATACGACAATAACAGGCAACGAAGAATTTTATATGAAAGAAAGTCGATGCTATAACGTTTTGGGTTTAATAAATCATCCTTAAGACTTAGAAAAGAAGTTAACGAGTGTTGTCAGACCATCGATGGATGTTTAATGAAATACAAAACAAGGGAGAAGATCATATTTACTGCGAAAAGGAGGGGGTGCTAATTGTTTAATCAATAAATCAGCGGTCATATTTCAAAAAATATCAGGTGACTATGTAAGGTAGGTTGGTTGATTGTTTGGGTTGTATGGCATATCAACATTTGTAGGTTGTTTGATGCCAAATCCATTTTTATACGAATAATCAGTTCTAGTTCAAACAATTCAGTTTAACATGAGTGCACAGTTTAATTGTTAAAAACATTTCTGTTTCTAGCTATTCAGTTTCGTCAAACCGTTCTATATTAGTGTCAAAAACAGTTCTATTTCAAACAATTCTGTTTAGCATATGTGCGCAAATTAGTTCTATTTAACCCATAGATAGGGCTCTATCAGGTGCTACCACTCCGGGCCAGAATGGGTCTGGGAGCGATGGCAATGAAGGGGTGCTCCACATTACCCAAAGCTCCAGTAATCCATCAGATTGTTTGTGTTATATTCAGGACAGTCGTTGGATAGACTTACCCCTCTGCAGAGGTGCAGTCGGTGTATTCTACAACCCCAGCCAACTGGGCAACGTGTAAGGTAGGGTTAAGGTTAGGGTGAAATATCAGGGATCTAACAATTCTTGATTAAATCTTTTCTAAAGTTTATTAAAACCGAAACGTGACAATGTTGGTTTCTTTCCATATAGAATTCTTCACTTTGGATTACTTTATTTTTTAATTTTCCTCCATATTGTCGGATGCTTTTCTATTCTATATATATATATATATATATATATACATGCCCAACTTGCACTCATCACGAAAACTATCAAGGGTAGACGAGCCAGACATGCAGGAAACTGCTGGAGAAGTAAGGACGAGTTTATAAGAGACATACTCCTGTGGACCTCTTCACATGGACGAGCAAAGGCAGTTAGAACCTATATACAACAGCTCTGTGCCAATACAGGATGTAGCCAGGAATGTTATATTCTCATATACATATATATACTGGATACATACCGACGCAATGATAACAGACGCATGATAAACGACAGACGCACGAATAAAGGACGCAGGAAGGAAGACGCAGGAAGACTTCTTTACAATTATATTTACCTCTCACTTTATTGCAAGGGTTCAAAAGGGTTTGTTCAAGGGTTTGCATGTGAGAGGGTGCTGGAGACCGAACATAAACTTCATATTTTGACCCCACTGTTATGACCGTCACGTTGTGTCTTTCTTGTTCTCTTGATGTTGGGGTCTACTCCATCGGGGGTTTCCGAGGACCTCCTCGGTCGGGTGTGGCTTTCCCTACCACATCTGGTCTCTACTGTCTGGAATTCTACTGGCAACTGCTTTTGGGACCCAAACTCAGCTGAGTTAAATAATAACTCAACGCCCACACGATCGCCTACTGGATCTTTGAAATCGAATGTTTAATCGTCATCAAGCGGAAATAACTGCCATGCAGTTCAGAGGTTACTCTCTTGCGGTGCATAACTGTAATGGCACAATGGGACCTTCACTTTGTCCCATATCATAAGCCTTAATCCGCCCACGCGATCTCTTTCGATTACTGGCCGTTGGAATGTGTCACTTCCTTCCGGTGTATTACCTTGGAATAGTATTTTTGGGCCGGGTCGAAGGTCAAAATATAACAGGAAGACCTCCCGGGAGCGATGGACGATAGAGATGGGTGGCGAGAGAGGGCCAGGGAGATCCGTGCTGGTATCATGACATGATGATGGTATAGAGGGTACAGCTGAGATATTGTCCCCATTTTAAGCTGTCACGTGTACGGTGCAAGTAAACTGTAACGGTAGTTCCATCTAGCAAATATCTTATCATGATTTTCTGATACGATCACTTATGATCATGGCTGGAACTAGTGCACACTGAGAATTTCCAGTTGAATAGTTTTTTTATGACTGATAAATCTCTAATTGATACACAAATAGCTTTTCGTGCACAGTTCATGTTTCGACAGGATGACGCTCTTTCAGATAGAAAACGATATTGTAGTGGTTTGAAAATTCTATCCAGAACAGCATTATTCCGACATAATATGAGATTATCATGAAAAGCTCTCAGTGTAGCAATTGCAAATTTACCAGTCTAAAAACATACAAACAAATAAACAAATAAACAAGCAAACAAAATGATTCAACAGCAAACACACTGGAAGCACCGGTCCCAGCCTTGATCGTAAAGGATCTTATGTAAAAAAGATTATTCTAAGACTTTATCTATATGGAGTTACCATTAGTCACTTGCATCACATAATTGACAGCTTAAAATACGAGAGATATTTCTGCCACACCCTGCGTAAGTATTCATGAGTTAAAAAGATAAAACTTTTAAGATTGTCCGAGATATTCTCAAGAGGATATCTTCGATGGAGATTGTGGATATATGTGTTTGTGAAAATAATTAAAAATCTTTTTCGTGAGAGAAAATCCCCCAATTTTTGATATGCACTTTGTCTACGTATATACACATCCATATTTATATCGGATAGTTTGTTTTTAATTAAATAAGTTAAACGTTGATATTCGTCTATTATCAAAATTCATCGTTTTTGTTTATCTTAGAAATGTAATTCAAAATAAATATTATATGAGAAGTATATTTATTGCCTTCTATGTTGCTTACAGATATGAGAATACTGGATACCGAAATATGTGTGGCGTTCATAAAATATTATTAAATAAATCATTATTGTCTGTCTGTTTATTGAGTTATTTTCGATCGCCAGCCCCAAAAGAAGAAAATGGTTCTTCAACTATCTATATTACCTTATCGACGAATTCACATATATCATCTTTATAAATCTTTATGGGTTCCGGTGGCACTTTCAACGTATTTTTATTGTCTATCATGAGATCTGTCAGTTTTATTCAACGTCAATAACGGAGGTGGGGTGTTAAATGGTAAAAGGAAGGGATATAAAAGCAGTCTCTTGAAACCAGTGGTTTCTAAATCAGTGACCTCCCTCTGTTAAAAAAAAACAAAAAAAACAAAAAAACAAAAACTACCCCCCGCCGAAAAAAAAAACTATATCTATAATCAAAATGCCAACAGTCCTTTGATTTGGTACTCTGATTATAGAGTACATCTGCCTCAGTTTAGGTTTGCTTTGGAAACATATTTTTAAAGATCATTCACTTTTTATAGACGGGAATCAAACGCCAGAGAATAATGTGATTGATTCTCCCTGTATGCCTTATGTCAGATCTAAGCTATACTTATTATTCTAAAAGAGCCTTGAATAGTATAATGGTCAACAAGCTTGGCTAGAAAACATTACTAGTAAATTCGATTTTCAGTAGGTGCTCCATGGTTCTGTCCTTGTGCCAAGACTAAATTAAACTTTACGCCCTGGCGATGGGGCATAGAATTAACTTAGTGTATCGCCGGAAGACAGTTAAGACCACTCTAAAAAGCGAGTGTCTTGGGTTTGATACTAAACTGTGTCTGATGCCATGACTTCAGTTCTAGAGGTTTAGAGAGTGTAGGGTGCACCTTCATTGTCATTACTCCCAGGCCCACTCTGAACCGGTGCAGTAGTAGCTAACTGTGGATCAAATAGAATTGTTAAAAAATTATCATTCAATGCCATATAACTGTATAATATTTGTATTAAAATGACTACTTGAAGCCTAGTAGGTAGAGAGATGGCCAATGTCACGGGAGACCGGGGTTCAATCACGGCTCAAAATTGGTACTTGATCCCTCTATGCTTAACACTCAGTATTATAAAGTACGAATCAAGGATAAATGAAGCAATCCAGGGAAAGAAGTAGCGCCCTCCCCTTGCACATCTATGTAGTAGCAATTGAAAAGGGGACATTCGGGTCACCCTCGACAACGATCGCTCACTTAACTTTTTATAATTGTTTATTAAATATTATTATAAGTTACTTGAAACCATATAATTGCGTATAAAGCAATGAGTGTTATTAGATAGAAATAACTACTATTTCTTTTTATGATATTCATTTGTTTATAGGTAACGTTATTATAAAATTTAGCAAGTACTCATTTGTTTGCACATCAATGGTTTCAAGTAATGCTATGTAACACTCATAATAATATTTAATATCAATCACTTGTTTACACCTTGTTAAATGGTTTCAAGATTAGTTATTTAACATTAATATTCCTATTTATCAAGTATTTGGGCAAGGTGATCCACTGGGAAAGGTGCAAGAAATTTTAATTTGACCATACCAACAAATGGTATATGCACAACCTAGCACCTGTCCTGGAAAATGACACGCATAAACTCCTATGGGACTTTGACATACGCACAGATCACCTAATCTCGGCCAGAAGACCAGACCTTATGATAATCAGCAAAAAAAAAAAAAAAAAAAAAAAAAAAAAAAAAAAAAAAAAAAAAGAGAGAATTTGAAAAATTGTCGCCTTGGCTGTCCTGGTTGACCACAGAATAAAACTGAAAGAGTGTAAAAAGAAAGATAAGTACCTCGACCTTGCTAGAGAATAAAAAAAGCTGTGGAACATGAAAGTGACGATTGTACCAATTGTGATTGGTGCTTTTGGCACAACAATTAAAGGATTATTAAAGGGCCTGGAGGACTTGGAAGTTGGCGGACGGGTAGAGATTATCCAAATGTCAGCATTACTGAGAACGGCCGGAATACTGAGAAGAGTCCTGGAGACTTGAGGAGACTTGCTGTCACTCCAACTCCAGTGAGAAACCATCAGCTAAAACTGACGTGGAAGACTCTCAAGGAGCAAATAATAATGATGAAAATTATTATTATTATTATTATAGCCCTTAGTAAGGGATTAAAAAATTCTCTTTGGTCCATACATAGGATCATGAGCGGGTCAAGGAAAATCTGCGAGTAAAAGTAATGAAAAGGTACCCCACGTTTGTTTGCACACTGTTAAATGGTTTCTACTATTGCCACCTAACTCTAAAGATTCTATTTAATATTTATAGTATTAAATGGTTTAAACATTTGCTATCTCAGCGCAGTTGATACGCAGTTGCTTTCTTTATCTTAAAGATGCCTTCCAGCACCTTTAAAATAAAATACAGAGTGCAGAAGTAAAATTAGGAATATTCGAGTATTATTAAAAAAATCCAACTCTATCAAGATTAGTCTTATTTAAAAAATGATAGACAACAAAATAAGAAGATAGGCACAAAACAAGACGTTTACTCAATATGGCCACCATTTGTTTCAATTATTGTATCAACACTACTTCTGTACCATAGCCAGATACTGATATGGAAATGGACATATAATGTTCATATATATATATATATATACATAGAACATAGGAATCTCGAAACACGAAAAACACGTACGAATTCTTAGTTCAGGTACGAAACTTTTTATTAAATTTGAGTTTAAAGGTTCTTCGACATAAGGAGAGAGATACACATTCTTTCTATTCTGGCTTTTTCATCTGCACCCCCCCAATCTCCTGCGACACCTGCCCAAGGCCTCTGGCCTGGTTTCGGCGAGTAAGCGAAAGTCAACCGTCTTCTTCCGAGGCAGGACTCAACTCAACTGACTTTTTCAAAATCCCCCAAATCCTGGGCGCGCTTCCGGTGCGTGACGTCACCCGCACTCTGTAGCCCCGTTTCCCATCTGGGCTATTGGGACATCTCTGAGTGACACGTCCGCCCGCGTGCGCGCGTGAACACCTGCGTTAATGTTGCACCTAAGTAACCCATGCACTGAGCCGAAGGGTTCTCAGCCTAACTAAACCCGAATGCATAAAACGAAATCCCTCGACCATTATATTACACTTCGAAACGATTTGCATGCCTTCAAAATAAATTCTTCTGACATTATATTCTATTCCTCCTCAATAGCAGTCTTAAGCGAACCAATATTTCGATGGAAAGTTTTGCTTTCTAAAACGCCCCAATGGCATAATCAAGAGGGTTAAGGTCTGGGCTTAAATCTTGTTTGATTACTATCCTCAGTTTTCTCGTGAATTTTCAATTCATTAGCGTGCTTTCTTTTTGACATGGAGGGTTCCTTCTTAATCGCCGTAGCGTGAGCAGTTAAAAAAAACTATTTTTCACTTTTTGTTTAATCCTTCACTCTCCTTTTCCCTTAAAAAGTTCTTTTTCTGTAAAACTTGTCTTCTTTATTTTGTAAACAGTAGACTTTAGCTTGATTTTGGTGTTAAGCAAATCATAGATACTTCGTCGTTTGTTTTCTTGCTCACTCATACTGATAAAAAAAAAAGTGGTTGAATAATAGAGCTAATCATAGAAATTTAGATTTTTCACGATTTTTTCAAAAAGTGGACTTATCAAACTTAAAAACCTTTAAAATTTTTTTCCATATTTTGCTTTCGTACCCTGTAGAATTTGGTGTTTGTTTGCAAGAAGATAATTTTAAAGAGTACGATCGGAACAATCATGTAAGTGTTAGGGTTTGAAATGACCATCGGATTGTTCGGATTGGGCTTCTCCGACCGCCCATCTAGTCTAAGTAAGGGTCGAAGTGGAGTGTCTCATGTCACATGATCACCTTGGCAGCCGAGTCAGGAAAAGTTCAACCATCAGGATCCCGTCCTCAAACAGTACGGGTTTGACATCCACTGCCAACAGGTGGCCTTGTTGGTGAGGGGGTCTTACTTCATGCAGCGATTTAGTTGGAAATTTCTACAGCCTTAGCCGACAGGGGGCGGGGATGTATTAGGTTGCTTCCGCGGCGTTGCAGCCCATTTCGAACTCGTAAGGAAAAAATAAGACCGCTTTGCACGTTCATCACTTCAGCTTTCAAATCACACACGGAGTGAAGCAATGAACAACTTGCCAGCGCACCAACTAGCACGATACTATCGATCACAGCGGCTACCTACCATGGTTTGAATTGCTTCCATCCCTTGATATACGCGCAGCAAACTTGAACATACCGAAATATAACCACACATTTAACTTATCCTCGTACTAAAAGTATTAGATATAAGAAATTAATATATCATTTTTGAGAGGACAATAAAAACCGGTTAAGACGAAAAAAAACAAACAACCCATTATATTCATTCGTTAAAAACATTTCTAAATATAATCAAAGCTGTGACTGCTTCAGTACTATTGTATGGTTGCACCACTGGGAATTTAACGAAATGGACGGAGAAAAAAAAAACAAGATGGAAACTAGACAAGGATGCTGCGAGCAATTTGAAACAAAACCTGGAAGCAGCACTCTACAAAACAGAAGCTGTACGGCCACTTACCTCCTATCTCCCGAATCATTCAAGACGAACAAGACATGCTAGACATTACTATTGAAGTAAAGAAGGACACACCAGTATTGGCTGACCAGTAAAAGCTTGCATTTGTCAGTTCAGTGCGGACACTGGATGCCATCTCGTAGACTTACGAAGAGCAATGGGCTATAGGTATGGATGTTGAGAGAGAGACAAGTGAATCTGTGCGGTCAGCTCACCTTGAAGAGGATAATGACGATGTTAAAAACGTATTCATTATGAAAGATTCTTTTCTTCCTTATGAAACAATGATATATGGAGGGGTGATCTTGTGTTGTAATGGTGAAAGCGCTGGACTGCGGAATCGTAGAACACGAGTTCGAACTCCGGTCGCTCTATTACGTTCACTTTCGGACAAACAACCTTGGGATAGGTATTAACCCCCTAATCCTCCAAGCTTTGTGGTTAAATAGCCCCACTACTTTTCTTCTAGAAAGACAGAGTTGGCATTAAATAACCCAAGAAGGTTGATATACCATTTGGAGGTGCCCGTGGTGTAATTGTTATCATCGTAGGAAATGGACACGACGGTACGAGTTCAAATCCTGGACGAGACTGATTGCATTTCTCATAGCACTAATACCCTTGGGAAAGGTTTGAATCTAATTATTCTCCCTCCAGCTATGGGTAAATAGTAGGGCAGACTGGGTTCTTCAGCCTTAGTTAGGCAACTAGTCTAGGAGAAGGAAAACTCTGAATTCAAACCTGTTAAACTCCGCCTAAAAATTGACCTTGTGTCTTATCCTGCCCGAGCAGAGGGGTTGGGAAATAAGGGTATGCAATTAAAACAAACAAAATCATGGGATATATGTAGTTTAAAAGCTTTCAAAAAGGACTGGGTTAGTTCCCGTGACGTTATGGCTAATACACTGAACGGCAGCCGCGAAATAGGTAACCAAAGACGGGGAGGGGGATAAGTGAGTCCATATTTCCCCCCCCCCACATGTACTTGTGTGAAAGTGAACGTAATAGCACGCCTTGAGGTCGAACTCACTTATTTCGAAGCCTCAGTCCAGTACGTTACCATTACGCCACGGTGACTCCCTGCTTTAAATTCTTTATTTGAAAATAGGAATCGTATTATCATATATTTTCTATTCAATAAATAATCAAACTTTTATGTCATTCAATTCCGGCTAAAACAGTTGGGATACTTAGGGAATGAATATTGATATGATCGATTCATTCATTTTAATGGCATATTAACCCGACTAGGGTTATTTTATGCCTTGATGATCGGGAATCACGTTCATTATACATTCATATTTCCGTTTTTGCGTAGTTGTTACTTAAGAGTTTTTTTTTTGTACGCACACCCATCTAATATATATATTTTCTAAACATCTATTTGACCCTTCGGCGTGAGTCCAACAGGTACTGCCATTTACTTCAGAGCAGAGAGTGGACTTGGAAGTAATGGCAATGAAGGGATACTCCACATTCCTCAGATCGTCAGAACTGGAGCCTCATCATCAAATACAGTAAAATGAGTACTGATAGTATTTTCTTGGTGTGAAGAATACTGACATTCAAGGGCTGTAAACAAATAACCCGTTCGCGTGCAGGGTGGGTGATATTAATTAAGAAATGCAACACAAGTTCCTGGTGCTGGTTTCCGGTTCTTCTTCAAAAAATGCATGTCGTGTTTATAACCTCAAAGTTTGTCATTCTTTTCTTTTTCTTTTTTGCCAATTTTCATAGATGCCACACTCAAGTGGGTAACAAAAGTCTTGAATCAATACAAATAAAAATATATATTCCCGGATTGTATGCGTTTTATGTGCAGACAAATACTTCGCCTCGGAGAGCTAAAAATTAATCTGTAAGTGTAATATGACATGCATCTAAACTTGTGAAAAATGGCGTTGATCTCTGGGACCACTTGAGGTCGCCATGGGTCATGGTGAGAAAGGGTCAGGGAAATCTGTACTCTTAGCGGGATTGATGATGATGAAGATGTAATACAAAATCGATTCTCAAACTCAAATATGGTGAGAGTGTTAGTCATGACTTACAAGATCACTAGGTTTAGTTTGGTTTGGTTTCATGGTATATCAACCATTGTAGATTATTTAATGCCAAATCCTCTTATATATATATATATATATATATATAATTTGTAAACATTTTATTGATAACATTTTTAAATGAACCAAAGCTTATTCTTACGCACATAGTTAAATGGTTCCAAGTATTGCTCTCTCTCACTAACAATTTAATTAAACGACAGTCATTTATTTACACACAGTTAAATGATGGAACAGATCTATTTCAAACAATTCAATTTAGCGTAAGTCATTTGTTTGCTCTCAGTTTGAACGTCAAACAGTTCTATTTGATCTATAGATAGGACTCTATCAGGTGTTATCACTCCAGGTCTGAGTGGACTTGGGAGTAATGGCAATGAAAGGGTACTCCGCATTCCCCAAAGCTTCACCATTACTGGAACCTCACCATCAGATAGTTTAAGATCATTTCCACGGCACTCGTTGAGTGGGGTGTAACTCCTTTGCAGAGATGCAGTCGATGTATTCCACAGTCCTAGAGGTCACTATAAGTCGCCACTGGTTAATGTAAGGTCAAAACGGTCATATAAAAAACAGAGTTGATGAGTTTACTCAGGAGTGTTTGCATTTCATTTCAAGGTCAAAAGTGATATTTCCCGCCAAAAGTAAAGCGATAAATGAATTAAAAACATCATTTACGGTCTTATAAATGGCGTAGTTTTCCATAGAAGACACAGACAGGAGTGTCAAATTTTTAGGGAGCTTACCAATTCTGAATTGGGTACGGTTAGCCTTTTTGCTGGGCTCTTATTTTTTTCCCGGAAGAAAAAACAAGCAATGCCTAGCCATTAGCATTTTTTGTCAGAATACTGTTTATTAAGTAATCCTTTGTTTCATTTTCCTTTTAAAAATTACTTTTAAGACATGATTCTTTTTTTTTCCCGAGCAAAATACTGGCTACCCTTGAGAGTACCCAATATAAGCATCGGAAAAAAGGTACACCAGTCGTTATATACTCAATATGAATATCGGAAAAAAAGGTACTTCAGTTACAAATCAATGAATTGCTTGATTACTTTTCCCCCCAGATAATAGTGTCTGCGTTAGATAGTACACGATATGAAATCGGAAGAAAGTACTCCAGTCGCAATTTACTCAAAATGAGCACCTGAAAAAGTACTTCATTCATAATTTACTCAATATGAGCACCTGAAAAGTACTTCAGTCATAATTTACTCAAAATGAGCACCTGAAAAGTACTCCAGTCGCAATTTACTCAAAATGAGCACCTGAAAAAGTACTTCAGTCATAATTTACTCAATATGAACATCGGTAAAAAGGTACTTTAGTCACAATTTATTTAAAATGAGCATCTTTTACAAGTTACTCAAAACTAGCATTTTTCACAAGGTACGTCAGTCAAAATTTAGTCAAAATGAGCATCTTTAAGACGGTACATTTGTCTTAATTTACTCAATATCAGCATCAGAAAAAACAGGTACTTTAGTCACAATTTACTCAAAATGAGCATCTGAAAAAAGGTACTTCCGTCACTATTTACTCAATATGAGAAACGGGTAAAGAGGTACTTTAGTTACAATGTACTCAAAATGATCACCAGAAAAAATGTAATCCAGTTACAATTTGCTCAAAATAAGCATCGGGAAAACGGTACTCTAATCAATATGAGCATCTCAAAAACATATTTTGGTCCCAATTTACTCAATGCGAGCATCGGAGAAAACATTTTCAGTCACATGTTACTCAAAATTAGTATCGGCTAAAAGGTACTCCAGTCACAATTAAATTAAATGCGAGACATTTTGTGAGAATTTTGCTCAGAGAAATTTTTTATGTCGTAGTTTTTCATGAGTGAATAAATTTGTAGATCAGCAGGGATCTAAGATTACGGATTAATGGTTGAGGATATCAAATTAAGAGCAGAGATTGAATAGAAGCTTCCCAAGCTTGTATATGGTTTGACCGGTAAAGACGATGCTAACATTTCCAAAATGTTAAAGAATAGAAAACAAAACAAAACAAAACGAAATCTTTTAACAAGACGCTAACACGTGTGTAATCAAAGCTTATTCTTTTTTTTATTTACTCTCAAAAGGGTTTTAAAAAGGTCTAATTAAGGGAGAGTGAAGCAAATGCCCTGGGCCACGTTACAAGATGTTTAACACAGCCTTTCATTATGAAGCAGACTATTCGTTATAGATGAAAGGAATATTTAAGAAAAAGATTTTTAAAAAAATGAAATACGAAAAATAAAAAATAAAAACCGAACTAAACTCTTTCTCATTCAAATTAAATTTTCGGTCGATATTGATGCAAATGGAATCTTTCTATATTGCTTTTCTTGGTCTCTCTTGAACATCTTTTACTCCCCCACTCTCTTTCTTTCTTTCTTTCTTTCTAAAATTTTTTCCAAAGCATTTCATTTAAATTCAAAATGTTTAGGTGAGGTGAGGCAGCTATCTGATTGGACATTTTCTTTTTACTTTTGACGGAAGGGAATACAAAAAATGACCTCGATTAAGTGAGAGTTTATGTATGTATGGAAATAGGCGGATAAAAACGTTTTAGATAAAAGAAAGTAACATGCTAACAAATGTCTGTCTGTCTGTCTATCTATATATCTATTTTAAACTGTTACTACCCCACTCTTATCAGTTCAATCTATTTATCTATCCGTAGGCT
>OY757915.1:21623315-21769159 GCA_963585895.1 Sepioteuthis lessoniana | reverse complement strand
GATCTTTAAAATCTAATTCTGACGAAAGATTGTGAAATCTGACGAGTGTTAATTGGCTTTAAAAAGACTATATATAATATATATATATATATATTATATATATATATATATATATATATGGGAGTATTACTGTTTCCGTGTATACGAATGAGTTTGCTGAAGAATTAAATCAAATGTGTTTATCTCCATACACATACACACACACACGCACACACATTCATTGACATTATATATATATATATATGTATATATATATGTGTATATATATTATATATATATATATATATATATATATATATATATTGATAGTCCACACCGATATATGTAACTAATGTTTTAAAGTTAAAGTAATTTCATTAATGACAGGTTCGACTGACTGACTCACCCACACTGTTGCATATATATATATATATATATATCTATATATATATATATATATAAACTCAGATAAATAGATATTGTTGGCACTAGTATGTCTACACTTATATTCACGTGAAAACAACACACACGTATACACATAAACATTTCGGGAAGATAATACAAACATCAATACTCTATTTTTTTCAATTGAAAAGTTTTTTTGGTTTGTTTTTTTATTTCCATTTCATCCTCGATTTTATGATTTTTAGATGACTTCATTAAAATCTTGCGTGATTTTTATTTCAGCTGATAAATCAAGTTGGGGAAAGCTAGAAAGAATCCAAATCAAAGGTGGCTAAGTGATGAATAAAAATGGCGGCTATTTTAAAGAGGCGGGGGAACATAGGAAGTGTAAGAATTTAGACGTCGAGGCTTTAATGTGTGAAGTAGGGAAAGAAGAAGAAGGAGAACTTATCTAAAGAAAATACACACATATTTTTTCGTTTATTATATATATAGTATATATATATATATATATATATATATATATATTATACGTATATATTAAATAGCATTATATATCAAATAGCATTATATATTTTAGATTGCAATATATATATATATATTATATATATATATATATATATATTAATGATTCGACTGAAAAGTTCAAGACATTTGACGGAGAAAGAAACAACTTACTCAAACATCTTGTGTTCATTGGACTAGCGTTCGAGATTGTTATTGCTCAGAAAGTGTTTACAAGAGTTGTCCACGCTTCATTATAAATTGCACGCGCTGTGTAAATTCACCAGCCATTTGAGTGGCATAGTGCAATAAATATATGCATATATATTGCATATTTTTATCTTGTACACATTTATGGAACATAATGGTCATCTATCTATCTATCTATCTATCTATCTATCTATCTATCTATCTATCCTAGTCTGTTAATATCTTACCCAGTCTCTTCATATCTATTAATTCAAACCTTTTCATATTAATAGTATTTTTTAAATTTCTCTCCACCCCTATCTCTATCTATCATCTGTCTCTGTTTCTGTCTCTGTCTGTCTGTCTGTCCTCTCTCTCTCTATATATATATATATACACATATATATATATATCAGTCTATTCACATCGATCTAAGTATATATAAGTTTTAGTTCTTTCACATGCATATGAATTTATTCGTCTCGGTCTCTCCCTCTCTCTCGCTGTTCACACACATATATATATGCATAGAGATATATAGTCTGTTCATATCTATCTTTATAGATGTGATCAGACTGATATATATATATATATTTACTAATCAAATATCTACCAGTATTCACGGTACCAGAAAAAAACAAAAAATCCCTGGCCAGGAACCAGAGAAAAAATATCTCGAATCACGGTCCAGAGGAAAAAGAAAAAAGTTTTTTGGGTAAAAAAGAAAGAAAAGACCAACCTCGTCCTACTCCTTGAAAAAAATCAAGGGGTACTTAGTCAGTGGCCAAAAGAAAACCAAAAAACCCTCCGCGAATACTGCAATGCTACAATTACTAAAGTGCTCAACATTAAACAATGGAGCTAATTATAGAATTAACTTGAATCGCTAGTCGAAAATCTTCTACTAAAGTTTCACCTTAACGGATCCTCAGGAAGTTTCGTCCTAAACCATTCTAAGGAGAAATTGCTTTTATTCACCAAAAACCTCCACCTATCCTAGAATTTGCATATTAAAAAAAAAAAAAAAAAATTTATATATATATATATATATAATAAATATATATATATATATATAAGATATTATATATATATAGTATATATATATATATTTATATATATATATATATATAAAATATATATATTATATATATGATCCGACGAAGAAATCCAAGGTGTAGGAGTATCCTATATGAGTGCTCATACTAACGGTTATTGATGTATAATTAATTTGGGATTGAACTATACATCAACATTCAAATTGTAGAGCAAAAAATCTTTTACATAAAGACAAAAGAAAAAATTCCCTTTCTTGGTATCATTATAAATTTATTTCAGGCTCCTACAATTCCTTAAATGTTCAAATTTTAACTTATGATTCTTATAGAAGCCATCTTCGGATGAAATATTTAATTTTATTATTTTTCGATGATGTTTTCAATAAAAATTGTTAAAATTTGAACTTATAAGACTTTGTAGGAACCAGAAGTGAATTTATCCATGATACCAAGAAAGTTATATATATCTATATATATATATATATATAGTGCAATTTGATGGAAACACAAACATGGTTTTGTCGTCGTTATAAATTTATTTCGGCGGAGAATATTACTATACTCTCCCTCTCGTCAGATGATTTTTTTCATGCTTTTCTCGAAGTTGCGGAACAGCAAATGAGGAATTATATATATATTATATATATTACTATATATATATATATATATATATATATTATATACCAATTCCCACCTGAAAATAAGACACGTATCAGAAAACCTGAAAGGATCTTAAATAAATTATACAGAAAAAAATTATCTTTATTATTTACTGAAACATGCTTCAATGAACGACTGCAGCCGAACTACAAATATATATATATATATATATAGTATATATATATTATATATATATATCAGTCTGTTCACAGCTTTTTCAGTCTTTTCACGTGTATGTAAGTCTGTTCATATCTATCTATCAATCTATCTATGTAAGCGTAGATGACAGCGGTTGATAACGCACTACTCTATGTCACGCAGAAGATTGATTAGTATGACCATCGAGCTCTGTTCTTTAAGACAGCAAATGTCAAAAGCATGATGTCCAACTGGTCATTGTTATGACACATAATAACTGTTTGTCCAGGTGCCAACTATTTAAAAGAAAGGATTTCCTATGACCCCCACTAAACACAGGAATTAAGATTTCTCTCTTATTATGTAGATTGCGGTTATGTTGAGATAAGAGGCTTTTCTGGATCCAACAAAGACGTTTTCAACTTTCGACTTCCGCCATGAATCCATTTGAATCTTTGCCAAACGAGGATATATGGCTGTATCGATCAAAAGAGAAGAGAAAAGTTTAAACGCTGACCAGTTCTAGCTACAATAAATTCATGTGCATTTTCTCGTGAATACGATGCACTTCACTTTACTGAGTGCCCAATCAGTAAGCAGCTGCGTTTTGTTTAAATACGCTTGTAAGATTTCCTTTAATGTACCTTTTGAATCCACATTATATATATATATATATATATATATATATATATGTATATATATGTATATATAATTAAATATATCGATAAAATATTCAACGTAAATGGAGAAATACTTCGACTAGGAGAATAAAATTTCTTAAATTATTCAATAAAAAACAACAAAATTTACCGCCCTGTCGGTTGTAACTATAATATACCGAGTACAACTCTGAAGAAGAAAAAGGTTTTCAAAAAAGGTGTATACTTGAAACTATATAATTGTAAACAAATTATTACAGAGTCATCCTCGTATATATATTATATATATATATATATATATGTTAAAATGAATAGGTCCGCAAATTATTTCAAATTTGGAATTGATTTTTTATATTTTCATATCAGGTATTTCTAGTACGCATATTTCGAACATTTCAGTCTTCGTTAGGCAGTCATGCTCGGCAAGTCTGGCGTCGTTTGGATTCTACTTGAATGTTAAGATTCATTTATCGTAAAGATAGTTTTGATAGGTTGTTTTGATTTTGTTTTTTTCCTGTTTTGTGTCTGAATTGTCCGATTCGAGTTAATTGTTCGTGAAGATTTTTGCTTGTTTTGCTAATGACCTTATTTGCTCTTTCTCTCTTTTTACTTCTCCTCTCTGCGTGTGTTGCTATTTATGGATCTGTGCATATATATGCATCTATTGTCTGTGTGTGTCAGTCTGTCTGTCTGTCTACATCTTTACACATAATCGTATTCACTGATATTTCATGGGTATTCTGTGGATTTAATGACCGTAAGACATGTGTTTGTCCCCATACATAGATAGGTTTTAAGCTATTTGATGTGCAGATGTGTGTGTATGTATGTGTTAGTGCGTGTACTTCATCATCATCCTCATCATCATGTCGTGCGCTTGCACGGATATCCCTGTCCCTCTCTCGCCACTTCTCCCTATCATTCATCGCTTCTGGCAGGTCTTCAGGGCTACATCCCGTATCCTCACATTGCTGCTGTCTGTATGTATGTTCGAGCTGGTCGTCCTGCTTTTGCTTGGCCATATGTGGGGGTCCATAGGAGTACATCACTGATGGGTTCGTCCTTGCTTCTCCAGCAGTGTCTTGCGTGTCTGGTTCGTCTAACTTGTATAGTTTTCGTGATAGGAGGCAGTTGGCCGTATTGTTGGTGCTTTGTGGGGTGTTGCCGCCAGGACTTGTTCAATATTGCTCGCAAACATTCTTGTGTACTTAGGTTCTATTAAATGTTGATTAAAATCTATCTATGAAGTATTATTTCTTTATTTGGACTATTTGGCTGTCATCAATCTGATAGATTAGTATGTCTTTATGTTGCCTCTCTGCACTCACACACACACAGACACACACACACACATACACACACACATGTATCTTGTTATTATTATATTTACTCTTTGAGAGTTTTACCTCACCAGCGTTAGCTAATGGTTTTTCTCAGAAGTTTGAGTGAGAGTAAAATCTCCTCAAGTCTCCAGGACTCTTCCCGGTATTCTGGATCGATATTAATAATGCTATAGTTTCGATAGTCTTCACTTTAACTCTTATTTCCAAATCTTCAGGTCCCTTTATCAATCCTTTGGTGATTAGACCGAGCGCACCTATTACAATTGGTATCATCGTCACCTTGATGTTCCTCAGCTTTTCTTGCAGGCTCCAAGTAATTATCTCCCCTTTTTTTTTCTCTTCGATTTTTTCACTCTGTAGTCTGCCGGGATGGCTAAGTCAACTATTTGGTAGGTGCCTTTTTTTTGTTGACTATCACTGGGTCTAGTCGTCTGGCCAGGATTAGGTGATCTGTTTGACAGGACTCCGTGAGTCTCATTCTCCAGGATGGTTTCTGAATTGTGCATATGCCATTTCTTCGTATTATTATTATTATCATTATTATTATTATTGATATTATTATCATTATCATTACTATTATTATTATTCCTTTGAAAGTTTTTCACACCAGCATTAGCTTCCATTGGAGTTTCATTGAGAGCAAGTCTCCTCAAGTCTCTAGGACTCTTTTCAGTAATATGGCCGATCTTAATAATGCTATCACTTCACTCTTCTTCACTCGTTTTCTTATTTCTATATCCTTTATTAATCCTTTGGTAACTGTACCGGGTGCTCCACTAACAACTGATATCACCGTCACTTTTATGTTCCATAGTTTTTTTCAGTTCTCATTTTCTTTCAGTTTTACTCTGGTGATCAGCTCGAACGGCAAAGTCCACAATTCAGTAGGTCTCTTCTTTTTGTTGACTATATCTAGGTCTGGCCGTCTGGCTGAGTTTAGGTGATCCGTTTGTATCTCAAAATCTCAGAGAATTTTGAGAGTCTCATTCTCTAGAACGAATTCCGGGTTGTGAATATACCATTTGTTCTATAAGGTCAAATTTCAGTTTTTTGCACAATTCCCAGCGGATCACCTTGCCCACCCAGTCATGTCTAATCTCGTACTCTTTTTGTGCTAGTTTGATGCATTCGCTTATTATGTAATTTATTGTTTCGTCTCTATCTTCACGTAACCTGCATTTGCTATTATGTAGTGTCTTATTAATTTTTGCTTGGATATAGTTGTTGCTTCGTCTTCTTCTTCTTCTTCTTCTTCTTCTTCTTCTTATTATTATTATTATTATTATTATTATTATATACCCTTTTAGAGTTTTTCACATCAGCGTTAGCCGATAGTTTTTCTCTGGATCTCCTCAAGTCTCCAGGATTCCTCTCAGTATTCTTGCCGTCTTCAATAATGCTGTCTTTTGGATGATCTCCACTCGTCCGCCGACTCTTATCATTATCATTATTATTATTATTATTATTATTAGTGACCGGACATTGGCAATATGGTTGGAGTGTTCACCATTGGTTCGGGAGACCTGGGTTCAATCCCCAGGTCGAGTCATACCAAAGACTCAAAAAATGGTACTTGATACCTCCTTGCTTAACACTCAGCATTATAAGGTAAGGATCAAAAGTAAAGTGGAGCAATTCAGGGAAAGGAGGAGTGCCCTCCCCTACACTGCGGTGTAGTAGCTATCGAAAAGGGAGCCTTGGGGTCACCCTCGACTGAGGTCGCCAACTTTACTTACTTATTATTATTATTATTATTATTATTATTATTATTATTTTCCTTGAGAGTTTTTCACACCAGATCTAACTGATGTTTTTTTTCACTTGAAGCTAAGTGACAGCAAGTTCCAGGACTCTTTTCAGTAATCAGAAGTCAATATTGCAGTGGTCCAGATGGGCTCGATTCTACCATAGATCTTTAATTATACCAGTCTTCTTTCCAAGTAATAGAGGACCATTGCAATCCTTCCACCTACTGTCACCTTCACGTTTCAGAGCTTTTTTTCTTCTCTCTGGCAAGATCCGAGAATTGGTCTTTCCTTTTGCATTCTTTCATTTTTTACTCTGTCGTCTTCTGGAACAACAAGTTCCACGAGATGACGACTTATCTTTATCGTGTTAACTAACTCTAGGTCTGGATTTTGTGATACAAAAATCACAGAAAAATCTTTCTGTCACATTTTGTAGGACGGATTATCGTAAGCGCCTGCGCAATTTTCAGTGGATTATCATGTCTAGTCTAATACTTAATTTGTGTCACTTTGCTCATTATGTGATCAAAAAATATCTCTTTGTCTCCATATAACCTACACTTACTAGTCTGTTGTGTATTATAACATTTCGCCTTCTTGTAATATGTCCTCAATAGTAAAAATTTAGGCTGCTTTAAAAATTGACTTATTTATTTGTTCCCTTACATATCTTTATTTTATTTCATTTGATTTATTTATATGGTTTTTATCTGAAATTATATTGTGTATTCATTTATTTTATATATTTTATTTACTTATATATCATTTTGTTTATTTTGAAAACTTTTTATTTATTTATTTATATTATTTATTTTATGATATTTTATTTATTTTGTTTTGTTTTTTATCTTATTTGTTCATTTATTTGCTATTTATTATTTTACTGTTCACTTCTTTCTTTCTCGCATTTCTTTCTTTCTTTCTTTCTTTCTTTCTTTCTTTCTTTCACTTTACGCAGACACTCTTTATTTCTTTCACAATTTCTTTTCTCTTTTTCTTTCTTTTTTTCCCTATTTGCTTCCTAACTTTTACTTTTCAGTTTTTCTCCTTTCTTTCTTTCTTTCTTTCTTTCACATTACTTTGCCTTTCATTGTTTTTTGTTTCATTCTTTATTTCTTTAACAATTTCTTTTTTCTTTTTCTTTCTTTTTCTTTCTGTTAGCTTCCTCATTTCTACTTTTTAATTATTCTCCTTTCTTTCTTTCTTTCTTTCTTTCTTTCTTTCTTTCTTTCTTTCTTTCTTTCTTTCTAGTTGTTTAATTTTTTGTTTCTTTCTTTCCTTTCCTTTTTACTTTTTCTTTCTTTGTTTCTTTTTTTTCTTTCTTTCTATCTTTCTTTCAAGAAATCAAAGTTATTTTTTTTATAAAACCAAATGTTTTTAAAGAATTTTTCCCATAACTGAAAACTTTACATTGTTTATAATTGGTTTATAAGCAAAATCATTTTAATCCCGCAAAAATATTTGTTTTGAGGTTTTTCAAAATATTAGCAAATCAAATGGAGCCCCACAGACTTGTACAGAGGTCTGTCATCAAATTTATAATGGCTGAGAATTGCAAACCATGTGAAATTAACAAAAGAATATATGATGGTCTCAAATGGGTTAGCCCCGATGAACCCGAGTCAATAAGACTGTCAGTAGAGTAGAAACACACTGAATCTCCAGTAAAAGAAAAGTTCTGGGTGCAGCATTTTGTAAAGAAGGTCATGCTGACAGTGTTCTGGGACATGAAAGGGCCCAACACTATGAATTTCCTTGAAAAGGGGGCAACCGTTAATGCTGCTTTCTACTGTCAAACTCTTATGAAAAACTCAATTTACTGAAAGATTCTCGTAGTGTTGAAGTTGAGAAAAACACTGTTTCTTTTGATGAACTGATTTATTTTGCTAAGCAAATAGACGATGGGTATTTACGCCAACATTTGATCGATAACCTCGAAAAAGCAAGAAGTCAAGAATCCTGATTTTTTTTCTTTTAATTCGTGTGTCTAAAGTTCAAAATTTCCGACAAGTGCGTTTCTCGTTAATTAAAAGTAATACAATATTTATGAAGCATCTTATTAGACTCACTTAGATACTGTATAAACACGACGTAAAGTCTAGCATCTCTTCGTGCACCAGATAAACACAAACACTGGTATTCAACGGAAAAATTATATATATATATATATATATATATATATATATATATATATATATATATGTGTGTGTGTGTATGTGTGTGTCGTTCTCTGACTCTGTCTCTGTCTCTTTGTCTCTGTCTCTCTCTCTGTCTCTCTCTCTCTTTGTATGTGTATGTATACATGTATGTGTGGGTATATATGAAAACACTTATCTGCATTCATATGTATATAAATTTCAATATACATGGGTGCGTATTCTTGCGTGTGTGTACATACATGTGTATATTTGTATGCGTGTGTATCTGTGTATGTGTTTGTGCGCTATATACAACGGAATACAGTGAAGCCTATATATATATATATATATATATATATATGGTACTATCGGTATATAACTATGGATTTAAATATTTCACTCACATAGACACACAGACACTGACGCACATATACACACACACACATATGTGTATGTATGTATGTATATGATTATATATATATATAAAACACAATGTGACGTCTGTAAACGTGTATATATATATATATATATGTGTGTGTGTGTGTGTGTATGTGTGTGTGTGAAAAAACAAGCTATTCAGAGGATGATTATATATATATATATATATATATATATATATAGATATTAATTTTACAAAACTTATGGAATACTGGTCTAAAAAGGAATGGCGACATGATTTTAATAAGTAATGGATTTGAAATCGATGAAAATAAAAACTTTTGGAACATTATTCAGACGCGAGTTACTGTGTCTTTCAAAAAATCACTTTAAAATTTTTGAAGCTCTCTTAGCTAATATGCAGCGACCAACCTTGTCTAGCTCATTCATAAATTGCTGTCATTCAGAGATTTGTCACTCTGTTTTTTCTCCTCTCCTCTCATTCGTGATCACACTCCACAATTGTTCTATCGTCTATTTCTTATAAGCTATTGTTTTCCTTTAAAATGTGTCGGTCATAAAAATCACCTTGGATTTTATATTTCAGCAGATAATTATATCAGAATACTATACTAAAAGAAAGAAAGGAGGTAGAGAAAAAAGAAATTATATATATATATCACAACTCTTCAGATTGGCTTGACCCCCGAGATGCTTCAAGCCGAGATCGAAACCAGAGCCATCGTCATTCTCTGCGGAAGTGAAATTTTTTTTTTGCTGATATCTTTTTATATATAAGTTATCGTCTACCGAAATGCTCAATTCGTGAGAAGTCTGCGTTTCAGCGTATGTGGTAGCCAGCAAATTCCCCACTCGAGTGCTCAACCTACAGGACGGAGTATATATATTATCATTCACAGACTGTTTCGTTGTATCACAACACTTCAGTGTGATTAGACCAGCGAGATACTTCAAGCCGAGCAAAATGATTGAGCACAAATCAAGGACCACAAATGATAGAGTAATGGAAATTATGTTGATCCAAAGAATAACATGGGATCTGCAACCATTTAATCAAGACTATACCAGCTCATTGTTGTTTCCATTCCAGGTGTATTCATTCTTGTTGGCTGAGACCTTTCAGTTTACCTTTCGCAGTGCTCTTCCTTCTGCTCACTTCCTTTACAATTTGCCGTGCTATCCAAGTAGTGGGTAGAGTGTTTATCAATGCCCGTAGTGTAATGGTTACCGTCCTAGGAAATGGACACGGCGACACGAGTTCAAATCCTGGACGAGACTAATTGCATTTAACATAGCACTAATACCTTTGGGAAATATATGAATCCAATTTTTCTCCCTCCAGCTATGGGTAAATAGTTGGGCAGACTAGGTTCTTCAGCTTTGGTGAGGCAACTAGTCTAGGAGAAGGAAAACTCTGAATTCAAACCTGTTAAACTTTGCTTAAAAATTGACCTTGTGTCACATCCTGCCCGAGTAGAGGGTAAATATGATCAATGGTCCGTGAGACCGGGGTTCAATCTTAGATCGAGTTATGTCAAAGACTCAAAAATGGTATTTGATATCTCCTTAACACTCAGTATTATAAGGTAGGGATCGAGGGTAAAGTGGAGCAATCTAGGGAAAGGAGGAGCGCCCTCTCTTATACCTCGGTGTAGTAGATATTGAAAAAAGAGCCTTAAGGTCACCATCGACTATGGTTGCCAATTTAAAAAAAAAATTTACTTATGAGCCAAAAAGGTCAAGAGAAGCCCTCGATACACAGTTCTTGTTTCCTTCTTCGTAAAGATCAAGAGGCACTCTGGCCATTTGACTCTTGAACTTGAACTCTGGTGAACTTTTATGTTCGGAGTGTTACCATATTTACCCAACCCCTCCGGGCAGGATATGACACAAGGTCAATTTTTTAAACGGAGTTTAACAGGTTTGAAATCAGAGTTTTCCTTCTCTGTCCCACGCTCGACTGCGATTCTGTGCACTCTGTCTAAATCTGCCCGCGTGGTTCTCATCATGTGGTCTCCTTCCGGTTACACACCTGTTGTACCCAAGTGCCCTGATCGTGCTGCCCTGTTTACTTATCATAACGTGACAGCTTGTCAAAGCACACGGGGTCACTAGGAATGAACCGAAAATCCATGGCATATGTTATATAACATCACCAGTATATCTGCTTGTCTTACTCGGACAGATTGCGAGATAGGAGGGAAAGAAGGAAAAAGATTTGTCAAAAAACAGCCCGTTATTGATATCTATCCGATCTCTAACCAGATAAGATTTGACGCAAGGTTATTTTAACGTAGGGTCCGCGAACAAATCGAGACATGCGCAGCAATTGCAGAAAATGCTTGATCCCTTCGGCATTCCTCTATTAGGGTCCCAGCTATGGGTTTAATAGTACTACTACTGTTCTTCTAGGAGAATTGCTTTGGCATTAAAATAACCTACAAAGGTTATTAAAAACAAAGAAAGAAAGAAACTATTAGGGTGCCTCAAGCACCAAGAAATAAATTTAGACCCCTCGAAGCAGGTATTGCCTGAGGGAGGAGACAACTCCTTGGGATCAGATGATTCAAATTAATAACACTCACCCGGCTCGAACTCTAGACAGTCCGATGTAATGTGTTTGAAATCCTTCAATGTGTGTTATATCAATAATGAAGTAATCAAAGAAGAACAGCCAACAATGCGCCATGCATACCAGACTGTATACGTAATAAAACATGTTCTCATTGAATGCATTGATCTGGTCTTCTATAAGAGAAACATTTTACAATGCAAACTGTATGAAAGAACTATTTAAAAAAAAACTAAAGTGGTCACTATAATACCCTTCCTAAAGGCAGTGGGCTTATATGGAAAAATCCAAAGACCTGACCAATAAAAATATAAACAAAACCAAATTATATAAAAAGAAACCTGCATCTGAAAACTACTGAATAAAATGGATAAATAATTGAAGATATGAAAACCTTGAAAAAAACAAACTTTTATCAAAATGACTTAATTCGCGGGTTAAATGACCCGAAAAGGGTTGATAGGTCGTAAAACAAGACAACCAAACCAAACCAATAATGGATAAAGCTTTACGTAGTATTTGCTGACAGGTTTTAATAAAATCAGGTTTAATAAATAATTTCTTGGTTTTATTCATTTCTAATATTATTGTACACTCAAACCTATTGTAAAAAAAAAAATCAACGAAAAAATAATAGTTTTCTTTTTATATGCGTTCACGCTTCGTCCTATTATTGTTTCTAAATCAATATAAAATTTTAATGCATCAAAACTTATATAAATAATTTGCCTCCGATGGGAGCGTATTTTTCCTTGTATATATACATTCATATATATATATATATATATATATATATATATATATATATATATATATATATATTAATCTTACGTGTAAGATAAAACATCTTACGCATATGTATGTGTAACTCTTCATCTAACCCCCAATATATATATATATATATATATATATATATAAATGAATGAATAGGTCCACGAACAGATTTATTTTTTGGTTATTCAATAACTATTTTTTCTCCGTTTGAACAAACCAAAAAGAAAAAATTATGTATATATATATATAATTTTTTCGTTGTCAGTCCAGAGAAAGAAAGAAATATTTTACTCTGGGTAGTTGCATGTGTGTGTGTGTGTGTGTGTGTGTGTGTGTGTGAGTGAGTTTTAGAGTAGTTTCGGATTTCACATACTATTATTTCTTATTCTCTGTGTGTGTGTGTATGTGTGTGTGTGTGTGTGTGTGTTTTGAGGTTTTCTGTGTGGTAGTGTGGTTTGAAATTTACTGGTAATTATTTTTTACAAATAACTTTTTCTAATAATTTTGTGTGTGTATATATATTTACATATATATGCCTGCTTGTTTACATTTGTGTGTGTGTGGAATTCCTGTTTGGCTTGAATTTGTCAATGATTTTTTTCTTTTAGTTGGAGAATGGTGTACTGGTTAGTTTGGTATATGGGTATAAGTTTGAATTTACCTTGAGTACATTCGAATAGGTTTTTGGATACATTTAATTTTCTATTTTCTATTATTCTGATATTGCTTTTATGATGTGATATTCTGGTACAGAGGGCCTGTATTGACCCTATGTATATTTCTTTAAACTTGTTACATTCGATTATGTAGACTAGGTTTTTTGAGTTGCAGCTTAAGTCTTTATTTATTTTGAATTTTGTTTCCGGATTTTTAAATGTATTGGGTTTTCGCTTTATAATTATATAATATTTTGTATCTTTTTTCTTGCATTTGGTAACTCTGTGTGTATTTGTTTTCTCCGAAGTGAGTATTCTTTTAAGATTTTTGGGTTGTCTCTGGATTTTAATGACTTTTGTAGTATATAGTATTTCTTTAATTTTGTCATTGTTTTCAAGTTCTAGACTTTTAAAATTATTTTTGTGAAGAGTTCTGGATCATTTTTGTTGATTGCGACTTATGCTCAAGGTTTTTCGTTGTCGTGTTTTTTCGGGTTCCGTAATTCTTTTTCCGGTATTTTTTCTGCTTATTCGAATCCCTTATTTATCAGTGTTGTTCGGTATCCTTTCTAGTGTAGGGTTGTATGTAATTCTTTAAGTCTTGTTTTTCTGAGGTTTTTATGCGTGGTTATGGTGCATATTTTACGTGTTCAAGTGTGAGTGATAGAGTTTATACAGTTTTTGGGGTGGTGGCTATTGAAATAGAGGTATTGTTGGGTGTCTGTTGGTTTGTGGTAGATATCTGTGATGATTCGGCTATTTAGGTTTTTTATGAGGATGTCTAAAAATAGTTATTCTTTTGAGCTATGTTCCATAGTAAACTTTATTTTGGGGTATAGGTTTTAGTGCAGGTTGTATGATTCAGTAACGTCTCCCCATGGGCATTTCCAGAATATGAAACAATCATCTAAATATCTTTTCCATAACTTAGTAAATTCTCCTTTTATGATGTTGCCGTATTTTTTTTACCTATAATTTCGTATAGATTTTCTTCTGAATATGCTAGGGTTAGGGTTGCGTATGTTAGTGCCATTTTAGTTTTCATGGCTGTTACTAGGGTCTGGATGGAGTTAGAATTTTTGAATTGAAAGGAGTTACTATTAAGGATTATTTCTATTCCTTCTCTGAAAGAGGTTTTGTTAAATCTTGGGTGTAATATATCTTGGTATTTACCTATCCAAAATAATATGGCTTGTTTTCTTAATTCATGGGGGGGTGTTATTGGATAGGTTTGTGACGTCAATATATGACTATGAATGTGTTGGGATCAATTTTTTGTGGTATGGAGTTTAAAAAAATTAGGGATAAAGAAGAGGGATATATATATATATATATATATATATCTTTAAGAAAAAAAAAAACCAAAGACCGGTTAATTCATGATTATAAATTTATTTCAGGACCGAAATAAATTTATAATCATGAATTAACCGGTCTTTGGTTTTTTTCTTAAAGAAAGTATTCCTCTGTAAAATTAATTACATTGAACTCTCTACCAGGAAAATTCAAATGTTCAGCTCTTGAATGATTTTCTTGTCCTGAGGGAATTACTCCCAACTTTTTAACCTGACCGAATATTACCTATATATATATACATATATATATATATATGTGTGTGTGTGTGTGTGTGTGTGTATTTAAATGATGAGCAGCTGTAGTATTGCAAAGAAAGACAACAACGCTGATGCATAAAAATATAATCTGCTTTTTCTCTTCTTTTTTTTTTACCCAAAATGTACGGATGTGTAGAGTACGGTGTGTTGAAGACGGTTGAGCTGCACACAGAGGGGCCGGGGTACGAATCTTCAGTGAACCCCTTTTTTTCTTCCCTCTGTCAGGTCGAAATCTTCCTGGTTATACATCATGGATACCCACACAAACTCTCGTGTTTATACCTCCTCCAACCCGCCTTTTACATGCTATACGTGGACACTCTTCCTCCAAGCATGCCATCCATGCAAATTCTCCTGCGGATGGCGTGCCCTCGCGTAATTTCACCCGAAAACACCAGCGTCCTGTTTACTTTAGGTAACCGGTGTATTTCCTGTTATTTTCGTTCAAGCAGGGTTCGACTTCCACCGCTTCATCGACAGATGTCAAAGAGGTCTTCAAGTCAATATCCAACACAGAGATAAGACAAATAGGAATACTTCTTTTACGTTATTTATGTTTTAATCGTTCTCAACTAGTTTCGACTTCAGCTCATCGGCAGAAAGAAAGATTTAGGGAAAAAAGTTTTAAAAGAATTTAAAATATTGTAAAAGAATCGGTGAAAAACACACTGGGGATGTAGCATATCTATATGTTAAATGAAAATTATTTTCTGGTATCCAAGTGTCTTCAACTTACCTTTATATGTTTGTAGTATGTACACCTGGCTAATGAGTTTTTCATTTGGGAAGCCTTGGAGGAGTGTGTTTCAAATTATCCGTGACTACCCAGTTTGCTTATTTGTTTGTTGAGGTGTTCATGTGCCATCTTAATTTTGTTCTGCCTATTTCATTGCTGGGCACATAAGTCGTATGGTAAATCCATTTAGTGCCAGGGTTTTTAGGTGGTTTATTCATCTATCTTCATATGTTTTTATCGTTGTTGTTATGCCGTAAGAAATTTTTTCATTTCTTTCAATGATAGGGAACTTTGCCCTGACCGTTTGGGTGGAATTGTTATTCTACAAGTATTAGTTTCCTGTCGTATAAAAGATTTGATTCTGTAGTTATAGGTATTTAGTCTTAAGCAAAATGGTCATGTTGTCTTTGTGTACTGTGTGCTGTCTAATAAATGAATTATATATATATATAGTCCTCAACATGAAATTCAGTGAATGTCATTTCGCCGAAGTGTAAACGACTTTGGTTTTCCCTGCTTTAAACATATCGGATTTCATACCAAAGAAAATGTATTTGGGCGGAATTTTACTGCACTACTTTATTCAAAAGAAATCTGTAGCTAAAGCACACAGAATTCTTGTCGAGACTTTTGATGACCATGCTCTGTCGGTAACAACAGGCAAAGATTGGTTTAGACGGTTAAAAAAAATGATGATTTCGATGTTGAAGATAAAGAACGCACTTGCGCACCTAAAAAGTTTGAAGATGAAGAATTGAACCAGTACTTCCTGAAGACTCGTGTCAGACGTAAGTTGAACCTGCAGAATCATTAGGAGTTGATCAAACAACAGCTTCGAAACGTTTGAAAGCATTAGGAATGCTTCAAAAGCAAGGATATTGGGTGCCATACAAGTTGAAGCCGAGAGCCATTGGACGGCGTCTTGTCACGTGTGAACAGCTGCTTTAACGGCAGAAAAGAAAAGTTCTTTTTTGCATCGTATCGTGACCGGCGATGAAAAGTGGATACATTACGATAGCCCAAAGCGTAGAAGATCGTGATAATTCATTTACTCGACTGCACACGCAACAAAAACTTGATATACACACACACACACATATATATATATATAAGTATGTGATAAATAAATATGATGTATTTTATATATGTCTTCGTTTTGGTTAAGCCAACTATCATCAGGGTAGTTCTTTATTGTTTGCATCGGAAAAACATGTTGGAATGAAAAAGGACAAAAATACAAAACCAAAAAAAAAAAAAAAAAAAAATTCATTGCACTCTTCAACGTAATTATCGGTGCATTTTGTTCTTATCTGACGTCACTTTTTTCTGTTCGAAAATTTGAAAAATAACATCATTAGCTATAGTTCATTCTTACCTGGCTTTTTAGCTTGGCCGTCTGGCATACGTGCCGGATAGAGTATCAAACTCCATGTCAGATTCGAGACAGTAGAGTCCTCAGCTTCGGCTGGGCCATCTTCGGGTGGGCGAACTACATTGATAACACAGCAGAGAACTTGACCACTCTGATCTACTTTAAGCGATGAACTGGCACACCTATTGGACTCATGTAATATTGAGTGGGTCCATGTCCAGTAGGCTCATCTAGCCCACATTGCACTTAGTGAGTCGATGACAAGCACAAGTCCAGCAGGGCACGAGTCTCGGCTTGTGCCCTGCTGGATTTGTGCTTGTCATCGGCTCGAGTCTCGGCTCGTGCCCAACCTCTCTTTTCCCTTAAACCCTTCTGTAAAAAAAGGACCATATGTCATGTCTTGTCTGGTGGGAGGCAAAGACAAATAACCGAATAATCATAGTTTATTCTTTCAATCTCTAAAAGAGGACAATCAACAACTATAAGAAGAATTAAAATTTAACGAACAAAACTAATTTATATAAAGGTTATAGATTTTGTTGTTTTATAGACTTGTAGAATAAATTGGTTCTAATTAGATAATATATATAATTTAATCTTATAAACTTATATTTATAATTACGAAAAAAGAGAAAGAAGCTTGAAACAGAAACACTGGCAAATAAAGCAATAAAAAAATTGCTAACAATAATTTGCTGATTTTTATTATCTTTTTTAACAAACAAGAAAACGAAAAGGACAAGAGAAGGAGAAGTATGAGGTATTCTCTCCTTGACCAACTCAAGCAATATAGATAAGAATAAAAGTCCATTATTTGCTTTGTTGGTAATTTGTCTACCTTACTGATTTGCTTTATTTATCCATTTATTCTTTTGATTCAAAGCTTGTATGATGTCTAGTGGAAAAAATAAGGTATTCTGGTTTGTATACAAAGATAATTATTAAACTATATATATTATTAAATCATATATATATATATATATATATATATATATATATATATATATATATATATATATATGCACTACTTGGACGCTAACAAAACGGCTGGAGAAGAAGCTGGACGGCAATTACACAAGAATGCTGCGAACAATATTGAACAGGTTCTGGTGGCAACACCCCACAAGGCACCAACTATACGGCCACCTGCCTCCCATCACGAAAACTATCCAAGTTAGACGAACCAGACATGCAGGACGCTGCTGGAGAAGCAGGGACGAGCTCATAAGGGATGTAATCCTATGGACCCTCACATATGGCCGGGCAAAAGCAGGATGACCTGCTCGAACATACATTCAGCAGATATGTGAGGATATGGGATGTAGCTCTGAAGACCTGCCAGAGGCAATGAACGATAGGGAGAAGTGGCGAGAGAGGGTCAGGGATATCCGTGCAGGCAGCATGACATGATATATATATATATATATGTATATATGTGTGTGAAAAGTTGGCGGCCATAGACGAGGGGGACCAGATGGCTCCCTTTTCAACAGCTACTACACGGAGGTGTGTGTGTGTGTGTGGGGGGCTACCCCTTTCCCTGGATTGCTCCATTTTACCCTCCATACGTACCTTATATGGCTGAATGTTAAGCAAGGATGTATCAAGTACCATTTTTAAAGTCTTTGGTATGACGTGACCTGGGATTGAACCCGGGTCTTCCGAATCATTAGCGAACACAATATATAAGTATATATATCATCTTCTGATCTATATATATCATCATCTTTAAGTCATGCAGCTGACACGAATTTTCCTGCCTCTTTCTCGTCATTTGTCCCTATTATCCATCGCTCCCGGCAAGATCTTCCAGACTACATCCTGTGTCTGTTCAGTGCTGTCATAGGTATGTTCTTGGTCGATTAACTCTGGCACGTCCATATGAAGGTGTCCATGGGAGAACTTCCCTTATATGATCTTCCTTGTTTTTCCAGCAGTGTCCCGTGTTCCTTGTAAACTATGCTTTCTATAGTCAACACGTTAGTAAAAATTCACTTTATTATCTGAATGATCCTCGTGTATATATATATATATATATATATATATATATATATATATATATATATTTTCAAATCGAGTAATTATAATTTATAGATTGAACTACCCTGACGTGAAAATCCAGTAAGCACATCGTGCGATATACTGAAACCTAGACAGCTGTTTCGACTTTATTAGGTTTCATCAGCAGCGTATACAGTGATCACCAACGGAGATTAAACCAGCCACTACAGAATGTAAAGCCATAACTCTACCACTGAGCCACCGATTCATATCGCACACAAAGTATGCCAAATTAACTGGTCATGTTAAATGCCCGACCACTTAAGCAGATTCGTCTTGTAGGTACATTTTACTTTCACACATCTGGTTAAGTGGTCATGCATATACCATGACTAGTTAATTTAGCATCCCTTGTGTGCAATGTGGTAGAGTTTCGGCTCTACATTTTGTGATCGCTGATTCGATCTCCAGGGGTGGAGATTACGGTATATGCTGCTGATGTGACCAAATAAGGTCGAAACAGCAGTCCAGTGTTCCGTATGTCACACGGAGTGTCCTGCATGTCTGGTTCGTCGAAGTGATTCCGACTTAACCGAATGGCTTGGAAAAAAACTATACCCTTAACTTGAATAATTTAATCTAGTTTGTTTAAAGAATATCTTATAAAGGCAGAATATTTTATTATTAAATAAAAATGATGTTTTGCATCATAACTGTTATTAGTTTATTTACTGCTAAAAAAAAACAGAAAGAAAAATAAACCCCAAGGAACAAAGTGTTGTAATTTTATTATTTTTACCAGAGGAAGTGTTCTAATCCAAGTCGAAAGTGCCGATCAATACGTAATAAAATACATCGTATGTTTTCATCGCACATTTGCCGGGGCTTTGAAAATGTTGAACGTATCCTCTGTATAGGGGTAAGAACCTCCATCAATAAATAAGTGTTGTGGATGTGACACTAAACTACATCTAATAGTGAGGTTCCAATTCTAGAAATCTGAAGAATGTTGAGGACCCCTTCATTGTCAAAACACCCGCTTCATTCGAACTCGGGGTGGTAGTATTAGAGTTCCATCTATTGGACAAATTGATGTTTGAAAATTATTCGAACTCAATAGGACCGAGTGGAAAATTTACTTTTAAGAAACAACTATAAAGAAAATGCGAATATGAACGTACAATGAACAGGGTTCTAACATCGAGGTATAAAATAACCCCAGACGATTTAATGTGCCCTCAACAAGTTAATCTACAAATCATCTATGTTTTTATGGGAATAATATAGTCATATATCTAAAAATAATGATATTGGTCTTCAATTACTGGAGGAAGTAAAAGTTTTATTGTGCCAAATCAGGGCTTTGTGAAAAATTTATTCCCAACCCGGACATTGCACTTATGACTGACGAACGCTTTCAATGTTCTTATACAACTCACATTAAGTAAGTTTAAACAGTGCATTGTATACTACCAAATATATGTTCAAAAAGGTTGGCAGCATGACTTATCAATCAACCGTCGTATAATATTTATAACTACGGATATATCTTTTGTCGCGTATTCATTATCTGAACTCTGACGTACCTAACTAAGTCTTATTAGAGATGTCAACGCTGAAATTTTGATTATCGCGAGTGAATTGTAAAGGAGAAAAAACCTAGTAAATAATTGTATTTCATAAATCGATATTTTCTAGTTATAGAGAGGGCAAATTGAGTAATTCTGTTACTTCGCTGCGGAATCAGTTTTCTTATTTGATGGTGTTTTTTTCCTTCCTTCCACTTGTTTAGGAAAAGCTCAAAGAACGCAAGGATACTAAAAAAAAAAAAATTAGCACTACCCCCACCAAAACAAAATAAAACCAAACAAAACAAATAAAAATAAAAATAAAATAAAATCCACAAAGAAAATGGTCATCTACAAAAAAGCCTTAAATGACAGCTTAAACATGCGAAGACATTCACTGACGACAGTTTAAATATTCACCCAGGTCCCCGCTGACCTCGTATTAGGGCCCAATCAATAGGTCGAATAAATCTGAGATAATATTTAAAGTGACTGTGACCTATACATTAGCTCTTAAAACATTGATGTTTAAAATAAAAAGTGTTTAGCTGTTTAAAGTGATTGTGAGTGACATTGATACATTGGCTCTTAAGATTGCAACTAAGTATGGAGTTTTTATCTGTTTGAAATGATTGTGAAGATACAATTCATCGATTCTGTAACCATTGATATTGTTGCTGAGTATGAAGTATTCACTTGTTTATAATGATTATGAACAGCATAAATACATCCGCTCTTAAAGCATTGACATTGCTTCTAAGTATAAAGCATATCAGCTAAAAGGATTGAGAATGATATAAATACATTGGCTCTTAAAACACTGATATTTCAACTATGTATGGAGAGTTTACTTGTTTAAAATGATTGTGAAATACATTTATACATTAACTCTTAAAAGATTGATATAGCAGCTAAATATGAAGTATGTACTTTTTAAAAATGATTGTGAAGACATTAATACATTGTCTCTTAAAGCATTGCAATTATGTATGGTGTTTTAAAATGATTGTGAAGACCCATTAATACATTGACTATTTTACATTGATATTGCAAGTAAGTATGGTGTTTTTACCTGTTTAAAATGATTGTGAAGGCCCATTAATACATTGACTATTTTACATTGATATTGCAAGTAAGTATGGTGTTTTTACCTGTTTAAAATGATTGTGAAGGCCCATTAATACATTGACTATTTTACATTGATATTGCAAGTAAGTATGGTGTTTTTACCTGTTTAAAATGATTGTGAAGGCCCATTAATATATTGACTATTTTACATTGATATTGAAAATAAGTATGGAGTTTTTACCTGTTTAAAATGATTGTGAAGACCCATTAATACATTGACTATTTTACATTGATATTGCAAGTAAGTATGGTGTTTTTACCTGTTTAAAATGATTGTGGAGGCCCATTAATATATTGACTATTTACATTGATATTGCAAGTAAGTATGGTGTTTTTACCTGTTTAAAATGATTGTGAAGGCCCATTAATATATTGACTATTTTACATTGATATTGCAAGTAAGTATGGTGTTTTTACCTGTTTAAAATGATTGTGAAGGCCCATTAATATATTGACTATTTACATTGATATTGCAAGTAAGTATGGTGTTTTTACCTGTTTAAAATGATTGTGAAGGCCCATTAATATATTGACTATTTTACATTGATATTGAAAATAAGTATGGAGTTTTTACCTGTTTAAAATGATTGTGAAGACCCATTAATACATTGACTATTTTACATTGATATTGCAAGTAAGTATGGTGTTTTTACCTGTTTAAAATGATTGTGAAGGCCCATTAATATATTGACTATTTACATTGATATTGCAAGTAAGTATGGTGTTTTTACCTGTTTAAAATGATTGTGAAGGCCCATTAATATATTGACTATTTTACATTGATATTGCAAGTAAGTATGGTGTTTTTACCTGTTTAAAATGATTGTGAAGGCCCATTAATACATTGACTATTTTACATTGATATTGCAAGTAAGTATGGTGTTTTTACCGGTTTATCTTCTATAGGTCAAATAGTCATGTTTAAAAAAAATTCCTATCCTATTAGAACGAGTGCGAAAAACACTATTTTAAGATACTACTCCCCAAATATAAATATAAATGTTCAATGAAAACAAGTTCTTAAAATCTTGGCATAAAATAACCTGATGGAGTCCTATTTTGTGTAGTGGTTCACGTGCTGGACTGCCATATCGTAGTAAGCGAGTTCGAACTTCAGTCGCGCTATTAAGTTGACTTTCGGATTAATACCCCGAGGAAAAGTATAAAATCCCCCCCTCTCAGCTAGGGGTTTAATTGTATGTCTACTGCAGTCCTATGAGGATGGTTTTGGCATTAAATAACCCATGAAGTTTCATATGCCATTAAACAAAGGAACTAAATCAAACCGTCCAATATTCCTTGATGGGTTGACATGCCGTTAGACTCCGTTAAGCTTAATGAATCCAAACAGAAACCAGTAAAAGAAACTATTACTATTGAAGTATTTGAAACCATTTAACAGTGTTAAAATATAAATATCATTTTTAAATAGCAATACTTCAAACTACTTAATGGTGGGAAAATATATTATTGTTAAAATCAAATACCTGAAACCATTTTACAGTTTGCAAATAGAACTATTAGTATCGAATAGGAATACTTGAAACCATTTAATAGTTTACAAATAGAACTATTAGTATCGAATAGGAATGCTTTGAACCATTTAGTAGTCTACAAATAGAACTAGTAGTATCGAATAGGAATACGTGAAACCATTTAATAGTCTACAAATAGAAGTATTTGTATCGAATAGGAATACTTGAAACCATTTAATAGAGTAAAAATAATAGTATTATTGTTAAGTAGCAATCGTAAAATATTTAATAGTGTGCAAAGAGAATATTATTGTTAAATAGCAATGTCTGGAACCATCTAACACTGTACAAATAAAACCATTAATATCGAATAGCAATACCTGAAAGCATTTAACACTGAATTATTAGTATCGAATAGCAATAGTTTGGGCAAGTACATTCATAAGAAAACTTCACTCTGGTGCCCACTGACCCACTCTCTTCTCCAGCAATTATCGTGGAATGTCAATAACGAGACATTTTTCGATATATTGGATGAAAATTTCATTTACGTTTTATTTTCTTTCAAAGGGATTTATTTCTAAATGGAACAAAAACAGCCCAATTCATAAATCGAACTTTGGTAGCGGTAATTTTTAAAATTTCTTTTACTGATAACGGATACGCTTTCCCACAATACAACAAATATGTTTTTGGTGTACTGATTTGTTGATACAAAAGTTTTAAGAGGAAGGAGACCACGATTTTGTCTTTCAAATTGTAGCCAAAAAACGAAACGCTAAAATAATACGTCTGACGCCACTAACAGGTGATTTAAATCACAATTGTTTTTTTTTTGTATATTTCGAAAGAATGAGAGAATTACAAGAATTTTCTAACGTTTTCTCCAACTATTTGCCTTCCTTTATCCTCAAGTAATACAATTATTTTCGGGAGAAATGCCAGTATTGAGTGAGTCAATTATACATTTATGATAACTGGAAGGCGCCCGCTAGGATATCTTCACTTTCTAATCTGTTTATTTCGAATGATACTACTACAACACAAAAAAAGAGTGTTAAAATATAAGACTTATGAAGACATTGTGAAAATATTACTATTTCAAAAAAAATTCTGGAATTATTTATTTTTTATTGTCAGACATTACTATATTTTTGGTTTGGTTTTATTTCTTTTATGGCATATCCACATTTACCAACCCCTCCGATCGGGCAGGATATGACACAAGGTCAATTTTTAAACGGAGTTTAACAGGTTTGAATTCAAAGTTTTCCTTCTCCTAGACTAGTTGCCTTACCAAGGCTAAAAAACACCTGTCTGTCCTCCTATTTACCCATAGCTGGAGGGAGAATAATTGGATTCATACCTTTCCCAAGGGTATTAGTGCTATGAGAAATGCAATCAGTCTCGTCCAGGATTTGAACTCGTATCACTGTGTCTATTTCCTACGTCGATAACCATTACACCACGGGCACCTTCTTTTATGGCATATCAACTTTCGAGAGTTATTAATGCCAAAACCATCCTTGTTGAAAGACAGAGGTGGTATTATCTAACACATAGGTTGGAGGAATAAGAGGCTTCAGACCTTTCACAAAGCTGTTTTTTTCTGAAAGTGAACGTTGTACCGTGACTGGATTTCGAACTCTCTTACCACGGTCTTACGTTGTTAATCAAAACTAAGTCTGGTCTTCTGGCCAGGATTTGGTGATCAGTTTGTATGAAAAATTTAATCCTTCTCATTTTGTTGGACTTATTTGTGCAAATATCATTTGTCAGCACGGTTTAATTTTATTCTCTCTCACAATTCCCTGTGGATCACCTTTCCCTCCCAGTCGTAGCTACGCTTGTTGTTGTTTTTTTTAATATCCAGTAATTATTAATTTCTTTTAATGTTTTATCTCTGAAAATGTTATGGAGGTGCCCGTGGTGTAATGGTTAGCGTCGCAGGATATGGACACGGCGACACAAGTTCAAATCCTGGACCTGACTGATTGCATTTCACATAGCACTAATACCCTTGGGAAAGGTATGAATCCAAAATATTCTCCCTCCAGCTATGGGTAAATAGTAGGGCAGACTGAGTTGTTCAGCCGTGGTGAGGCAACTAATCTAGAAGAAGGAAAACTCTGAATTCAAACCTGTTAAACTCCGCTTAAAAACTGACCTTGTGTCATATCCTGCCCGAGCAGAGGGGTTGGGTAAATATGATCTCTACAAATGTTATCATTATTTTCACTCAACGAAAAGGTTTCTTGACCCTCTGTTTTTAAATTACTGTGAGTATGTAAAAAAAATATTTACGGTTTTTACAATAATTTTCTTCAATTTCAATTCCCTGTACACATATACAGACTGTCTTTGACTTTCTTCTTCTTCTTCTTCTTATTATTATTATTATTCGTCTTCTTCTTCTTCTTCTTATTATTATTATTATTCGTCTTCTTCTTCTTCTTCTTCTTCTTCTTCTTATTATTATTTGAGAGCTTTTCACACCAGCATTAGCTGATGGTCTTCCACATGAGTTCTAGTGACAGCAAGTCTACTCAAGTCTTCTGGACTCTTCTCAGTATACTGGCCGATCTTCATAATGCTGTCGTTTGAGTGGTCTCGTCCTCTCATTTCCAAATCATCCAGTCCCTTGACCAACACTTTAGTGTCTATACCGAGCGCCTCGATTATAATTGGTCTCACCGTCACTCTCAAAATTCCATAGTTTTTTTCAGTTTTCAAGCAAGGTCTAGGTACTTAGCTCGCATTTCGTTTTCTTTTAATTTTATTCTGTGGTCTGCCGGGACGGCGAAATCCACTATTCGGCAGTTTCTCTTTTTTGTAGACTATCACCAGGTCTGGTCATTTGACTGAGATAAGGTGATTTATTTTTATCACAAATTCCCAGGGAACTTTGTACGTCTCATTTTCCAGGACGGATTCTGGTTGGCATATATACCATTTGTTCGTATGGTCAAATCTTAATTTCTTGCATATTTCTCTGTGGATTACCTTCACCACCCAGCCGTGTTTGGTCTTATACACGTTTTACACAAATTTGCTGCATTCGCTTATTATGTGATTGATTGTTTCGTCTCTATCATCACATAACCTACATTTAGTATTTTGCTGTATTTTATCAATTCTTACTTTGAAATAATTAGTCCTTATAGCGTCCTTTTGTGCTGTTATTAGAAAAAATTTAGTTTCTCTCTTAAGGCTTCCCTTTCTTAGCCATGTTCACGTTTATCGTGTGAGATTTCGCTTGTTTGTGGCTTGAAATGCACATGCAGTTATTTTTCTTCCAATTTTTGTTTTTTAGTTATTTTTGTTTATTCCTTTACACTCTTTGAGAGTTTTTTTTTTACATTAGTATTAGCTGATGGTCTTTCACTGGAGTCTGAGTGACAACAAGTCTCCTCAAGTCTCCGAGACTCTTCTCAGTATTCTGGGTGATCTCAGCAATGCTTTGGATTGTCTTCACTCGTCCTCTTATTTCCAAATCCTCTATTCATTTTACCCATTCTTTGGTGACTGTATCAAAAGCACCAATTACAATTGGCATAACCGTTACTTTCATGTTCCATAATTTTTTTTCGATTGCCTACTTTTCGTTTTCTTTCTATTCCAATCTGTAATCAGTCGGGACAGCAAAGTCCACAAACTGCAGGTTCCCTTTTTTTGTTAATGATCATAAGGTATGGTCGTCTGGCCGAGATTAGGTGATTCGTTCGTATGTCAAAATCCCATAGGAGTTTGTGCGTCTCATTTTCCAGGACAGCTTCTGGGTTGTGCATATACCATTTGTTTGTATGGTCAAATATCAATTTCTTGCACAATTTCCAGTGGTTCACTTTGCCCACCCAGTCATGACTAGTCTCATATTCTCTCTGTGCTAATTTGCTGCATTCACTTATTATGTGATTAATCGTTTCGTCTCTATCACTGCATAAACTACCTCAACTGTTTTTTTACGTCTTATCTATTCAAACCGGTTTAACTGGTGTTTTTTTCACTGAAGCTTGAGTGACTGCCAATTTCTCCAGGTGTCCAAGACACTTCACAGTATTTTAGCTGACGTTAACAATGGCATAGTCAGGATGGTCTCAATTCTTCCTACGATCTTCAATCACCAAAATCTGTTTTCCAAGTTCTTGAGGACTGTCCCAAGACTCCAACTACGATTGGTATCACCGTCACTATTTCAAGGTCAAGGTATTTGTCCAGTTTCTTGTCAACGTTCACTTTTACTCTGTGGTCTATGATCCACTTGATGACAAGTTAATTCAAGCCAGTTTTGGTCTTTAGTCTGGATTGGATGATCCATTTTTCACAGAGAACCTTATGGGGTCCATTTTATTCGAGTTTTTCATACTAGTTTTAACTGCTGGTTTCTTACAGGATTCTGAGTTACAGCAAGTCTCCTCTAGTCTTCTGGGCTCCTCTCAGATTTCTTGCTGATTTTAACACTACTATGGTCTGAATGGTTTCAATTCTTTCTCTGATCAGTACTCTCAGTCTCGTTTCAAGGCCTCTGGTGACCAAACTACAATTGATAACACTATCACCGTCATGTTCCACACCTCTTTTCGGTTGTAACTTCTGCTCGGTTTAGTCCTGAAACTAATTCCTCTCTCCAGTTTTACATCGCTCTCAGGATGAAATTAACGACTTCCTCTGATATGTTGAACGTTTTTAGACGTTCTATTATTCACACTTGCAGGATTATGTCATATGTCTTTTTATTGTTTAGGCTAAATTTGTCCGCCTTTTTTTTACCTTCTTAAAAGTCTGCTGGTCTATATATTTTCATTGTTGCCTCTTGTTCTTTTTCGACATCCTTTCTGTTCTTCAGTAAATAAGAGAGTAATGAATCTCTTATTTGTGCTGTTATGATCTTACACAACATAGATCAATAACATGAGGATAGTTTCTTCCTTAATCATCCATTTGGATATTTTTGCCTCTTGTAGACATTCACTCGGTTGCTGAGATAATTTGTCACGGATAGACGCGAGTTTATAAAACCAGAATTCATATATCCCATCATGGTTTGGTGTCTTCCAATTTGATTATTTCTTGAGTATTGTTCTTCGGGACTCAATATGTGTTTCAGTCTCAACATTTTCTTCTTCTTCTTCTTCTTCTTCTTCTTCTTCTTCTTCTTCTTCTTCTTCTTCTTCTTCTCATTATTATTATTATTATTATTATTATTATACTCTTTTGATAGTTTTTCACTTATCATTTCGCGTGTCGACATTCTTTTAATGTATTCAGTTTTTGTTGACGTGTTTCGTTGTGCAAATGCTATTTCAAACGGATATTATTTTTACATTATAACCATGAAAATATGTACAGACAAAGAAAAATGAAAAAAAGAAAAGGTGGGGGAAGAAGGAAAAAATGGATGAGAGAGATATGAATAAAATTAGTAAGGTATATAAAATGGGAATTAAAACAATGTTAAATGTAGTAAAAAAAAATTAACGCACCTTTCACACTAAACCTCATAATCCTCTTGTAAAATAATTTTTTAAAAGTAAAGAGTTGCATACACACCTTGAAATAGACTAGGCCGAGCAAACGATTGGTTGGTTTCAACAGCCAATCTAATGCTCGGCCTGATCTGAGGGATTTTATTTTTAGCTGATAGTTTCTCACTGGAATTTGAGTGACAGCAAGTCTCCTCTAATCTCCAGGAATCTTTTCAGTATTCTGACTGATCTTAACTGTTGTGGATCAGTAAAGGGTCCGGAAGAATGACACGAACTCGGGTTTACATGGAACAAAGTATATTAACGAAAGTATAATACAATATAAATAAAAAGGTGTTGAACGTCAGTCTGACTGCCAAGGTGTTAGGCTAAGGAGAACTCCACACCGAGAGGGATATTCTCCAGGTATTTATGGTAACAGAAGGAGTTCATTACAGTCTGCAGGCTGGGTACCATAACAATAAAAATTCTGTTGTTTGAATGGTTACTCGTCCTCTTATTCCTAAGTCAAGCCCTCCAGTCCCTGTATCTCCTTTATTGACTGTACTGAGCGTACCAATTACAATTGGTACCACCGTCACCATATTTGATAGTTTTTTCAGTTCTCAAGCAAGTTCTAAGTACTTATCTCTATTTTCGTTTCCGATTATTATTATTATTATTATTATTATTATTATTATTATTATTATTATTATTTAACTCTTTGTGAGTTTTAAACACTTGTTCTAACTAATGTTTTTTTTCTACTAGAGTCTGAGTGACTGCAAGTCTCCTCAAGTCTTCAGAACTCTTCAAAGTATTGTAATCTTAAATATGCTGTGCTGTGGTCTGGGTAATGTCATTTTATTCTCTGAATTCTGTCTCTTTTCTTCGTCGTTGAGGACCGTTCCAAGCGCTCCCACTACCACTGGTATCACGGTCACCCTCATGTTCCACAGCTTTTTCAAATCTTTGAGAAGATCGAGGTATTTGTCTAACTTTTCATTTTCTTTTATTTTTACTTTATGATCTGATTGAACAGCAAAATCCTCTCGATAACGAACTCTTTTTCCTTGCTTGGCATGATCTCCTGAATAGGGTTTTGTAATTAGTTTGCATTGCAGAATTTTAAGGGTCTCATTCTTTTGGACAGATTTTGGTTTGTGAATACACTATTTGTCATTATGGTGAAGTTTTTATCACTTGTACAATTTACAGTTGATCACCTTTACCATTTAGTTGTGCCTTGTATTGTATTCTTTATGGACCAACTAGCTTCATTCATGTATATGATAAACTGTTTAATATCTATCGCCTTATAGTCTTCTCTTCGTATTCTTTTGTCTATAATCAATTTTTGCTGTGATATAATTAGTTCTTATGGCCTTTTGTTCTACTAGATTCCGTTTCTTTTTTTAGATACCCTCTTCGTAACCATGTTCTGATCATCTCATGTACAATGGCTTTAGTTTGGCGCTTAAAGTAGCTATATTGATGTTTTTCTTCCCATTTTTCTTTTCTAGATTTTCTCCGGTTGGTTCTTTTGTTTTTAATGTCGTTACTGGCTGCTGACTGTGGACGGATTGCGTACAGAAGTTATTAAGAGAAGAGGAAGCAGAATTGTTAAGGTACTATACACTATCATAAGAGACACTTGGAAAAACTTGGAAGAAAGCCCAACCAGTCAACATTTTCAAGAAAAAAGACAAACGATATTGCGACAACTACCGTAGGACCTCGCTTCTTAGCATATTAGGGAAAGTGTTCACCCGCATACTGTTCAACAAACTATGAACTCAAGCGGTGTATATTTTAACTGGGGAAATACGAATATGATCTTCTTATGAAAAATGCAGTAGAAAGTCATTGAGCTGAATATCCCCATCTACATTGAACAGAATATGTCCGTCTACATGAAACTTGGGTGCCCTGACCACTTCATCAGATTCTTATCTGCCTTTCATACAGGAATGAATGCATAAGTCAGCTGAAGAGAAGAACTCTCTAAGCTATTTGCAGTTGGTAACGGAGTGAAAGAGGGCTGTGATCTTGGACCCACTCTGTCATCAATTTTTCTATCTTTTGTCTTGTTTGATGCCTTCACTGATTCCACCCAACGATTATAGATACAGAGTAGACCAGGGGCAAACTTGTTTAATGTTAGTCAATTTAGATCAACAAGAAAGACTAGAAATGTTCTGGTACGTGAGCTCACGTTTGATGACAACTATGCCTTCGTGGCACACCCAACCACCAAAATACACAGGAAATAATCTCCTATTTCTCGGAATCTGCAAAGGCATTTGGCTTGAAAATTAACCTCAAGAAATCCGAGGCTGTGTACCAACCCCTTTCGGGATGTCATGACATTAGCCAAGACTTACACATAGAGAACCAGGTACTAACCCAAGTAAAAAAGTTCAAATATCTCAGCTTCACAATTGCCAACAACAGATAAGATGTGGAGCCAGGTACACGAACGTCAAATGCTTGCAAAATCTTTGATTGACTGAGGAGGTGAGTTTGGCTCAGTTAAGACCTCTCAATAAAAACCAAATGCACTGTGTTGGATGGTATACAAAGTGGATGCCCAAAGACTTCACGTCTATTATATTCACCAACCCCTCCGCTCGGGCAGAATATTACACAAGGTCAATTTTTAAGCGGAGTTTAACAGGTTTAACAGAGTTTTCCTTCTCCTAGACTAGTTGCGTCACCAAGGCTGAAGAACCTAGTCTGCCATACTATTTATCCATAACTGGAGGGAGAATAATTGGATTCATACCGTTCCCAAAGGCATTAGGATTTGAACTCGTGTTGCCGTGTCCATTTCACATGACGATAACCATTACACCATAGGAACCTCCATATGATGCGTTACTTGTGCAAAATAAAAAATGTCTAGTAGTGGCAACATATCCCAAATAAATTCACCCGGGAGGAATCTAACATGTACAATATACTCGCCCAACGCAACCTAAGATGAGCTGGCCACTTGAGCAGACTTGAGGACAGCAGACTGCCAAAACAGATTCTGTACACTCAACTTAAAGAAGGGTCATGTAAAACAGGTAGACCAAAACTCAGGCATAAGTAAACCTGACCGTCATAAACATCTCTTTAGACAATCGACAAGACATGACCAAAAATCGCAAAGACTAGAGGAAAAATCAGCCGGAGGTCAACATCATATACGACGGACGGCTAGTAGTCATGTCGGCAGAGATCATTCTCTTTTTACACTTGGTACATATTCTCTGATTCTTTATATTGATGCATCCACACAATTGTCAATGCTGGCAAATTCTCTTCATCCCTCTTTTCTTGTCACAGAATGTCTATCGATGTCATATACCGTATTATTATTATTATTATTATTATTATTATTATTATTAATATTATTATTATTATTATTCACTCATTATAGCTTTTCACATCAGCGATAGCCGATGGTTTTTCACTGAAGTCTGAGTGACAGCAAGTCTCCTCAAGTCTCCAGGACTCTTCTTAGTATTCTGGCAGTTCTCAACAATGCTGTCGTTTGGATGGTCTCCACTCGTCCGCCAACCTCCAAGTCCTCTCGTCCCTTTAGTAATCCCTTAGTTACTGTTCAAAACGCACGAATTACAATTGGTATAATTGTCACCTGCATGTTCCACAGTTTTTTCAGTTCCCTAGCAAGGTCGAGGTACTTATCCTTCTTTCCACATTCTTTCAGTTTTATTCTGTGGTCAGCCAGGACAGCAAAGTCGAATATTTTGCAAGTTCTCTTTTTTTTTGATTATTATTAAGTCTGGTCTTCTGGCCGGGATTAGGTGATCCGTTTGTATATCAAAGTCCCATAGGAGTTTATGCGAGTCATTTTCTAGGACAGTTGCTGGATTGTGCATATACCATTTGTTAGTATGGTCGAATTTAAATTTCTTACACATTTCTGAGTGAATCACCTTACCGACCCAGTCGTGTCTCGCCTTATACTCCCTCTGTGCTAATTATTATCATTATTATTATTTACTCATTAGAGTTTTTCACATCAGCATTAGCTGATGGTCTTTCATTGGAGATTGAGTAACTGCAAGTCTCCTAAAGTCTCCAGGACTCTTCTCAGTATTCTGGCCGTTTTTTAATAATGCTGTGTGGATGGTCTCCACTCGGCTGCCAATTTCCAAATCCTCCAGGCCGTTTAATAATCCTTTAGTTACCGTGCCAAAAGTACCAATCACAATTGGTATAATTGTCACCTTCATGTTCCATAGTTTTTTCAATTCTCTAGCAAGGTCAAGGTACTTATCTCTCTTTTCACATTCTTTCAGTTTTATTCTTTGGTCTGCTGGGACAGCAAAGTCGACAATTTTGCAGATTTTCTTCTTTTTTTTGTTGATTATTATAAGTTCAGATTTTCTTTTTTCCTTTTTTAGTATTATTACTCATTAGAGCTTTTCAAATCAGCGTATTATTATTATTATTATTATTATTATTATTATTATTCGGTTTCGAAACCGAATAGAACCCAAAATTGACAACATTCTTAGGAAAAACCAAAATGGCTTCCGAAGAAATAGATCCACTACCTCACAAATATTGACCATCCATAGAATCCTTAATAAAAAAAAAAAAAAAAAAAAAAAAAAAAAATTTTTTATTTTATTATTATTTTTTTTTTTTTTTTTTTTTTTTTTAAATGTTCATTTATTTTATTATGTACACATGGGAAGCAGCATGATGTACGTTAAGGTATTTGAATAAACCAATGGACGACCAAAGTCAATACCCAAATGGGTCCTGGACGTGAGTTTGACGACTTTTCGCTCAGGATCGACAGTTCGATCGGGGAACTACTGCTGCTCCTCTATAAGAGTGGCTTCTATAGAAGAGAATAAAACAGCCATCGAAAGATAACCATGACCCACACTCAAACCACTTACACAAACCGCATCGCTCTTCGCGCGGGTAAAAAAGGGGCGCGTCCTGCTGAGGTTGGAGCCCTGGCCTCGGTGTTCGAAAAATCAGCTACAGAGCTCAAACAATCAAAACTACTAAAATGCAAGCAAACACTACAAATAGCCACATTTAACGTAAGAACCTTAAATAGAATAGGACAACTCCCAGAGCTAATTGCATCGGCCGAAGAACATAATATAGAAATAATTTGCATACAAGAACACAGATACACGCACACAGAAGATATCAAATATCACGAAACTGGCAATGGATGGTCGCTCGCCACTGTATCCGCATGGAAAAACTCTGTCAACGCCGCAGTAGGAGGGGTAGGATTGCTTATAGGACCTAGAGCACTAAAAACGCTTAATAGCATAGAGAAAATACGACCTAGGATGATGGTAGCTACATTTAACGGAAACCCCAGAGCAACAATCGTCTCATGCTACAGCCCCACCAATGTTAGTGAAGAAAATGAAATAGTCACCTTCTACGATGAGTTATCCTCATTAGTGCGTAGCATCCCGAAACACAACATGTTAGTCATTGGCGGAGACATGAATGCACAAATCGGGAAAAACGGAAACAACAAATACAGCCTCCACAACACGTCAAATAGAAATGGGCAACATCTAACAGATTTCATGATAGAAAATAGATTAGCATGCCTCAATACAAACTACCAAAAAAGAGAGGGCAAACTATGGACATACACGTACGCAAACAATACTAAAGCTCAGATAGACTACGTCCTTATAAACAAGAAATGGAAGAATAGTGCATTGAATTGCGAGGCATACTCCTCTTTTGAGGGTGTGTCCACCGATCACCGAATAGTCACAGCGAAAATACGGTTAAGCCTACGAAAAAACGCCAAACGAACAGCGACCACCAAACACTATGACTGGGCCCTATTAAACAACAAAGATGTCAGAGATAAATACGTATTAGAATTGAGAAACAGATTCGAAACACTACAAGAAAAGACGGAAAAAAGTACACCAAACGACGAATACGAAAATTTCGTCAATGCACACCTTGAGGCAGCAGCAAAATACATTCCAACAAAAATTAAAACTAAATATAGAGTCCCATGGGAAACCTTAGCGGTGAGAGAAAAACGTGCACTAGTGAAAACAGCCTCCAAAAACTATCGAAAAAACCCAACAAACACAAATGCCTTAAAACTAAAAACGGCACAAAATCAATTAGCAGGCATATATATAAAGGAACAGACAGAATACATTCAAAATCAGATAGATAAGATCAGAGACTCGGTAGAAGATAGACAATCTAGAATTGCCTGGCAAACAATAAACGAAGTGAGCAGAAGAAAGAGCACAGCCAAAGCAAAACTTAAAGCAGCAAACCAACAAGAAAGAATAAAACTGTGGAAACAGCACTTCGAAAACTTACTTGGAAACCCACCAAAAATAACGCATGAACCAATCACCAGAATAATTAGCAAACAATTAGACATTAAACTTGGACCGTTCACACAAGGAGAACTCGACTCGGTTCTCAGAAAAATTAAAAATAGGAAAGCTGCAGGACTGGACGAAATTCCCCCGGAAGTATGGAAGACCAGACAATTCGACGACATACTGCTCCGACACTGCAACGCAGTATACAATCAAAATCCGATAGATAGATGGACGAAGGGATGCATACTCCCCTTCCCTAAAAAGGGGGACCTCGGATTAGCCAAAAACTACCGAGGCATAACACTTACATCCATAGCTGCCAAAATCTACAATGCCCTACTACGAAACCGCATAGAACCCAAAATCGACAACATACTTAGAAAAAACCAAAATGGCTTCCGAAGAAATAGATCTACGACCTCACAAATACTAACCATCCGCAGAATCCTTGAAGGTGTACGGGCAAAGAACCTACAAGCGACATTAATATTTGTCGACTTTACCAAGGCTTTCGACTCCATTCACAGAGGAAAGATGGAACAAATCCTACTAGCGTACGGCATACCTAAAGAAACCGTAGCGGCAATAACGATTCTCTATAGAAACACTAAAGTAAAAGTACGATCACCAGATGGAGACACAGAATACTTCGACATTGTAGCAGGAGTACTACAAGGGGACACGCTGGCTCCGTATCTCTTTATCATTTGTCTAGACTACGTACTTAGAACATCGATTGACAAAATCAAAGAGAATGGCTTCGAACTGACGAAGAAAAGAAGCAGAAGATATCCCGCAACAACAATTACCGACGCCGACTACGCCGATGACATAGCGATACTGGCAAATACACCTGACCAAGCCGAAACACTTCTGCATAGCCTGGAACGAGCAGCAGCAAGCATAGGCCTCCATGTTAATGCACACAAAACGGAATATATGTGCTATAACCAAACGGGGGACATCTCCACTCTAGAAGGAACCCCTCTTAAACTAGTAGACAAATTCACGTACCTAGGAAGCAGCGTCGAATCAACCGAAAAGGACATCGAAACGAGGTTAACGAAAGCATGGACAGCTATCAATAGGCTATCGACTATATGGAAGTCGGACCTGACCGATAAAATGAAACGCAGTTTCTTCCAGGCAGCGGTCACATCGATACTGCTATATGGATGCACTACATGGACGCTAACAAGACGGCTCGAGAAGAAACTAGATGGCAATTACACAAGAATGCTGCGTGCAATCCTCAACAAGTCCTGGCAGCGGCACCCCACAAGACACCAACTGTACGGCCACCTGCCCCATATCACGAAATCTATTCAAGTTAGGCGAACCAGACATGCAGGACATTGCTGGAGAAGCAGAGATGAACTCATAAGAGATGTACTCTTATGGATCCCCACACACGGCCGCGCAAAAGCAGGACGACCAGCACGAACGTACATTCAGCAGCTGTGTGAGGATACAGGATGTTGTCCTGAAGACCTGCCTAGGGCGATGAACGATAGGGAGGAGTGGCGAGAGAGGGTCAGGGATATCCGTGCTGCCAGCACGATATGATGATGATGATGATGATAGAATCCTTGAAGGCGTACGGGCAAAAAATCTACAGGCGACATTACTATTTGTCGACTTTACCAAGGCCTTTGATTCCATGTACAGATGGAAGATGGAACAAATCCTACTTGTATACGGCCTACCAAAAGAGACCGTTGCAGCAATAACGATTCTCTACAGAAACACCAAAGTGAAAGTACGTTCACCGGATGGAGACACGGAATACTTCGACATTGTAGCAAGAGTACTACAACGGGACACACTACCCCCATACCTCTTTATCATCTGTCTAGACTACGTAATCAGAACATCGAGTGATAAAATTAAAGAAAACAGCTTCGAGCTGACAAAGAAAAGAAGCAGAAAGTACCCCGCAAAAACAATTACCGACGCCGACTACGCCGATGACATAGCGATTTTGGCAAATACACTCAACCAATCCAAAACACTACTGCATAGTTTGGAACGATCAGCCACAGGCATTGGCCTCGATGTCAATGCACACAAAAATGAATACATGAGCTTTAATCAAACAGGCGACATTTCCATACTAGACGGAAGCTCTCTGAAACTGGTAGGCAAGTTCACCTACCTAGGAAGCAGTGTCTCATCAACCGAAAAAGACATCGACATGCTTCCTAACGAAGGCATGTACAGCTATCGATAAGCTATCGATCATATGGAAGTCAGACCTGACCGATAAAATGAAACGCAGTTTCTTCCAAGCTGCAGTCGTATCGATACTGCTATATGGATGCACTACTTGCACGCTAACTAAACGGCTGGAGAAAACGCTAAACGGCAATTACACAAGAATGCTGCGATTTCCTATTTCCGCAAGTCCGTGTCTTTTTTATCCATTAAAGTTTTAGCCACTAAGGCGTCTGGCCTTTATTAAAAAAATATCCATTTGTCCCATTCCAATCCACCGACGATGCAACATTAGTATCCTGGCTGATTTTTGTTGGGCTGTCGACTCAATGGTCTCGATTCTTCCTATATCTCCAATTCATCGAGTTACTTTTGTCAGGTTCTTAGGGATTGTTCCAGTAGCTCTGATTATTATTGGTATTACTGTCAATTTCAGGTTTCCACTACTATTTTACTCCTTGTGAGTTTTTCCATTCCAGCATTAACTTGTGGTTTTTACTGGAGTCTGAGTAACAGCAAATCTGTACAGGTCTCCAGGACACTTTTGAGTATTCTAACTGATCTTAGTAATGCTATAGACTGTATAGTCTTGATTTCCAATACTTTCCGTCCCCTTTCCAAACCTTTAGGGACTGATCCAAGTGCACAGTCATCCTCATGTTCCATTTTTTTTAGTTCTCTGGTAAGGTCCAAGAACCTTTCCTGCATTTCATTTTCTTTTTTTCACTCTGTGATCCACCGAAACGGCAAAATCCACTTGGTAACGTTATATTTTCTTGTTAATTAACACAAAGTCTGGCCGGGATTTGGTGATTCATTAGGTCTGGTCTTCTAACCGGGATTAGGTGATCCATTATGTCTGGTCTTCTGGCCGGGATTAATAATTCGTTAAATCTGTTCTGACCGAGATTAGATGATCCATTATTTCTGGTATTCTGGTCTGGATTAGGCGATCCATTAGATCTGGTCTTCTGGTCGTGATTAGGTGATGCATTTGGTCTGATTTTCTAGCCGGGATTAGGTAATCCATTAAGTCTGGTCTCCTGGCCGGAATTAGGTGATCCATTATGTCTGGTCTTCTGGCCAGGGAATATTTGATCCGTCTGTATTTTAAAAAATCCAAGAGAATTTTGTATCTCATTTTCATGGACGGATTTTAGTTTGTGCATATACCATTTGTTTGTTGGTCAAATTTCAATTTCTTGCCCAATTCCCAGGGGAACACTTTTACTATCCAGTCATGTCTACTCTTGTACTCCATTTTGTGTAAGTTGGCTGCATTCTCTTTTTATGTGATTACCGTTTCAACTGTCTTTTCACATAACCTATACTATTATTATAATTATTATTATTATTATTATTATTATTATTATTATTATTATTATTATATGAACCACTGTTAACCCTTATTTATTTTTGACAAATATTTTTCATTTTGCTTTCAGTTGCTTTTTATTCCAATTATTCCAACTGTCTGTCTCAAACTGGCAGTTTTGAATAGTTGAGAGGAAAAGCTACTAAAATTATAATGAAAAATGCAAGTCAAGAATTAATTATAGTTCTTTTTTTATTTTTCTTCGTCGAATTCTTTTATTATTGAAAGTCAGAGAAAATAAATGGTCTCATTTTCTTTTAAGCATCTTCGCTTTTGGGTGATTTATAAAAACTGCTCGTTGAAGATATTTGAAAGTTTGAAAGAAAAATCCTCTTTTTGTATAAAGAAGATTAAAACAATAGAAAGTCTTTTTAATCTTGAAAATCAGGTATGATTTTTTTAGATTTGAGAAGAGGAATCTCCGTAGTGTTGTGGCTAACGTTCTGGATTGGGATATCGTTGTGAGTTCGAACTCCAGTTGCGCCATTACGTTCACTTTTGTACAAATATCCAAGGGAAAAGAAGGAACTCCTCATCCCCCCCCATCTATGGGTTAAATCGTACCATTTTTATTCTTCTACAAAGATGACTTTGGTATTAAATATCACTTGATGGTTGGTATGCCATTAAACAAAAGTACCAAAACCGATGACTTTGAGAATGCGGTATAGGTCAGTACTTCATTTGATGCCAGCCTCTCTAAAACCTGACGCTTTACAGAGGCTTGTTCACTGATGTTTGTTGAATCTAAATTCACCGATAAAAACTCTAAAATTGTTGGATTATCTTTGGTACAAGCCATAAACAACTTCCTCTTAGATCTAACAAACCATCCACATTGCATTCCGAAATAAATGAATCTTCTAATAGCAATAAAAAACATATTTAATGTGTCGTCTCTTGCAGGGAAAAATGGCATCTAGCCGATGTTGGATTTGCCACTTGTATTTGCCTATTTGGAACTTTGCCCGCTCTGGATTTGATGCTGAACAGGATTGTGTAATTTTTATTGGCTCAGGAGTTCACACTAATCATTTGTGAGTTAACTGAAAGTAAAGACTTTTGATTTGATTGCATTTTATGGCATATCAACAATTGTGAGTTATTTGATGTAAAACCCTCTTTATACATATATATTAAATATATACATGAATCGTAAAGATATCTGGTGGATAACATTCTTAAACGAGCCTGAGATCTTTTTTTTACACAGTTAAATGGTTTCAAGTATTGCTATATATCAGTCACAATTTAACATCCGCCATTTGTTTGCACACATAGTTTGTTCTATTTAACCCATAGAGAGGACCTTATCAAGTGGTACCACTCCGAGTCAAAGTGGACCTGAGAGCACGGGTAATAAAAGGATGCTTCACATTCCCCAAATCTCCAAGGATGTTTTAATGTCATATACAGGACACTAATTGGAAGGTCTTAGTCCTCGATAGGGATGTAATCGGTGTATTCCACCGCCTCAGTCGACAAGTATTTCTATCAAACGGTAATCATCACCATCATCATCATCATGTCGTGCCGCTAGCACGGATATCCCTGTCCCTCTCTCGCCACTTCTCCCAATCGTTCATCGCCTCTGGCATGTCTTCAGGGCTACATCCAGTATCCTCACATAGCTGCTGGATGTATGTTTGAGCTAGTCGTCCTGCTTTTGCTCGGCCATATGCGGGGTTCCATAGGAGTACATAACTTATGAGCTCGTCCTTGCTTCTCCAGCAGTGTCCTGAATGTCTGGTTCGTCTAGCTTGGATAGTTTTCGTGATGGGAGGCAGGTGGACGTATAGTTGGTGTCTTGTGGGGTGTTGCCGTCAGGACTTGGACATTATTACTCGCAACATTCTTGTGCAATTGCCGTCTAGCTTTTTCTCCAGCCGTTTAGTTAGCGTCCAAGTAGTGCATCCATATACCAGTATCGATACGACCGCTGCCTGGAAGAAACTGCGTTTCTTTTTATTGGTCAGGTCTGATTTCCATATGATCGATAGCTGTCCATGCCTTCGTTAGCCGCGTGTCGATGTCTTTTTCGGTTGATGTACTCGAACATACGAAGAGTAATCAGTCGATTTCTGTTTCTTTACGTTAAATTTTTAAGCTGAAGTCGACAGAGGATTTGGAGTCTTCCTTTGTTGCTATTACTCCCATGTCCACTCTCTACCGCAGTGTTAGTACCTGTTAAAGACCCATCAATAGGTCAAACAGATCTGGTTGAAAGATATTCATATTGGACAGTAATATTTGATGCTACAGCGTCCAAGTAGTGCATCCATACAGCAGTATCGATACGACCGCTGCCTTTTCATTTTATCGGTTAGGTCTGATTTCCATATGAGCGATAGCTAATCAATAGCAGTAATAATTCTATTTAATTTTAATCGTTTGTTTGCACTCATTTAAATTGTTTCAATTATTGCTATCTAGCATTGAGAATTCTATTTATAAAGTATTCTTATGTGATGCAAATACTTTGCATACAGCTGTACGGTTTCAAATAACAAATAATAATAACCCTTTGTAAATGATGGAACAGTTCTATTCGACTCATACATAGGATCCTAACATGTACAATCAATAAGAGTGGACATGGGAGTAATAGCAATGAAATTGTACTCCACATTCTACAAATCTCCAAAGTTAGAGCCTCAACATCAGATGGTTTCAGAGGTCTACTCGTGGTGTAATGGTTAAAGCGAAGGACTGCGGTATCGTAGTAAGTGAGGTCGTACTCCACTCGCGCTATTATGTTCACTTTCCAACAAATACCCTTGGAAAAGTTATGAACACTTTATCCTCCCAGTTAAATAGTACCATTACTTTTCTCCTGGGAGAATGGTTTTGGCATTAAATAACCTACAAAGGTTGATATGCCATTAAACAACCAAACCAAACCAAACCATCAGATGATTTAATGTCATATACAGGACACTCGTAGGGGGAGTTTTACTCCTCTGCAGAGATGCTGTCGGTGTATTCAACAGCACATCCAGTCGACTGGGCTTTCTCAAATAGGAAGTTACGAATATTTCAAGAGTTTATTTACCTCGATTATGCCCTTTGAAATTTCAAGTCAATGAAGTTTTGTAATACGAAGCAGAGTTAAAAGTTTTGCAATATTTTCGTAGTACGTGAGGCACAACTCGGCACTTAACAATGTTTTTGCAGAAGTTATGATAGTGACGAACAATACTGGGCTATGAGATGCCGAGTTCGCCTGATACTCTCCGAGTGGTCCTCGCCGGATTTGCCTCTTTGGCTTGAAGAACGGCTTTTAAATCCACGGTTTTCGATCAAGCTGATATTACCTGATTGAGAAGGTTGTTACCGGCTGAGTGAAATTTCTTGAACAATCTGGTTATTGTTCTGTTATCAACTGTGTCTTCACTTTTCATACAACAAAAGTTTATGGTTGCTTCTGCGGTGTGATTGATCAGTTCAGACTCGGAAAACATAAGCTCTTGAATCAAACTACGTTGTGAGCTGCTTTCAAATCCCACACGGTGTGAAGCAATGCACAACTTGTCAGCGCACCAACAACCACAATACTACCAGCCACGGTAGGTGTCAACTTCTGCTTCGGCCACGTGATATAAACGCTGCAAACTAGCTCGTATCTTCAAACCTTTGATTTACCCTCGTATCCATTAAAGCGCTGGGCAGGGAGCATCAACAAAAGCTGTGTATTTTGTATTCTCCGTTGATATTTCGTTGCTCTTCCACCGAAAAATATAACAAACTTACAACAATGAAAATTCCGTAAATTTTAAATCAGTCAATTGAAACAAACATATTTGAATACAAAAATATCTAAATTGGAAAAAAATCAACTGCACTTGATATCAATATTGGCGATATTTCAGCAAGGACAACAGCCAATCATTTTCAAGATATTTAAATTGGAAAGCAGCCAATCAGGATCAAGATACTTAACCTGGCAACTAGCCAATCGCATCCAAGGAAAGACATTTTACTTGGAAACCATCCAATATCTCCCGTGGTATTTAACTAATCATTAGACTTGTTTAGCTGATGTAGAGCTTCTCTAAACTCGAGAGTAATGTTCAAGATACTTCTTGCTTGATGGTATAACGTTTGATTACTTAAATCATAACGGTTGTTTCCTTAAAGAGACTTTTGTTTTTAAAACAAAAGTCACCTTAAATTTGACTTAAATATTGCGTCAAACAACAACACATTTTGAGCTTAGATTTACACTAATTGAGCTTCAAAATGAAATGAAAATGTGGACTTCAGATCATATAAACAGAATCAATGTTAATAATTCTAATCTCATCTTTCATCATCTTAATTCGTGTTGCTTTTTATCATTCGGGTAGTCAATTCTATAATAGCGTTGACAAAAGTTAAAAGTTAAAAGAATTGGTTCGATAAATTTCAAATAGAATTTGTGGGTTGTTATCAGTGTGTAAGATATGAAGTGGAAAAAAAAATAAGTAAAAAGCTTTCGACCGTAGTCGAGGGTGACCGAAAGGCTTCCTTTTCAATAACTACTACACCAAGATGTAGGGAAGGGTGCAACTCCTTTTCCTGGATTGCCCCACTTTACTCTTAATCCATACCTTATAATGCTGAGTGTTAAGCAAGGAGGCATCAAGTACTATTTTTGAGTCTTTGGTATGACACGACCGAGGATTGAACCCCGGTCTCCAGGAACAATGGCGAACTCTGTAACCATTGTGCCAATGCCCGATATGTATAGAATTATCCAATACGGAGAAAGAAGTATGGAATAATCCAATATGGAAGAAAAAATGATAAAATAACCCAAAATGGCGGTAAAAAACGATGGAAGTCATTGATCCTCTAAAATATATAAATACAATTATTACTTCGAGCTTAATTTTTTCAGGCATGGATTTCACTTACGAGTATTCTCTTAATTTCACTTAATTATACCATTATTTAAAATGGTTTAATGTAGTATGTTTAAGGTATATTTTATGAAACCAGGCTCTATTACATAAAATTTTTTCCGTCTTATCTTTTGTTAGTTTTTATAATATTAAATATAAAAAAATCCTCAGTGAATATCCACTATGCTATTTCTATATTTTTCAAGGAGTAGAATATGAAGGAGAATCTATCTATCTATCTATCTCAGACTATCTATCTATCTATCTATGCTGAAGTTTTTCAGAAAATGTTTCATGAAAAATGATTCCATAATCTTTCCTCGATATTGGGTTATTCCATAATATTTTCTTTGCATAGGCTTTACTTTACTTAAAAAAATAATCAAGTTTGTTTTTGGGAATATTTTACGAAGCCACAATGTTCAGCTATTAAATAAAATATTTATGAACATTCTCTAAGTGTGATAATCCCATCATTTGTACTTGAGGTTTCAAGGGGTTCGGTTTCGTTTATTCTGAGCTCATTAAATGAGACAAGAAAAATCAAAGCAGATTTTTATTGTCAAATACGAGCGAATGGTAGAAACTTACTCAAAGTTAATCAATAATGTTTATGCAGCTTTATCAGATTTTTAATGTAAACTAGTTTAAATCGAACATAAACTAGTTAGGCGTCTTTGTCTAACGGCATAGCAACCTTCGTGGGTTAATTAATGTCAAAGCCATCTTTGTAGAAGAATAGTAATGATACTATTTATCCCATAGCTGGGAGGATAAGAGGGTTCATACCTTTCCCAAAGGGTATCAGTTCGAAAATGAACGTAATACCTGGCATTTTCGCAGGGCCGTCTGGCATTCGTGCCAGATGGGGTATCGATAAACAAAGCATAGCACTAAACCACTCTGGTCTAATTTAAGCCCTTAACAGGCTCACGTGCCGGACGCGTATAACATCTAGTGAGTTCAAGTCTAGCAGGGTCACCTGGCTTCCATTACACTGAGCCGATGACCAGTCGAGTCAAGAAGGGCTCGCGTTCCACCCCACCTTCTCTAAAACTCCCACTATAAAAAAGACCTTGCGTCAAAACTTGGTTGATGGGAGGTAGAGATAAATAAGTTAATAGCGTTACAGGAGTTCGAACTCGCTTACTACGATGCCGCAATCCAGCACTCTACTCCATGGAACCCCTCCCTTAATTATAAACTTGAAATATTTGAACGTGCATTTATGTTACATATTGACCTTTGACAAAGTCGGCAATCAGTGATTTCTCTACACAGGATGCAGCTGTGTAAACAGGTGGAAACAAATGCTGAGTTGACAGGTTAAAAGGGTAACTGGAAGAATGATATCAACAAAATATGTGTAGAAATCATATATTTAATATATATGTATAAAAAGGATCTGGCATTAGTTTTTTATGAAATTATATATACCCTGGTACCTACAGTGATACGCTTAGTCTCCGAGTGGATCAGACAGCCAGAAAGATAGTGAAGACAAGGCAGAAGCCGCCTTGGGCGCCCATATAGCAGCCCTCCGTCAATCTGTGTTCGAGTCCTTCTTATCTATCTCTAACAGCCAATTCCAGACCTTTCGGTAATAAAGAGAGTTATATTTCCATAACCAAGTGTTACGGTCTTATCATTCCTTCATATTGCCTCTTCGTCGTTTATCACGGCTATATAACATTTATGATCTATCCAATTTTCTTCTTTCTATTTAATCAGATCAAAAGGAGAGTCCCTTGAATTTTCAATCTCACCATTGCGCGTTATCTATTATTAGTTTATTTACTTCTTAAAAACAAAAACCCGGTGAACATTTTTTGAATGTGCAAATTCCATTATTTTTGCCCGGGTTTGTATTACTGATAGATTTTTTTAAAAGACTTAGCAGATATATTTTTAATGTACATGTCCTCTGTTTTTGAAGTCTCAATAAAATGCAAATTTGGGCGAGAAAACTTTCACGTCTTTTACGCTCATATAAGATTAAAGTCAGTTTAATCTTTTTCTTGAACAGAGTGAGACAGATAAACTTCCAACATTTTAAACGTTTACATGTTTGGTACAAGTAAACTTACGCAAGTGGCAATTGTAGTACCATCTAGCGATTATCTTACCCTTCTTTTCGAATACGATCAACTATGATCATAGCTTGAATTGGTGCACACTGTGCATTTGCTCTTCGAAACATTTTTTTAAGACTGATGAATATGTAATTGCCACACAAAGAGTTTTTCGTGCTCATTTCCTGTTATGTCGAAATGATGCTGTTCTGGATAGAAAATCAATTCTGTTGTGGGTTGAAATGTTTTCCCAGGACTGTATGATAAGTTTTCTAAGAAGTGGTAGAGTGTTGCCGGAACAAAAAAGTTCAACTAAGTTCGGCTTTCTTGTTGAAGCTTAGGACTTTTTGAATGACCCTCGTAAGTCTTGTTTTGGTTTTTCTGCACGTGGGGAAAGAAAAATCACACCACATCGAAATCACTACAGTGCTAATCCGATTAGCTGAATGATCTTTAACTGCCAGTCAATCCGTCTTTGGTTATTTTATGACTAGAGGTTAGGGAATCGCGTTCACTGCACATTTATATTTACACAAATAGGTGTATTTTGAGAGATTATTTTTTTGCACAGTTCCCTATCGAATAGGAAACATTTTAAACAGTTCTTTTTAGCCCATTTATGGGTCCTTATCAGGTATTACCACTCCAGGTCAGAGTGGATCAAACAATAATATCAATGAAGGTTTGGTTTTGTTAGGTTTTATGGCATATCAATCAAAGTAAGTTATTTAATGCCAAATCCTCTGTATATATATATATATATATATATATATATATATATATATATATATATATATATGATTTGTAAACACAATTTTGTTAATAAAATTCTTAAAAAAGCCTGAGTTCTTTTTGCACACACTTAAATGGTTTCAAGTATTGCTTTATAACAGACACAATTGAACATCAGTCATTTGTTTGCACACACAGTTTGTTCTATTTGACACATAGATAGGACCCCATCAGGTGCTACCGCTCTGGGTTAAAGTGGACTAGGGAAAAATAGCAGTAAAAAATCACTCCACATTCCCCAAATATCCAAGGCAGGAACTTCTCTATCAAATGGTTTAGTGTCATATCCAGGACACTTGTTGGGATGGAGAGGGGAAAGATCTTACTCCTCTACAAAGATGCAGTCGGTGTATTCTACATCTACAGCCGACTGGGCGTCTCAATGAAGGCGTACTCCAGATTCCTAAGATCTCCAAAACAGGAACCTCAGTATCTGATGCTGTTGTGTCATACATAGAATACCCTCTTTTTAGAGGGTACCTTATTCTCCTGCAGAGGGTTCAGTCAACGTATTCAAAAGCACTTCGAGAAGGCTGGATTGAATCTTTGAATAATTTTTGTCTTCTCTTTGGGGAACTTAAAAATCACAACACACCTTACTGGTGACAAGATTGTTTCTAACAGCACGTCGACCCCTCTTGGATTATTTTATGCCCAGAGGATTGGTAATTGTATTTATTTTACTTTTATATTTATATTTTTTTTTATTTCGTGAGAACTTTTTGTTCATAAATCTCTGCAAAAAGGGTAAAACCCTCCTCCCAACGAATGTCCTGTATATGACACTAAACTATATGTTGCTAAACTTCAGTAATGCTGGAGCTTTCGGAAATCCGGACTACCCTTCATCGCCATCACTCCCAGATTCACTGTGGCTCGGATAAGATCCTATCTATGGTCAAATAGGAATTTGACATTTAAAATGAGGGCAAACAAATGACTGATGCTAAATTGAATTGTTAGAAATAAAAGTGTTTAACCATTTAACTGCGTGTAAGCAAATAACTGATAAGTAATTGAATTGTCAGTGATTCGTAGCAATAGTTGGAACAATTTAACTTTTTGGCTTGTGTTAAACTGAATGGTTAGAAATAGATCATTTAACTGTCTATAAACAAATGACTGATGGAGGTGCCCGTGGTGTAATGGTTATCGTCGTAGGAAATGGACACGGCGACACGAGTTCAAATCCTGGACGAGACTCATTGCATTTCACATAGCACTAATACCCTTGGGAAAGGTATGAATCCAATTATTCTCCCTCCAGCTATGGGTAAATAGTAGGGCAGACTAGGTTCTTCAGCCTTTGTGAGGCAACTAGTCTAGGAGAAGGAAAACTCAAAAATTCAAATCTGTTAAACTCCGCTTAAAAACTGACCTTGTGTCATATCCTGCCCGAGCGGAGGGGTTGGTAAATATGATAAACAAATGACTGATGTTTTATTGAATGGTTAGTGATAAACAGCAAATTTCGAAAACATTTAAATGTGAGCAAACAAATGATTAATAATAAATAGAATTATTCATATTAGATAGAAATCAGTGAAACCATTTAACTGTATGAAAAAATAACATTTAACATCTAAAATATAATCAACAAAATATGAAATCATATATTTAATATATATGAATATAAAGGATTTGGCATTAAATAACCAATAATGGTTGATATGCTTTACAACGAAACCAAACGAAATCATATATCTAATATGTGTGTATAAAAAGTACTTGGCATTAAATAACCAACAACGGTTGATATGCCATAAAACCCAGCCAAACCAAATCATATATTTAATGTATATGTTTAAAGAAGATTTGACATTAAATAACCTACAATTGTTGATATGCCATAAAACCCAACCAAAGCAAATCCTATATACTTGATATATATACTTTTATATAAAGAGGATTTGGCATTAAATAACCTACAATTGTTGATATGCCATAAAACCAACCAAATCAAATCGTATATATTTGATATATATATGTATAAAGAGGATTTGGCATTAAATAACCTACAATTGTTGATATGACATAAAACCAACCAAATCAAATCGCATATATTTGATATATATATGTATAAAGAGGATTTGGCATTAAATAACCTACAATTGTTGATATGCCATAAAACCAACGAAATCAAATCGTATATATATATATATATATATATATATATATGTATAAAGAGGATTTGGCATTAAATAACCTACGATTGTTGATATGCCATAAAACCAACCAAATCAAATCGTATATATTTGATATATATATGTATAAAGAGAATTTGGCATTAAATAACCTACAATGGTTGATATGCTATAAAACACAACCCCACAAAACCACCCAGATTAGCGTAGATATAAGTGTACTGGCTATATAGGGGCACCTCACACACTTCATATCTCGAAAATTGGAGTCTTACCAACTGATGCAGTTGTGTGTCATACTCAGGAGAGTCTCTTTCTTGAAGGAGAGGGTTTCTGTAAGGGATACAGTGAACGTATTCTAAGCCCAACCATAGAGCTTGATCAAGTATAGCGGATAAGTTTATCTCTTCTACAACATCGTTCTCATCATAAAGAGGCTATGTATATAAAGGAAATGAAACAATCATTCTAGCATCTCTTAGAAGCCTTGTCTGAAATTGAAATCTATTAAATGTTTCTGCCAGAGTCACAATATAAATTGAAATATAAAAGTTTAAAGAATTGGTTTGAGAAATGCCAGATCGAATTTGTTGGGCGTGGTCGGAGTGAACTTAAATTAAATGTATTTTTTATTATTCGGAAATAACTATCAAACTGATAGCTTTTGGTTCAAAAGTTTGAAGCGCTGTAAATGACTGAATTTGGGTGGAAAATATTGAAAACAGATTTTGTTCCTTCAGAGCTGTTGAAACAAGATAAAAGGGGAAAGCAATAAATTGATGCAACGAAGTGAGAAAGTTTAATCACGTGGGGATTATTGAAATAAAACGCTTTCTTCTGGTTGTCTATTCATCATTCTTTGTTTTATTCCGATTTTACTCTATCTTATCTCGTATTTTTTCTCTCAGTCTTACCTCGTGTCTTTTTTCTCTCTGTCTTATATTGTGTCCTTTTTCTCTCTGTCTTATCTTGTGTCCTTTTTCTCTCGGTCTTATCTTGTGTCCTTTTTCTCTGTCTAACTTTGTGTCTTTTTCATTCTGTATTACCTCGTGTCTTTTTCTTTCTATCTTATCTCGTGTCTTTTTTCTCTGTGTCTTATCTCGTGTCCTTTTTCTTTCTGTCTTATATTGTGTCCTTTTTCTCTCTGTCTTATCTTGTGTCCTTTTTCTCTGTCTTACTTTGTGTCTTTTTTCATTCTGTATTGCCTCGTATCTTTTTTTCTCTCTGCCTTGCATCGTGTTTTTCTCTCTATCTTACCTCGTGTCTTTTTTCTCTGTTTTACGTCGTGTCTTTTTACAGTCGAACCAAATGTCTTCTTTCATTCTTACAAGGTGTCTTTTTTCTCTCTATCTTACCTCATGTTTTTCTCACTGCCTTATCTCGTGACTTTTTCTCTATGTCTTTCCTTGCGTCTTTTTCTCTCTATCTTACGTTGTGTCTTTTTTCTCTCTGTCTTACCTCGTGACTTTTTCTCTCAGTCTTACCTTGTGTCTTTTTCTCTCAGTCTTACTTCGTATCTTTTTTCTCTGTTTTACCTCCTGACTTTTTCTCTCTGTCTTACCTTGTGTCTTTTTTCTCTATCTTACCTCGTTTTTTTTCCCACTGTCTTATCTCGTGACTTTTTCTCTCTGTCTTACCTCGTATCTTTTTCTCTATGTTATACCTCGTGTCTTTTTACAGTCTTACCGTGTGTCTTCTTTCTGTCTTACCTCGTGCCTTTTTTCTCTCTGCCTTATCTCGTTTTTTTTTTCAGTTTTACCGCGTGTCTTTTAGTTTTACCTCGTGCTTTTTTTCTTTGTCTTACTTCGTGTCTTTTTTTATCTTTGTTTTACCGTTAGTCTTTTTTCTCTCCATCTTATCCCACGTTTTTTTTCTCTCTATCGTACCTCGTGTCTTTCTTTTTTTCTCTTAGTCTCACCTTGTATCTTTTCTCTTTACCTTCCCTCTTGTCTTTTTCCGCTTTGTTTTACCTCATATCTTTTCTTTCTGTCTTCGCTCGTGTCTTTTTTCTCTTTGTCTTATCTTGTGTCTTTTTTCAGTCTTACTGCGTATCTTTTTTTCTCTGTATCTTCCCTCGTGTCTTTTTCCTCTCTCTCTCTTACCTCGTGTCTTCTTTTTCTTTCTGTCTTTCTGTTCGTTGTTTATTTTAAAATTATATTTTCTCTCATAAAATGAATTCTTTTTTTCTTTTTTAACACCTTAACGAAAACCCTCGTATGAAAAGCTAGATGGGAAGTCCACAAGGATGCTGTGTGCTCTACTAAAAATCCTAAAAGCCGCACCCAACAAATCAGCAGCTGTACAGCCACTTGCCTCTCATCTCACAAGCTATCCAAATAAGACGAACAAGACATGGGTACAGCTGGTGAAACCAGGACGATCTAATAAGCGCCTTTCTTCTGTGAGACTCTTTTACATGGATACACCAGTTTTGGCCGAGAAGCAAAGACTTACATTCAACAGCCCTGTGTAGACACTAGATGCCATGTACACGACCTGCCAAGAGCGATGACTAATATAGACGGTTAGTGAGGGAGAAATTCCAAGGGATTACTTACTTGATTTTCATTCTTCTTTATATCGAATATCCAGGGGCGTACTTGTAAAGATGTTGAAAAGTGTAGTCGGTGTGCTGAGTTCAAATTCTGATTGATTCTAAAGGCAAATAAACCCATGTAGGGTTATTCGATGCCCTGGAGTTTTGGAATCGCTTTCATTATACATTTTTAGATACATTTTATGTGAAGTTGTTTCTCAAATGTTTTTTTTTTGCTCATAGTTTTATTATATCAGATATTTCTTTCTAATTATACTAATTTATGATATTTGCCGCTGCCCCCGCCTAGACAGGACTTGATAAAGGGTCAATGACCCGAAGGTCGATTAAAGTGCGGATTAAGGGGATGGGTAGTCAGGAACGAGCCGAGACTCGAACCCTGCTGGTCTGTGCTGGTCATTGACCCACTAAGTGCAATGTCGGTCTAATAAGCCAAGCAGTTTCACGAACCCAAATCTGGGTCCGGGCACAGATGCCGGGATATAGCTTAAACAAGACCTTGCGGTCTAGTGCTATACAAGAGGGACCAAAAAAGGAATCAATAATGCAGCTTGCCTACCGAAGGTAGCCTAGCTGAAACTAGGAGCCTTGCGGTTTCAAGTCTGCCATTGTTCCTTTTTCGGCGCTTCACTCCAGCCCAAAAGGCCCGGATAAAGAACCTAATAATACTAATTTATGTATATTTCCTTTTATATATGCGTTAAAAACTAAAACTAAAATATATAAATCAATTATATAATTTCAAACCTTCCATAATACAATTAGCTCACTTTTGTGGTTTTTTTGTGTTTGTTTCTTTTTTTCCCTATCGTTTTTTAATCACACCAGTATAAATTTTCTTTTTAATGATTAAAAAAAGCGAAATAAATTGTCCTATGAAATGTGCTTGTCAAAATTACTGACAATAATGGCAATAGTTTGATTAAACTGGAATATCAGAATAGAAATAATCCGTTATTCTTTTATTCTTTCGGAAAATCTAATCTCAATTCTGAGAATTTTCATCAGTTATTTATTTTTCAATTTAATTTAACTTAATTTATTTATCTAATTATTTGTGGATGTTTTTTTAAGCTGTCGGTCAAAAAGTGACTTTCTTTCACCAGAATAATATCATATATTTGATGGATTGATTATCAACATGTCAAGGGATACTTTAACACTAAACGTTAGGGAATTGCATTCATTTTTTTTTTATTTCTCTTGACACTTTTTGCCTAGTTGTTTCTTAAAACGTTTTTTTGTTGGCATATCAAGTATTCCTATCTAATACAAATAATTTTCACAAAGTAGTACAGTTTTAGGTATTCTTATCTACAGCCAATAATTATAAGGTTTCAAGTATCTATTTCGATTTTATATTCACTATTTATTTGAATACAATTATATGGTTTCAAGTAACTAATAATAATCCTTAGTAAACAATTATAGCTTCAAGTAACTATTCTTAAAAGAAATAATTTGCAGTTATATGATATCAAGTATTCCTATAGAATATGAACAATTTTTCGACATCTATATAACCCATAGAACTGACCCTAACAAATACGATCATTCAGGGTTTGAGTAGAACTAGGAATAATAGCAATGAAGGGGTACTTGAACCTATCGAGATCTCCATAATTGGAGCTTTACCATCTGATGCAGTTTTGTGTTATATCAAGGATACACTTTTTTGAAGGGTCTAAACCCTCTGCAGGGGACCAAGTCAGCCTATTCAAAACCTCACCGATGGCTGTTTCAGTTCACTTCTTGTAAGGCATGAACTCATCTCTTTTTTTTCCAGTTATGAGAAAATAATACGGTAGACTGTAGAGTAACAGGAAAGGTTTGAATTTAAAGAAATGTTGCATGTTAGTCAAAAAGCCTGTTACCAGGTCCAAGACCACATAAAAGAAGTTGGATGGGCGTTAGAAAGAGCATCTGGCTCTTAATACATTTCTTCCGCATAGACAAACTTTGCCAAATTCATATCAGATTGGATGGCAAAGATTGATGAAACTTACGCTGAGGAGGGGATTAAATCCTTAAAAGATGCAGATTAAAATAAGGTTTTTATCTTCTTTATCTTTTATAGGTGTTTTTTGTCTTTTTATATTGTTTCCTTCAAATAACTTCTTTCTTTCTTTCTTTTACTATAACACATCATTTCTTTCTTTCTTTCTTTCTTTCTTTTTTTCTTTCTTTCTTTCACTTTAACACATCGTTTCTTTCTTTCTTTCTTTCTTTCTTTGTTTTAAGATTTTTTTCTCTGAGATACTCTGATTTGTACCATCCTGTTTTGCATTTCATCTTTCAATAATCTCTTTCACTCTTTATTTTTCTTTCTTATAATGTTTTCTTTCATTCTTTGTTCTATTCCCTCAGTAATAAATCTTTCTTTCTTTCTTTTACTATAACAATTTCTTTCTTTCTTTCTTTCTTTCTTTCTTTCTTTCTTTCTTTCTTTCTAACAATATAATAATTTCTTGGGTTTTCTTTCTTTCTTTCTTTCTTTCTTTTAACATAACAATTTCTTTCTTTCTTTCTTTCTTTCTTTCTTCTCTTTCTTTCTTTCTTTCTTTTAATATAACAATTTCTTTCTTTCTTTCTTTTACTATAACAATTTCTTTCTTTCTTTCTTTCTTTCTTTCTTTCTTTCTTTCACTCTAACAATATAATAATTTCTTGGGTTTTCTTTCTTTCTTTCTTTCTTTCTTTTACTATAATGATTTTTTTTTCTTTCTTTCTTTCTTTCTTTCTTTCTTTCTTTCTTTCTTTTACTATAACAATTTCTTTCTTTCTTTCTTTAATTCTTTCTTTCTTTTACTTTAATAATTTTATAATTTCTTTAGTTTTGTTGGTTTGTTTGTTTGTTTTACTATAACACTTACATCATTTCTTTCTTTCTTTTTCTCTTCCTTAGAAAAGTTTGTTTTTCCTTCTTTTGCAATCTTTTATTTTTACTTTACACTTTTGTTTTCATTATCTTTCATTACCTCTCTCTTTTTTTTCTCTCTCTCTCTCCCATTCTCTCTCTCTCTCTCTCTCTCACTCTCTCATTTAATCTCCTCTTTTCTGTCCTCTTTATTTTGCTGTATCTTCTGATCTCATAAATTCTCTTTGATTGGAAAAGTCTACCCGAATATATTGCACATTATTTGCTTATTGCGTTTTTGATGAGAAACCCACGTCTTTATTTTCGGTCACTTTGCTGCTGTGCAATTATCCTCAGGGGAGAGAACTTGCCATAACCTTTCATTCTCTTCATCCACCCAACACACAAATAACCCACCCAGAAGAAAGAAAGAAAGAAAGAAAGAAAGAAATAAAGACAGAAAAAAGAAAAAAAAAAAGAAAGAAATCATCTATCGAGTGTTGGTCACCTGGTAAAGATTTTTGTTCTTTTTTAGATATCTGGTATAAATTAGACTAGACGAATGTCTAAAGAATAGCACGCAAGGTTATTAACGGTAGCAATACCGTGTCTTAGTAAAAACGCACTGTCTGTCTGTTTGTCGAGATTTAGCTCTGAAATGAGAAAAACACCTACTATATACACTGACTAAAGCGTATGTAGTTACCAACCCCTCCACAGAAGGAGGAAGGATATGACACAAGGTCAATTTTTCATTGGAGTTTAATAGGTGTAAATTCTGAATTTTCCTTCTTCTAGACTGGTTACTTAAACAAGCCTAAAGAACCCTGTCTGTCCTACTATTTACCCATACTTAGAGGAAGAATAATTGGATTTATACCTTTCTCGAGAGTATCAGTGCTATGCGAAACGTAATCAATCTCGTTCAGGATTTGAACTCCTGTCGCTGGGTACATTTCCGTACGACAGTAATTATCAGATCCCGGGTACCTCGACTGGCTAATGAATAACATCGCGTAATGAATAACCCCTAGTTTTCGGCTAATATATAAAAAAAACACAGGCCATTTTATCCATAACTCAGTTCCATTTCCTCCTTAGTCTGACCCAACATGTTTATCCCTCATACCGGGATAAAGACTTTTAATTGATAAAGTTTTTCCACATTTTTGTTTATGTTTTATGAAAACGCAGTTTCTTCCAAGCAGCAGTCGGGTCGATACTGCTATATGGATCCACTACATGGACGCTAAATAAACGAGTGGAGAAAAAGCTTGATGGCAATTACACAAAAATGTTACTAACAATATTGAACAAGTCCTGGAGGCAGCACCCTTCAAAGCAGCAGCTGTAAGGCCACCTGCCACCCATTACGAAAACTATCCAAGTTAGACGAACCAGAAATGCGGGACACTGCTGGAGAAGTAGGGACGAACTCATAAGTGACGTACTCCTGTGGACCCCTTCACATGGACGAGAAAAGGCAGGACGACCAGCTCTAACATACATACGACAACTCTGTACCGATACAGGATGAAGTCCTGTAGACCTGCTGGAACCAATGAACAATTGGGAGGGGTGGTGAGAGAGGGTCAGGGATATGTGTGCTGATGGTGCGACGTGATGGTGATGATGATGATGTACATATTATAAGCACTCTCTCGCTATCCGTCCCCAACGGCCATGTCTCTTGGTGGGTGCTCTTGGGTGCACCCAGTGTCCGTGCGTATGCTGATGTACAGAGTGTCCTATATACATGGGTCCCGTGTGACTGCTAGTAATTCTACTAATAATAATGTTGCATTCTTTTTTGTTTCAGATTTGAAAATAGTATACCGTTGAAATGATATATTGTAGTGAATCTAACACTCGATCACAATGTCCACCAGTCAACTGGAGCTATAGTATACACCGACTGGTAAGAACCCCCACCCCACCCAACGAGACCACCTGCTGGCCGTGGGTAGCGACTCGTGATGCTTATGGACGGGATCCTAGTAGTTGAGCAGTACTAGGGTCCAGCAACTGAGTGGTGAAGTTACTAGCAACCTACCACTTTGGTCCTTATTTGGGCTAGATCCGATCAATCGGCTGGTCGTTTCAATCCTTAGCCCCTATATATGTTTTATCCCAACTTACTTTTGAATGTACACTTGCAGCAAATTCCCAAACATTATCTTTTAGATGCTTGAAGGTAGTGGCTGAGAGTCAATTGCGTGGAGGGAATAGGAATTTGACAACTGGTAAAAACCTGAAATTAGCAAGGACTTGAAAACCTACTTCCAGCTCGAGTATACTAGTCGTGTATCCTCGTCTCAACCATGGCGAATGGGTTTTCCCCTTGGTATACTCCCAGCACAAGATGGGCTCCGTGGTGGGTGTTTGTGCATAAGGCCAGCGAAAAATAAACATCATTTATGGTGTCTTCAAACAAAACTCGAAACGAAATCTATCAGACTTGGAGGATGAGGTAGCGGACTTTTCCAGATTCATTGTCATTGAATCTCTGGGGGAGGTCTGCCTGGCAAAGTCCCCCCTTCCTCTTTGGAAAAGTTATGCAACAAGGGTTAAACCAAGACAGTGATAATAGGCTATTGTCTTGTGAAAGTTTAGCAGTACGTCTCAGCACCCCTGGGCACTTCAGATGCCAAAAATATGGACACTACAGAGAAGCCTGTAGAGGACGACAGATATGTGTCAAGTGTTGGGAAAAAGAACTGGAGGAATATTGCTTTAAGGAAATTAGATGTGCAAACTGCCGATAAGATCACCCGGATTACACAATACCTTGCGATGTTTACAAAAATAGTGTGGGCCCAAAGTCGATACACAGAAGGAAAACTCGGAAGACGGTTTAGAAGTAAGAAAGTTATATTAACAAAAGTTACAAAGGATAGTGTTCAATATTGGTAGTCGTACTTCTGTACTACTGCTACGGCTGCTACCGTATGCTCCTGAATTAGGATATTACTACGCTAGTAATATAGTGCTGGAAGAGTCCACGATGCTGGTAAGTTTCGGTGTCACAACAAAAAAAAAAATAAATAAATAAAAGGAAATTCTAGAGGTGAAACACAAGAGAAATGTGTTCTTCCTGGAAACAAGGAAAATAGCAGGTACCTACATTGGAGAAATTAGCTACGCCTCTATCGCAAAAAAACAAAACAAAAACAGATACAGTTAACCAAGTTAACAAATATTGAGATCTCGTGGAGAATTTGATCCATTTGGAACCGAATGATTAGCCAAAGTTTCAGGAGCACATGAAAAATCTACACTCAGTCGAATTTTACCAATCACAAACTTAACAAGTTAAAAAGTCAGAAATAAAGAGAAACCCAATGAAGTAGTCCAAGAAAAAACACTTGGGATCTACCACTTTTAACACGAACAACTCCTCTTAAAAGTGCAAAATCTCTAACAAAATAGCTCTTACATTAGTCAACCAAAAACCGTTAAAAACAGACTAAAAATCTTGTCTCCCAAAAAACTGAAAGAACATAAACAAAAATTACAAGCTTCCATTGGTCAAGTTGGGAAAATACAGATGAACACCAAAGTGAACAATGAAAAACCAGGAAGCACATTTCAACTGCATTCACCCAAATTCTATATAGTCCCCTTTACTTCAAGAACCAAGTCACCTATAAGAATGAATAAACAGTGCAATACACAGGGATGGATAAAACCCCTACAAATAAACTATTGTATGTAAAGTATGGATAGTGACACAGACTGCATAATTGCCAGTCTTATACTTGCTGAGGGAATAAATAACTACAATACTTGAAACCATCTAACCGTGTGAAAACAGATAAATTCTCTCTCCTTTCTTAAATGTTAATATCTCACTTATCATATATATCTATATAAATGTGTGCAAACGAATGACTTGTGTTAAATTGCTACTGTCACATAGCAATTCTCAAAACCATTTAGCTGTGTGCAAACAAATGATTAAAAGTAAATGGAAAAATTCATATTTGATAGAAATACTTGAAATCATTCTAACTGAAGAAAAATGAGCTTGTATAAAAATGTTATTTTCAAAATATTTACAAATCATATGAATTTAATATATAAGTCTAAACAGGATTTGGCATTAAACAACCGACAATAGTTGATAAGACATAAAACCACATAAAATTACGAACAATAATCTTTTAACCGTCTGAAAACAACTGGCTGAAGTTAACTTGAGTTGTCAGTGTTTGATAGCAATACTTGAAACTATTTAATCGTGGGAAAACAAATGAGTTCTTATTTATTTAAAATGTTATCTTTATTATTATTTCGTTTTGAAATATTTGGTTTAATATATGCAAAAACGGAATTTGGCATTAACTAACCTACAAAGATTGATATATCAACCAACCAACCAACCAACCATGATCCCAATGCCTTGGACAAGAGAAGAAAATATATTTTGCTTCACTACTTATTTGTAGACAAAATCATTCGAAACTGTTTTAAAATAGATGTAACTTATTGATATGATAATGATTTATTACAGAGACAAGAAACTAAAAAAAAAAGATTGCTTGTCCTGGAAGCTGATATGATAACAATTGAAAAGAAAAATAATGATTTGATGTCTCTGGATCAAATGATATAATTTTCACTGGACGTGTTCCAAATGACAGTCACTTCTCTCAGTAATAAATCATTATCATATTAATGGGTTGCATCTGATTTGAGATATCTTGCATATAAGTCTTTGCTGGTTGACCCACACTGGTGTGTCCATCTGTAGGAGTTAACAGGAAAAAGTTGTTTAAGAATTACTTCCTACTTCTTCAGCAATGCCCGGTAAGTTTTACTTGGATGGTTTGTGAAATGGGAGGGAAGTGGCCGTGTAGATGCACTTTTGTGGGAAGATGCTTCCAGGATTTGTTCAAATCAGCACGCAGCGTCCTTTTGATGTTTCCATAAGTTTTTTTTTCTCTCAGCATTTTGTAAGAGTCCAAATGGTGCAAATATACAGTAGTACAGACACAGCTACAACTTAGAAGAATTTCCATCTTATTTTATCAGAAAGATCACATTTCTAAATGTTCGATAATGTTATATGTGTATGTTGATATCGTTTTCAGTAGATGAGATACTGCTACGTAGATATCAACTAGAACTTTAATATCTTTGATAATAGCCTTTATTTAGTTACATACTATTGAGGGATTCTTATACAATATTTTTACATCATTTTGTCATTGTGTTGTATAGGAGAGAAAGTCAACGACGCTGAAGTAGGAAAAATGCAAGCCGATATGTACATAGAAGCTAGGTCGATACGTATGCATTTCATATAGACTGTTGACACCTACGAGCCTGTGTATAATTGCACCTATTTGAGGAGGTGCCCGTGGTGTAATGGTTAATGCAAACGGCGACACGAGTTCAAATCCTGGACTAGACTGATTGCATTTCACATAGCACTAATACCCTTGGGAAAGGTATGAATCCAGTTATTCTCCCTCCAGCTATGGGTAAATATTACGGCAGACTACGTTCTTCAGCCTTGGTAAGGCAACCAGTCAAAGAGAAGGAAAACTCTGAATTCAAACCTGCTAAACTCCGCTTAAAAAATTTACCTCGTGTCATATCCTGCCCGAGAGGAGGGGTTGGTAGATATGATAATTGCACCTATTTGAACACAGAAGCAGAAGAGCCCATTCAGCTGGGGCTTTAGAATAAACCGATTACACCCCTGCAGAGGGTTTAGACCTCCACAATCCTGGATATGACACTAAACAATCTGATGCTTAAGTTCCAATGATGCTGGAGCTTTGAGGAATGTGGAGTATCATTTCATTGCCATCGCTCCCAGGTTCACTTGTGCCCGGAGTGGTAGCACCTTATAGGTTTCTATCTATGTGTGAAATAGAACTAAACTGTGTACTTATGCTAAGCTGAATTGATTGAAATAGAACTGTTTTACTGAATCAAAATGGATTTGGCAGTAAATAACCTACAATAGTTTATATGCCACAAAACCAAACCAAACCCATAGGAGTAGAGTGAGGGAGAGAGTCGAAGAAGCCTGTGAAGCACACACTGGGACAAGATACAAATCTTCAGTTAACCGCTTGTTATTCGTTATACTTTTAGGAGACCGGTGCTAGGCCACCTCAAAGCATTGAATCAAGTTAGTTTCTCTTCACTTCTCAACTTTCGCAAGTCTCGTAAAGTTTAGGCTTTTCTCTACTTCTAAAACCTGGGCAGTCTGACGCAAGGCCAGTTCCAAGAGCGGCGTAACATCTACTAGCTCTTCTGCCGGTCTTCTTCGTTCTCACTGGGTCAAAATCTTCATTGGTTTATATAATTTTCCAGACGCCCGTACAAGCATCGTGGTCACACCTCCCGCCTACGTATTGCACGTAGACACGCTTCCTGTCTAGTATGCCACTAACGCAAGTTATTTTGAATGTCAAAGTGATGTTCCGGTCTTTATACAATAATTGTAGCTTTTGTTAAAATAAGAAGTTATTGCATTTTAGATGAATGACATTTCTACTGAGGTTATTTCATTACGTACCAAAATTGTATTGTAGAAAAAGACAACAACGCTGATGTATAAAAGTATAATTTGCTTCTTTTCTGTTCTTCTTATTACCCAAAATGTACGGAGGAGTAAAGTATGAAAAAGTCGAAGACGACAGAACTGCATACACATAGGAGCGGATGATACAGATCTTCTGTGAAACCTCTTTGCTTTTCTGCTCTTCGTGTTGAAACCTCCCTGGTTACATAATATTCAGGAGATCCGAGCAAATTCTCGTGGTCACATCTCCTCCAACCTGCTACTTACACGTTGCACGTGGGCAATACCTCCTATTAGTATTCCATGCACACAATGCGCGTGATTAGCCCACAGCCTATCGCCTACACAATGCACGTGATTATGCTTCCTTCTAGCATGCCACCTATGCTAATTCCGCGGCACTTCCGCCGAAATACCTGCGTCCTATTTACTTATGGTAACAGGTGTATTTCCTCCTATTTTGCTCCCCGCGCCAGACTTCTATCTTGCATGCTGCCCACACAATTTACACGGCATGTCAAAGGGATTCTCAAGTCAATATCCAACACGAGGATTTGAATGAAAGTTCTAAAGAGATTGTAGACCAAATGAAAAACTGAAAATACTCGAGTAATGAACAATCCTAAACTTTTATTTATGTAAGGTGTTTTTAATCATATATTACCTGCAATTGAGACGAATCTCTGCTTATGAGTCTAGAGCAAGCAATAAAAGACATTGGTATCTTCGTGAACGCCGATAAAACAATTTATGCGTTTTAAGCAATGGGCCATCTCTTTTCTGCTTTTTTTCTTTCATATTTCATTCTTATCTCTAACTTTTTTTAAATTTTATCCTTAAATTCCTTTTCCTTACTTCTCTCTTATTTTCTTCATTATTTTCTTCCTTCTTTCTTTATTTTTTCTTCTTTCTGATATTCTTCTTTCATTTTTTTAAGTGGCAAGTCTCTGAAATTAGTAGACCTGTTCACATACCTTGGCATCTGTATCTCATCTACTGAAAGTAATGTCAACATTCACAAAGGGAAGGCAGAGCCACTATTGACGGGTTATCGATCATATGGAATTAATCCGTTAAAATAAAAGGTGTAGTCGTGTCAGTACTACTGTATCCATTAAATAAACACGATAATTCACTTACCAGCGTCCCATCAACCGAAAAAAAACATCGACACGAGGTTAACGAAGGCATGGACAGCTATCAATAGGCTATCAATTATATGGAAATCAGACCTAACCGATAAAATGAAACGCAGTTTCTTCCAGGCAGCGGTCGCATCGATACTGCTATGTGGATGCAAAACATGGACTCTAACAAAACGGCTGGAGAAGAAGCTAGACAGCAATTACACAAAAAAGCTGCAAGCAATCTTTAACAAGTCCTGGCGGCAATACCCCACAAGACACCAACTGTACGGCCACCTGCCTCCTATCACGAAAACTATCCACGCTAGACGAACCAGACACGCAGGACACTGCTGGAGAAGCAGGGACGAACTCATAAGTGATGTACTCCGATGGACCCCCACATATGACCGAGCAAAAGCAGGACGACCAGCACGAACATACATTTAGCAACTATGTGAGGATACGGGATGTAGCCCAGAAGACCTGCCAGAGACGATGAACGATAGGGAAAAGTGGCGAGAGAGGGTCAGGGATATCCGTGCTACCAGCACGACATGATGATGATGATGATGATTTGTCCAAGCTTTTGAGATGAAGCTCGATAATACTTATAATTTTCGGACGACTGAACTCATCTTTATTGCTATACTCACAACGTTTCGGCCGATATGCCATTCGGCCTTCTTCAGGTGTTTCATCTCAAACTCGAGAGCCCTCACAGAATCTCGAACTGAACCCTTTATTTGAACCACAGGGGTTGACTGTCCCAATTCTGTTAACCATGACAGGCTACAAGTGTTAAGGTAAGGTAAGTATTCCTTGTTATTCTTACCTATTGTTAGGATTGAACCTGTAACCTCCAGATGATTTCCCTTTGAAGTACTTTCCAACCAAACGCCTTACCCAAAATGCGCCATGTGTCCTTGCCGACCAATACGGAGTTGTTTTATAACACTTATAAACGTAATGTCTCTATAAACTCATGAGATACTCCTCACCAATGTCATATCAGATGTTTTACTATAACTCATATCGCAATTTTTTATCGAGCTTTTTTTGAATTAATGTTTCCTAAATCATATTTCTTCACGATATTTGGTCTACTCAACAAGTCACTGTTGCCTAACATACGCTTCTTTAAACGTCTTATCTTCCAGTGTGCCCGTGGTGTAATGTTTATCGTCGTAGGAAATGGATACGGCGACACGAGTTCAAATACCGGACGAGACTGATTGCATTTCACATAGCACTAATACCCTTGGGAAAGGTATGAATCCAATTATTCTCCCTCCAGCTATGGGTAAAATAGTAGGACAGACTAGGTTCTTTAGCCTTGGTGAGGCAAATAGTCTAGGAGAAGGAAAACTCTAAATTCAAACCTGTTAAACTCCGCTTAAAAACTGACCTTGTGTCATATCCTGCCCGAGCGGAGGGGTTGGTAAATAGGATCTTCCAGTGTTCTCAGTCAATTATTTCAGCTTGATCTTCTTTCATATGTGGTCAGCTAAACCTGACTTTTCAACTTCTTCCCGAAATACTGCTTTTCGGTATTCCTTTAACTTTATTTTTACTGGGTGGCATGTCTTGCCTTTGTGTGCTTTTTGTAAAGGGTTCAGTTCGAGATTCTGTGTGGACATCCGAGTTCAACATTAAACACCTGAAAAAAGCCGAAGGATATATCAGCTCAAACATTGTGAGTATGAAAATTAGTCCGAAAGTGAACGTAAAAGTTTCACTGGAGTTCGAACCCACTTATTATGATGTCGCAGTCCTGCACTTTAGCCTCTACGCCACCGAAACTTTTCTCCAATTATAAACTGGTTTGTTTGAAATATTTGAGCGGGTCTTCATAACCGATCCATTTTTCTTCTTTCTATTTAATCAGATCAAAAGAAGAGTTTCGTGCATTTTCATTCTCGTGAAGAGCGAAGAGTAAAACTTGCTAGCCTATTCGGTCAATAGAAACAATCACATTCAACTGACCAAAATTACCCAGTCGGCTGAGGCTGTAGAATATACCAACTGCAACTGCTTCTCTGCATAAGGATAAGACCCCCACCCCACAACGAGTGTCCTGGATATTACACTGATGGTTAGGTTCCAGTAATACTGGAGCTTTGGAAAATGAGGAGTATCTCTTTATTGCTATTGCTCCCTAGTCCACTCTGGCCAGGAGTGGTAGCCCTGATAGAGTCCTATCTAAATTGCGTACTTATGCTAGACTAAAATAGAACTGTCTTGACATTTAGACAACGTACTTATGCTAAACTGAATTGTTTGAAATGCAACTGTTTTTGTATGCTCAACTGAATTGTTTGAAATGGAATTTTTTTTTAAAATTGAAACTTTACTTACACTAAACTAAATTGTTTAAATTGAACTGTTTGACTAAACTGAATAGCTTGAAACAAATGTTTTTGACAAACTGTGTACTTATGTTAAATTGGATTGTTTGAAATAAAACTATTTCTATAAAAAAGGATTTGGCATTAAATAACCTCCAAAGTTTGATATACCATAAAACACAAACAAACAAACAGACCGAAAATAACAAGGCAGCAGTGTTGAATAAATCCAACAGAATGAAAAAAAAAGTGGGTGGGATATTTTATCACTTTTTCCTAACTCAATCGATTTATTGACTTTGGGTTTCCATTTAATCAGATCACTGTACCAATTTCTTCGTGGCAAAATCATTAAAAGTAGAGATCAATTTAGCGCTGTCTGAATTGTTTTTGATTTAGAATGACTGATTCTCTTCCAACCAATTTTATTGGATTTTTGTAGTTGCTAATAAACATTTTAAAATGAATATTTTTATTTCATTTAAAGCAATTAATCAACTCTTCAAAAGAATCACGTTGCTTTAAAAAATATATATTTTATTGGATCTTTACGGAAATTTTGTCTACAACAATCATTTGAGGATAGCTGAAAAGTTCAAATCATAACCAAGATACTTTCAGGGAAAGGGACCGAATGAGGTTTATTTTTCAACATATTTCCCCTTTCGAGTACGGGTAATGTTAATTTTTAATTTAAAAAAAATAAAAAAATAAAAAAAAGAGTAAAAAAAAAAAAAAATTCAAATTTATGACGTCATTGTATGAATTTTTCTGCCAAGAAAGTTTATTTCAACGAAATATGATTTTGGATTGAAAATCTGAAGGGTGATTTCAGACTCAGTGGATCGGATGAAGACATTGTGCCAAATCTTCGCTCTTTATCCGTTCTTTCAAATAAATAACTTATGCCAATTCCTAATAACTTTTGCGAATTGCCAATATCTTTGAGCCATTCTTCATCCATTTGGGAAATTTCTGATCACATTTTTCCATTCCAAATAATCATTGTCCATTCCTAATAACTATGCCCCATTTCTATTAATTTTATCCTATTCCTAATAACTGTTGCCGACTCCTAATACCATTTGCATATTCATAAAAACCTGCCGCCTATTCCTAAACACATTTGCATAATCCTAATAATTTTTGCCCATTCCTACTGACTGTTACTGTCTGTTTCATTTCAGGTTTGTAATATCAGGTCAAATTCAGTCCTCACATTCTCCTGTTTTAAGACATTGATTTGTTCGGTTTCGATCTCAGATCGAATAAACCTCCGCCTGTTGTTCATTTTTCCTTTACTCAGGGTTTATCGTTGTTTGACATTTTTCTATTTTGTATTGAGTGCTTTTGTTTTTGTTTACCAGATTAAGCATTGAGTTGAAATAAGCATAACGGACACAGATCTTTGAATAGATAATTGTTAGCAGTATACCACACTCATTCCGGGCACATCGGGTTGTGTAATGGTTTGCAAACTTGACAAGCAAACCTTCAAGAGGGAATTCGAATTGGGTGCCCTATTTATTCAACCTTGAGCAAAATCCTTAGTAAATTATTATACCACACTCATTCCAGCAGTTTCAATATGTTTATTATTGCAACTTTCTTATTTCCTTATTTGGTTATATTAAATGTCCTTATTCATAAAGTTGGTAATATTGTGTGGGGAGGAGGTAACAAAATTGATAAAGTTTAAATAAAAAATAAAACAAATTGTCATATACGAAAAAAAAAAAAAAAGAAATTAAAATTGAAAAAGAATGTTCCCAAATTCCACTGCTGCCGAAAGTTTAACTTTGACATTTGAAGAAAGAAAGAAAGAAAGAAAGAAAGGAATGAAAGGAGGAAGAAAGAAAAGAAGTAAGAAAAAAGAAATTATGGAATAAGAAAGTAAAAAGAAAGCAAGAAAGAAGAATGTCAGAAACATGAAAGAACGAAGTAAAAACGAAAGAAAGAAAGAAAGAAAGAAAGAAAAAAGAAGTACGAATAGAAGAAAAAAGAAGTAAGAAAAGAAGGTAGGAAGAAAAAAGAAGTCAGAAAAAAGAAGAAAGAAAGAAAGAAAGAAAGAAAGAAAGAAAAGGAGTAAGAAAGACGATCAAATAAAAAGAAAGAAGTATGTCAGAAAGAAGAAAAAAGAAAGAAAGAAGGAAATGTAATATAATGGCCGAGGGATTTCGTTTTATGCCTTTGGGTTTAGTTAGGCTGAGAACCTTTCGGCTCAGTGCATGGGTTACTTAGGTGCAACATTAACACAGGTGTTCTCGCGCGCCGGCGGGCGGAGCAGACGTGTCACTCAGAGATGTCACAATAGCCCGAGATGGGAAACGGGGCTACCAAGTGCGAATGACGTCACGCACCGGAAGCGCGCGGAGGATTTGGGGAATTTGAAGAAAGTTAGCAGAGTTGAAAACTGGGCACCGAACGAGAAGGGTTGACTTTCGCTTGCTCGCGGAGGCCTTGGGCAGGTGTCGCACGAGATAGGGGGGGGGGACAGATGAAAAAGCCAGAATAGAAAGATTGTGCCTCTCTCTCCTTATGTCGAAAAACCTTTAAACTCAAACATTATAAAACGTTTCGTATCTGAACTGAGAGGTCGTAAGTGTTTTTCGTGTTTCGAGATCCCTATGTTCTATGTTATATATATATATATGAACATTATATCTCCATTTCACACATAGCCGTATCTGGCTATGGTACAGAAAAAGCAAGAAAACTAATGAAGAAAATAAGAGAAAAGTAAGGAAAAAGAATGTAAGAATAAAATAAAAAAGAAAGAAATATAAAAGAAAAAAGGCAGAAAAGAAGAAAAGAGAAAGTAAGAAAGAATAAAACAGAAGACTGTAAGAAAAAGAAAAAAGAAGGAAGAAGTAAAAAAAAAAAGTAAGGACAATCGATATAAGAATAAAGCAAAGAAGAAAAAAGAAAGAAGAAAATAAGAAAGAAGAGCTTTGCAGAATACGCCAACTACATCTCTGCAAAGGGGTAAGACTCCCACAATAATACCATCTAATAACCAATAGACTTAGCAAGACCTAAAACCATTTAACTGTGTGCAAACATACGATTAATATTATTGAGAATCATTTGAGTTAGATTGCAATATTTGAACATTTTTTTACAAATGAGCTCTGGCTCGTTAAGATATGTTAAAAACAACGTTACCCGCAAACTGTTTCCGTGCAAGTCAAATAGCGGTCTGAGACTTAGTCTAACGTAAAGTTGGATGGGTTTCGATCCCGGCTTCGAGCGTCCTACGTTTCTAGCCACACTGAACAGTTCTGATAAAACGAAACAGTCTGTCTGTGGATGACAATATATATATATATATATATATATATATATATATATATATATATATATGATTTGGCATTAGAAAACGCACAAATGTAGATATGCTTGAAAAGATTCAAGCCAAAAAGAAAGCAAAGTGAAGAAAGAAAGAGAGAAGAAAGAAAGAAAGAAAGAAAGAAAAGTAAAGTTAGAAAGAAGAAAAAAAAGAAAGAGAGAAGAGATAAAGAATGTAAGTAGAAAGAAAGAAAGAAGAAAGAATTAGGAAAAAAGAGAGACCTAAGAAAAATGGAGATAAAAGATCAAGTGATAAGAAAGAAAGAAAGAAAGAAAGAAAGAAAGAAAGAAAGAAGAATCAAGTTAAAGAACGTAAGAAAGAAGGTAGAAAATAGAAAAGAAACAATTAAGAAAGAATAAATCAAAAATGGGAATAAAAATAAAAAAGAAGAAAGAAAAAAATGAGAATTAAAAAACAAAGAAAGAAGTAGGAATGAAGTTAGAACGAAGAAAATAAAAAAGAGTACCGAATGTAAAAAAACAAGCAAAAGGAAAGAAAAAAGAAAAGAGATAAAAGAAAGTAGATAGGAAAAAAGAAAGAATGAAAAAAGACAAAAGAAAGAAATAAGAAAAATAAATTAGTTAGAAAAAAGAAAGAAAGAAAGAAAGAAAGAACAAAGGAAGAAAGAAAAGAAGGAAGAAAAAGAAAGTAAAAAAGGAGTTAGAAAAAAAAGAAAGAACTCAGAAAGAAGAAAGAATCAAGGAAAAAGAATGAAAGAAGAAAGTAAGAAGAAACAAATAAATGAAAGAAAGAAAGAAAGAAAAGAGGGAGGGATGGAAAGAAGAAAGAATAGAAGAGGAAAGAAAGAAGAAATAAAGAAAAAATCTAAAAATAAAAAAGAAATAAATAAAGAAAGAAAGGAAGAAACTAATAAAGGAAGGTCAAAAATATATATATGGGTACAGTGTACGCCAATGGTCCGGGAGACCTGGGTTCCATATATATATAAAGAATTTGGCATTAAAGAACTCTGAAAAAAGAATAAAATCAGAAAAAAAAGAAAGAAAGAAGAAAGTGAGAAGAAAGTAAAAAAGATATTCAGAAAAATTAAGAAAAGAGAAAAAAAAGAAGAAAATAAGCAAAAAGGAACGAGAAAGAAGAATGGAAATCGAAAGAAAACCACAAACATTCATATTTCTTTTCGTGGACCTTTTTGCGCAGTAGATTTTTTTAATATCAAGTCTTCTTTTCATTCATTTACAATTGGACTTAACAAATTTGTAGGCTTTATAGCAGTGTAGGGCTCTTCGGGTGGTGTAATGATTCGCAAACTAGACAAGTAAATCTTCATGTGTGAGTTCGAGTCTCCTTCGGTGCCCTATTCCTACTGTCGTGTGTCAGATCTAAGCAAGAAGCTTAGTCAATTACCAGCTGTCATAAGGTAATGTTGAGAAGAGTGTTGATACTGAATGTCGAGGCTTCCGCGTAAAAGGAGGAACTATTTAATTTTTGTATTTTGACATCAAATTAATAACTAAATAGAAAGCAAATTTTGAGTAAGTACTTGTCGAAGGATGATTGGTTTGAAATTAGTAGAAATTGATTTCTGATGAAGTAAAACAAATAAATAGTTGAGTTTGTGACTTTGTATTGTGAATACGCGAAAGAATTAGAGGAAATGAGATGAAATGAGATCGTAACGTGAAGAGGAAATCTCGAGTGTGATTTGCCTGTTGCGAAGCTTTTAATAACAATAAGATGACTCACGATTTTTATTTTCTTCTTCTTTAAGACATGCTGTTTCGAAGAAAGTTTCGTATTGTCATGTTCACCCATTGAAGAGATCAGAATAGTCTGATTAAAGAAAAAAATATAAAGAAGAAAACGCAGAATAAAATAAAGAAAGATAAACGTGGAAAATAAGAAAGAAAGAAAGAAAGAAAGAAAGAAAGAAAAAGAAAGGCAAAGAAAGAAAAAGAAAGGGAAAGAAAGAAGAAGGAAAAGAAAGGAAGAAGAAGGAAAAGAAAGGAACATAGAAATAAAGAACCTAAAAAGAAAGAAAAATAGAGAAAAAAGACAGAAGGAATGAATGAACGAACGAAAGAAAGTAAAAAGGAAGGTAGAAATAAAGAGAGAAATGAAGGAATTAAGGAAGCAAAAAGCAAGAAAGAAAAAAACAGTGTATGTGTGTGTGTGTGTGTGTGAGAGAGAGAGAGAGAGAGAGAGGGAGAGGGAGAGAGAGAGAGAGAAACATAGAAATACAGAAACAAAGACAGGAGGAAAGGAAGCAGAAAAAAGAAAGATAGAAAGAATAAAGAAGACATAAAGAAAGAAATGAAGAAAGAAATGAAGAAAGGATGCAAGGAATAAAGAAAAAGAAAGAAAGAAACAGAAAGAAATAAAGATAAAAGAGAGAGAAAAAGAAGAAAGAAAGAAGGAAGGAAAAGAAATAATGAAGGAAATGAGAGAAAGAAACAAATAAAAGAAAGAAAGAAAGAAAGAAAGAATGAAGGATGGAAAGAAGGAAGAATAGAAGAAGAGGAAAGAAGGAAGAAATAAAGAAAAAATCTAAAAATAAATAAATAAAGAAAGAAAGAAAGAAAGAAAGAAAGGAAGGAAAAAATGAAAAAAAGAAAAAAAGAATTAAAAGTTGGAATAAAGGAAGGATTGAAAGAAAAAGAAAAAAGAAAGAAAGAAGGAAAGAAAGAAGGAAAGAAAGAAAGAAAACAAAAGAAAAACTATGAAAGATAGAAAGTCAGAAAACAAGAAAGGAATGAAGAAAGAAAGATGTTTGGTTGGTTGGTTTTTTAGTTTAATGGCTCACCAAATTTCGTGGGTTATTTAATATCAAAGCGATCCTTGTTGGAGAATCCTAGTGGTATTGGCCCAGTCAGCTTTTTTAACTGAGAGCTACAAATGACTTGTAAAAAATAGAACTCTTTGATCATTTAACTGTGTTTAAACAAATGGCTGTTGTTTGAATAAATTGTTAGTGATTCATAACAATACTTGAACCATTTAACTTTGTTGACTTATGCTAATCTGAATTGTTTGAAAAAGAGTTGTTTGATCATTTAACTCTGTGAATCTACAAAGTGTGTTTACAAATCATATATTTGATATATATGTAAAAACAGGATTCGGCATTAAATAATCAACAATGGTTGATATGCCATAAAACCAAACCAAACCAAAACAAGCCTAGTGGTACAATTAAACCCAAAGCGGTGGGTGGGGATAATGGATTTCATACCTTTTCTAAGACGAAAAGATGTCTATAATTGTATTTACCCAATCCTTCTGCGACAGACAGGATATGACTCAAGATGAATTTCTAAGAGGAGTACAGTTGATTTAAATTCAGAGGTTTTACTTCTCCCAGATTGGTTGCATTATCAAGTCTAAAGAACCGAATCTGCCCGATTATTTACCAATAGTTTTTTTTTTTTTTTGTTTTTTTTGGCGGTGGGTGGATAGATTCAAATCTTTCTCCAAAAGCATTATCGTAAAGTGAAATATAAATTATCCCGACCAGGTTTTGAACTCGTTCCATTTTCTACGATTATAACTGTTTTGTTATAAATGTTTTCAATACTTTTTTTTAATACAGTCAATTTCTTCACTCCGCAATTTCTTTATTCATCTGATGCTGAGCTCTTAGTTCAACAAAATATTTTTGCTCAAAGGCCGTTTTTATTTTTATAAATTCGCTCTCATTCGAATAGATTCTATCGAAACATCGTTGTTTCCTTACATCAGTTTTTCAATAGTGAACAGGGCTTTAATAAAAAATTAATTTAAAAAAAATTTTCAAGATTCTTAATTACATACCCGACACCTTTTGATCACACTGTATATATAATGTCAAATGTTCCGTTTGCATGGTAAACACACACACACACACACACACACATATATATATATATATATATATATATATATATATATATATATATATATATATATATCATCTGGAAGAATTTATTCTCAATTAAATGCCTTACAGTGAATATTGCATATGTTTAAAATTCATAATCGAAAAATAAGTAAAAATACCCCCCACCTCTCCAAAATCACAAAATCAAGTACTGTTTCTTTATTGCAATAATGACATTCAGTCGCAGGGAGTGGCGCTGGCGTAGCGGTTAACGTAGGGAGCCAGTTCGAACTCCAGTCGCGCTATTACGTTCACTTTTGGACTAATACTCTTGAGAAAAGTATGAATCTCCATGTCCACTTTACTATTGGCTAAATATTACCACAATTGTTCTTTTTATGGGGATGGATTTAGCAATGAATACCCTAGGAAGGTTTGGTGTACCGTTAAATGACCAAACCAAACCAAACCAACCGCACTCACTCAAGCACACACATACGTGTACACACACACACACACACACACACACACACATATATATATATATATATATATATATACTCATACAGGTATATGTTCTGGTTTCGTATATATATTTTGGAATAAATAGGTCCGTAAATGAATTTTAATATAGTATTTTAGGGTTTTATTTCATATAAATATACTCAATAAGAGTTTCCGGCTTCGTAGTCCTTTTTAAGAGCCTAATAATGTGTTTGTTTTGATCGGGGTGTTATTCTTTTTATGATTCATTGGATCAACAAAAATATATTTAGTGATAGATAGATATGAATATAGAACGATAAATAAAAGTTGACTAAAACAGAAAGATAGGTCGATGCTTAGATAGAATAGTTTTGTTAGATTTAGTTTTACGGCATATCAACCACTGTTTATTTAATGCCAAATCTATTTTTATACATATACATTTTCATACATATTTATATGTTCTATTTCAAGCGATTCAGTTGAGCATAAATACGCTGTTTAGTTGTATTTGACCCATAAATAGTCGGGGGAGTCTTCTTTGCAGAGATGCAGCTGGTTTGTTTAACAGCTTCAGCTGACTGGGCTACCAGGACACTCGTTGAGGGAGTCTTACTCCTGCAAAGATGCAGTCAGTGTATTCTACAGCCTCAGCTGACTGGGCAACCAGGACGCTCGTTGAGGAGCCTCACTATCAGATTTTTTAATGTCATAATCAGGACACTCGTTGGGGGAGTCTTACCCCTCTGCAGAGTCGCAGTCGGTGTATTCTACAGCCCCAGCTGACTTGGCCACTCGATGCAGCGGGGGTCTTACCCCTCTGCAGAGATACAGTCGATGTATTCTGTAGTCTCAGCTGAATGGGCCATGGTTAGACAGATATTAACTTAAACAGTCTTAGATAGATTGATAGATAGGAAGCAGTCGCTGGAGGCAAACTAAATTAGATAGATGGTTTATCGTTTTTTCGTTTAATGGCATATCAACCCTCTTTGGTTAATTAATGACAATGGTAAATTTCTGGAAGAACAGTAGTGATACATTTTAAGTCATAGCTGGTGGATAAGTGTTGTTGGTGACTCACCTATGACCAAAATAATGGACTTACCCAAAGGGTATATTAATCAAGAACTAAGAAGGCAGAAGGGGAGCAGCTGTAGTAAGGCAGACTAAAAAGTTTGATTTTTTGTCTGAGTTTTTTGCTACTTCTGAAAAGTGAGTTATTATTATTGTTACATTTGTTAAAATTATTGTTATTACATATTGTTATTGTTGAAACAGCTTTGTGACCCCCCTCAAACTATTGTTGTTTGTTTGTGAGGAGGGTCAAACCGCGACTCGATTTATTGTTTTATTTTAAAAAGAAAACGACCGCCATTTTTTATCAAATCATTCATCGGTCTCTGTTTTAATTGAATTTTCATATATCATTCGCGTTCATCTCCCCCTAGCTGTGTTTCACAACTATGGGGGAGCCAAACAATATCAATTCTCCGTTGGACAATATTAATTCACAACTGGACATATTCGAAACACGACCCTCCCCAATGCCGGAAGAAGCTTTTGATTTGTCCTCTTCTGCAAGCACGATACCACCGGCCCAAAAACCAAAGGAAACAGCAGTCTCTTGGTCTTCACATTGTGTTAATAAAAAATCCCGTTGTGACTACGCAAGAGACAGGGTCGAAAAGTACGAACAATATTTTAAAGATGGAGAAATTCTCCCAATACCAGAACTCGTGGAGGCGGTCGAGCCTAAGACCCTGTCCTTCGTAGTTACGGATATAAAGACCAAGAGACTAGCAGGAATAAAAATGGAGACCTTTGAGGACCTGTTAAAAACGGCAAACATCCCAGGGAAGTACTTTTACCGTCGAAGCTTTGCTACCTGGGATGTTCTGCTTCCCTCAGAGGAAGCAGCGAAAAAACTAGCCGGTGGTAATATTACAACACGCTTCTTTCAGCTACAACCAGAATATCGAGGCAAGAGACGAATACGGGTCACTGTATGCAATGAATCAATGCAACTAAGTGGAGACGTCCTCGCCGCCTATCTAAGTATATACGGCGGCGTGGAACAAGTCACACAGGTGACCTCAACCCGAGGAACCGCCTACGGTGACTACGTCTTCGTCATGTGCCCCGATAGGGGAGGGTTCAATAACATTCCGCACAAAATTAAATATAGAGACACAACGATGACTGTGATATTCGAGGGCAGAAAACCACTATGCTGGTCATGTAATAAGATCGGCTACTTCTCCAAAAACTGCCCTCAGAAAATGACCACCACCACAACTACAACAACGACTACTACCACTAATGTTACTACTCCTTCACCTGTCATCACAATAACAGCACCAATTGAAACAAGTGAAAACCACAAAGACAACCTCAATAAAAAAGACGACGAAGGATGGACCCAGGTAACCAAACAAAAAGGGAAAAAAACTCCCATAAAAAAGCCATCAACAACGGAAAACAAAGTAAATTCATCAACTGATCCAACAACCGTTACTAATATCTCTACTGCTACTACTTCTACCTCGACCATTAGTACGAAACAATCATCATCAGCATCAACAACTGCAACAGAACAATCATTGACAACAATAGAACCAATGGATATGTCAATAAATATCAAAAGAAGAAGGGATACTGAAGATTCCCCAACTAAAGAGGGGGAGAAAAAACACCCCAAAAAAACAGACTTTCACCCTCTCCCCAAACACCGTCAACATCAACAGCAACAGTCCAGAAACCAAGAGCACGCTCTACGGAAGCCCGGTTTGCTATAAACTCATATTACTTCTGCGAAGATATAATAGAAAATCCTCACAGAGACCACACTCTAAAACAATAATTAAAACCATTGCGCTCACTCAAAATTTGACACGAAAGACATCACTAAGCCACATCTATTCAAAGACGCACCAAAATTGACCACATTCGTCCGCTTGGCTGGCAATCAGACTAAAGAACTCTGGAACTTCATTGACGAAGCCAGCCGGGCGGATGTAATGCTGGTCGATACTAAAAGCCCAATGCTGAAAAAAATGCTCCCCTTCTGTGCGGGCAGGGTCCCGATTTTGGTTCACCCATCATAATATAGGTCCCTAAAGTTGCGGTACCCTATGGATGTCGGTGGAATTACCAGGGACGACCGAGTAAGTACTGAGCTCGGCACCGGATCCCTGCGTCAGGCCGTCGGCATCCTCACCCCGAAGGATTTCCGGCCCGTGGTCGACACTGAGTAAGGTAAGTGGGATTGATGGCTCTAAACCTTGCTACTTTGAATGTGAGGGGATTGAGGGATCCGGGCAAGTGTACGCGCTTGCTTGGTGAACTTAAAACCCTCGGTGTAGATGTTGCTGCAGTGCAGGAAAACCACTTCACTTGCGGTGCCGACTGTCGTGTGCTGGAAAGCGATTTTAACGTTTTCTCAGCATACGGCAGCCGTACCAGCGTTGGGGTTTCTTTGCTAGTTGGATGCAGCCTTGATGCTGATGTTGACGTTGTTTTTGCAGGTGACGGGGGCCGAATGGTTGTGGCCGAATTTGCCGTTAAAAGTTTCAAGTTTCGTCTGGTTGCGGTTTATGCGCCCAATATCGTTGTGGAGAGGGTTTCCTTTTTTCGTCGGTTGGCGCCGTTCCTGAACGATACGAAGCGGCTAGTCTTAATGGGTGATTGGAATGCGATCCTTGATCCCAAGATAGATAAGGTCGGTCGGGGAGCTAGTCGTGCGGGAAGGTGTGAGAGCAGCCTTGTCGGCTTCGTGACTCGTCACGGTCTCGTCGACAGGTTTCGTCTTGATCACCCAGGGCGGGAGATGTGGACGTGGCTAGATAGCTCGCCCTCTGCCAAAGTAGGTTCCTACTTGGACAGAGTGTTAGTGAGACGAGCTGACATTGACTTTGTTAGTTGTCCCACGTTCCACCTGATAGCGTGGACTGACCATAAACTTGTTAGAGTCAGTCTACGGTTAGCAAATAGGCCTCGTCTAGCCGGCTACTAGAAGTTCAATACCTCCTTACTGGAGATAAGGGACTTCCGGGATCGGCTGGAATCCCTAATTCAGCGGGCGTTAGTGGGGGCGGTTACTGGGAATAGGTGGTGGGGATCTCTTAAACATAGGATTAGAGATTTCGCTACCAAGTACGGTCGCCAGCTCAACTTAGATAGGACCAAGGAAGCGAAATCTATAGACGATAGACTTTCCCGGGCGGTGGCTGGGGGGGGAATCCCTAAACGTAGAGCTAGCTAGGGGGTACCTTGAGCGCGAGAGTAGCGAGCGCCACAAGGGATACGTAGTTAGATCTAGGTTAAAGAGAGTTCTCAACGAAGCTGTGAAAACGAACGCGACTGCGCGTGAAGAAGAAGTGCGAAGGTTCCCCGATCGGTATATCGGTTCTGTCAAGGCCCCGGATGGGCGACTGCTGCGATCGGGTCGCGAGATTCGTGACGCCTTTCGGGCGCACTTTCGGGATCGCTTTGCCCGCTGTACTGATCTCCCGCTCCGGGAGTTTCGTAGCTATCTTGCCGACTTCCCCCGCCTTGGGGTGGCTGAAGCGGCTAGCTGCGAGGGTGTGGTTACTGAATGCGAAGTCCGTGACGCGTTGAAGCAGGTCGGCCTCAACAAGTCGCCGGGACTAGATGGTTTGCCCTACGAAGTGTACTTGAGGATGTCGCACATGTTTGTGCCTATTCTGACGGATATGTTCAACCATTGGTTCGCCCAGGGAGCCATCCCTGGTAGCGTTACCAAGGGCGTGATCACATTGCTGAAGAAAGGTGGCAGGCATATTTGGGAGGGTTTAGATGACTACAGGCCCATAACTCTGCTTAACACAGAGTTAAAGATTTTGGCCCGGGTCTTAGCAAATCGTTTACAGCTTGTCATTAGCAATCTTATCGGCTCTGAGCAGACCTTTGCTGTGAAGGGAAGATCGATCCAGGACAACCTGCACTTGATTCGCGAGGTCCTAGAGGGGATAGAAGACGGCACCAAGGCCGCGCTGATCAGTTTAGATCAGTCCAAAGCCTTCGATAGGGTTGACCATCGGTTTTTGGCGACTGTTTTGGAGACTGCCGGATTCCAACCGGAGTTCCGCAGATAGATTAGCATGATGTACCACAACCCTCAGGCAGTGGTGCAGGTGAACGGAAGGCGTTCGAGGGTGTTCGCGGTCGAGCGTTCGGTCCGGCAGGGCTGTCCGTTGTCTCCTCTTCTCTATGTCCTAGCTTTGGAGCCCCTGCTCCGTAGGCTTAGGGATAGGACGACAAATCCGGCCCTGCGCGGTGTCCCATTTGCTGGCCCTCTTACGGCAAGGGTTTCCGCGTTCGCCGATGATATCACAGTTTTTGTATCCCGCCGCCTGGATATAAAGGCTGTGAAGAAGGCGGTTAGCGAGTACGAGCGGATTGCAGGAGCCAAGGTCAATTTTGACAAAAGCGAAGGTTTGCGGCTCGGTGCTTGGAGGGGTAGCAATACTCTTCCAGGGCCCTTCCGCTGGAGTGACGGACCCGTCCGCATCCTCGGGGTGTGGTTCGGGCCCGACCTCCAACTGGAGCGAAATTGGTTGGAAATACAAGCCAAGGTGAATGCTCAGGTGGGAATCTGGCTTTCAAGGAGGTTGTCCTTAAAGGGCAGGGCGGAGGCGTGCGCCGTGTGCGTCTTCCCCTTGATCCTTTACCGATTGGCTGTAATTCCTCTGCCTAAGGTACATCGGTTGGCGCTGCAACGATCCCTTTCCAGATTGCTCTAGGGAGGTGCAAGGCCGATGGTCCGTAGGCAGGTCTGTATCCAACGTCCACGCAACGGGGGTCTAGGTATGCCTGATCTGGAGAGCCACTGGCTTGCTGAAAGACTTGCATACTTGGGCAGAGCCTTGACGGGGGATGCAGTGTGGAGACTGAAGGCGAGTCGGACTTTTCTTCGCCTAAAGTCAGACCCAAAGGCTGAAGGTCGACGTAGGCCTTTGGGCGAAACACTGTTTGTCTGCGAGTGCCAAACGGCCCTTCGTAACCTTCTTGGGTCCAGTGACCTTTCACGGCCTCGAAAAGAACTATATCGGGAGCTAGTGGTGGGTTCCGCTTCTGATCCTCTCAGCGAGCGGCGTAGCTGGATGACGGTGGAGATTCGCTCTCATTGGAATTGGGCGCCAGGATCGAGCTTCTTGAACAACTCCGAGTTCTCTCTCACCTGGCGACTTGTTCGAAATGCGTTACCCCTTGTCGGCTTGAACTATAGAGCGGGCCTGGCAGACATGCCCGATTGCGCTCGCTGCGGCAGTGGTTTGGAAGAAACGGCTGAGCACGCCTTCTACTACTGCGAGCGAGTTGGCCCGTTCTGGGATCACGTCGGCGAGTGGACGGCTCGCATCGAACCCAAACAGCTCGTGCTGCTCGATGTTGGTTACGTTGTGGACAACGTTCTTCCTCCGTGTCAGGGTGAGAAGCGTGTGGTGTTTCTCGCGATCCTAGCTGTAGCTAGAATGGTGATTTGGACGACGCGAAACAAGGGATTGTATGACGATGCAAACTTTTCTCATCGTGATCTGGTTTTGTATTTTCGGCATCAGCTGAGGGTCAAAATCAGATGCGATAGAAAACGCTTGGATCGCATAACATTCAGCAAAAGGTGGGTGCATGCTGCGAGCCTGGTCGTGCGAAAGGGGGCAACGTTGGAGTCATTCTTCCCTCCTCTGCCGGCTCATGGCGTCTACGGTACGGGTTCTTAGGGACCCCATCCCTGGTAAGTAGGATTGTTTTTTCCCCCTGAAACCTAGTTAGCAGTATATTTGTGAGTCATTGTCCCCGTCATCTAGCCGTTAGTTCTCAAGATCTTCCCCATCCCCATTATTTTTGTACCTCAACCCGTATCCCAGTCCGCTTTTTATTGAAAATCTTGAACATTCATATGTATAAAAATCATACTACCTGGTCGTATCCACCCATACCACGCCCAAGCCCTTATTTCTTTGACCCCTGTAGATTAGGATTCCCGCCCCACCTAGGGTAGGTCCGGCTTGTTTCCGGTTTTTCGACCCGGAAAACAGTCGGCCTCCAATTTTTATAGACGGTGGGGGATGGGAGGTCAACCAAACGGGGGATTTTTCCTTTGTTTTTGTATATATTTCGGGGTTTTTTCTCCCATTCCCATCACATTCATTGTAAATAAATCATACTTGTAAATAAAAATCATTCATCAATCTCGGGATTTTAAGTAGGACTTCTTCATAGAGCAAATGTGGCATTTTGGTGATTGCTGCGCATATGGCGATGGATGAATGGTTATATATTGTACTGCTGAATAGGTCGGCAAATGTGGCTAGCTAGGTCTCCTTAGAATATATAGAAAAGAATGACCGCTCCCTTCCCCTCCCCCAAAACCTCAAGGCCTTGTGCCTTTTGTGTAACATACGCAGAAATAAAAGCAGCTGTAGTAAGCACCTTGACTGTCTTCGTGTACGTTGAACCTAGGAAACCCTCGTCAGAGACTTGGATACATTTGTGTGGCGCCTCATATCTCCGTGTTGAACTATTTATCTATTGACCCCTAATAATCGATCATAACAATAAGTATGTTCATACATTTCTCAACTGTATTAGTTCGAAAATGAACATAATACCACGACTAGAGTTAGAACTCGTTTAAATCGATTTAACACTCATGCACGTTAGCGATTACACTATGGGCACACCACCCCAGATAGATAGATTGATTGATAGATAACACTCTGAAGGTCTTGGAGGTGAGAAAATGACAGTCCTTAAGCTCCGTTGACTCTGTATCGAAGCTATTCGTACATCTCACTATTGTATCGATCTAGACACGTTCGTTGTGTAATATTTATACTCGGCAACCCAAGTTTAAACCTTGGAAGAGACTGAGCTTTACATAGCACTAATACATTTGGGAAATGTATGAAGCCAACTGTTCTTCCTCCTGCTTTGAGTAAATAGTCGTGTTATGGCAACTTGTCTAGAAGAAGGAAAACTTTGAATACAGGCTTCCGTTTAAAAACTAATTTTGTGTGCATCTTGTTCATGGTAGAGGGGGTTGGGTAAATACTCAAACACAGGAACACACACACGCACACACACACACACATATATATATATATATATATATAGTGTGTGTGTGTGTGTGTGTGTTGGAAAACGAAAACTCTGAATTCAAACCAGTTAAACTCCGCTTACAAATTGACCTTGTGTCACATCTTGCCCATAACGTGGGATTGATAAATGTGTGTGTGTGTGTGTGTGTGTGTGTAAAAAAATCAATAGCTTTCAATACCAAAAAGCCGTGTTAATTTTGTGCAAAAAAGAGGCTCCAAAAAGCCTTAAAATTTGATTTTTTTTTTTTATTAATCAGGGCCTTCATTGAGGACGCTGAACTTTCCTCCACTTGCAGACCCAAATATTCGATTTGCCTTGAAAAACACGAAGGGTCAAAACCATAACTCATTTAAGAAATATTTTCACACCTCAATTATTAAAAATTCATTTTTAACTGATCAAAGTCGGGAATAATTTTTTCAGTTTTCGATCTAATTTGGAGCTTATCAAAATCTTATAAATAAATACTAGATCATAATAAATTGATTGATATGCTAGTTCTGATATGACATTCCTTTCTGCTGATAATTATCGCCTAGCGTAACTCATATATATTAGCGTCTTGAATATAATTTCTCTCTACATAGCGACTTACATATGCAAAACCTTCACACTCACCAATTGTATTAAACTACGAGGTGAAACGATAAAATTGTCGTCCTAAAGAAAACAACACAACAGCGTTATTTTAAAACTTTTATTGAAAAAAATCAATTGAGCTAACTTGATTGTGTTGTAGAACTGACATCTATTCAATGTAGCCACCTTCAGCCTCAATCACTGCCTTGATACGGATCCGGAACTGAGAGCATGCCTTTTCCACAAGCGCCGGCAGGAGCTCGACGGATGGCAGCGATTAGGCTGGCTTTGGTGTTGTGGGAGGTCATATTTGTGATGTTCTCGACGTATGACCAAACGAAGTAGTCCAGCGGGTTCTGGTCGGGGGATGAGAGGGGGCAGTGAGAGAAGGTTACAAAGTCGTAGCACTCTTTCTGAAGCCAAGCCTGGGTCTCTTTGGACTTGTGGGCCGGCGCCGAGTCCTGCTGCCACACCCAGGGTCTGCCACCGGCCACCTGGGGATCACCATACTCTTCAGCATATCCAGGTACACTTTGGTGTTGACTTTCAAGCCGACTTCGAACATATGAGGTGGCATGACGTGGCCCTCACTTGAAACTACACCAAAGACCATAACCGTAGCCGGAAACTTTGTTTTCATCACCCTAGGGACGTCCCTGTTGCATTTTGAGGGTGCTGGCAATGGTCCTGTTGTCATAACTTGGATCGGCATGAGTTGTACAGCAGCACATCTCCGATCTCGCCCGTTGAACACTGTGTCACTTTCAGACATGATAGAAGGCTCCTATCACTCTTGGGTTTTGTACACAACTGGCCAACTAGTAGATGGTCTGCAACAAAAAAAGAAAACCGGTTTTCATTAAACGGAAATGGAATCATGTCGTCTTTTCTAGGGTGATAATTTTATCATTCCACCCTGTAGTTTAAAACAATGAAAATTGCTATGAACTATTTTCCTGTAAATAACATATTGGGCACATTAGCATATTAACGAATATTACGTTTTCTTATTAACAAATTTTACACTTGAGTTAAAGAAAAAAAGTATTAGATTTTTAGAATCATATTTTATTAAATCATTACACATTTTTTGTCTACGTGTGTGTGTGTGTCTGTGTGTGTGTGTGTGTGTGTCTCTGTGTGTGTGTGTGTGTGTGTGTGTCTGTGTGTGTTTGAAAAGTAGCAATTGATAAGCCTTATTCCTTTCTGCTGTTCTGTTATCATTTTTCTTTTCTTTTTATCTAATTCGTACTGTCGACCTATTAAAATTTCAGTTGCGTGAATCTTGCCAATCAGATGACGTGAACTCGTTCTTTTCAACCAGATTCAACAATGATACAAAATGGCTGCAATGCGACAAAAAAGGAAAAAAATATAAAATGAACACACTAAAAAACAATCCCTTTTATCCGAAACAGGGCCGTCGATAACTAATGCTGGCTCTGTCAAAAGAACCTCAGGCCCGGAGGTCCTTTACTTTAACCCCCTCACCTAGTCTGCACAAGTACATCACATTAAAGTATATTTATATTGCTGAGTACGCATGCGTCCTTTACAACGTATTTTTAAATCGATAAATCTTATGATTTCTTTTTGTGTATGTGTGTGGGGGGGTTTTACGATGAAGAAAATTAGATTTTCTCAATTTGTTTCCGAATTGACTACAATTCTTATTCGATGATGATTGGCAGTTTTTTTCTTTCATTTTTTCCTTTAAGATTGTCTCAATTCTTTCCCTAGGATTTTCCTTTCTATTCATTTCTGTCTGTTCATATCTATCCGTTTACCTATCAAACTCTTAATATCAGTCAGTTCATTTTCTTCTATCTATTTTCTTTTTTCAGATATATCTATTTATTCAAATCTGATCATATCTATCTATCTATCTATCTATTTATCAATCTATCATGAGAAAAGTAGTAATTACCTAAGCTTTTGACTTATATGTTGCACAAAGCCGAATGAACGAAGCACTCAACGAGACTCGAACAGACGCTTGCAGATTTGCAAGTCAAGACAGCTAACCTTTACACAACTATATCAGAAACAAAGTAAGATATTTAGAAAGATAGATAGATTATCTATCTTTATTGGTAAATATCAATCTCAGTCTATTACCTCTTGACTCTACATATGGTCTATTATTAATACTGAGAACCTTTCATTCATAAACATTGCAAATTACCTTACACACACACACACACACACACACACACACACACACACACACACACACACACACATATATATATATATATATATATATGTGTGTGTGTGTGTTTGTGTTTATATACTATAATTCAGATAATTATATGAATTTATATCAATATATGTGCATATTGGTGCATATACACGCATAAATCCACGTAAGACTAAGTTTCAGACCACTCGGCCAACAAGTAGACCACGTTGGCTAAGGGAATTTTAAGGTATTTATTTTAGCAACAGCAGCAGCAGCCTTTGTTTATATTTTTATACCCTATCGGCTACCAGAGTGCTCAATTCTTACGAAGAGCTTTGCATTACGCTAGTGGCGGCCGACAATTCCTTCGCCAGAGTGCTCAACCCCCATATATGCACAGGCAAACTATGATAGTGGCCCAGTCACTACTGAATACACCAACTGTATCTCTGCAGAGGGGTAAGACTCCTCCATTGAGTGTCCTAATATGACACTAAACAATCTGATGGTGCATTGGGGAATGCAGATTAATATTTTATTGCCACAGTTTTCATGTCCACTCTGGCTCGGAGTGGTGGTATTCGATAGGGTCCTATCTATGGGTTAAATAGAACCAAACAGTGTACTTACGCGAAACTGAATTGTTGGAAATGAAACTGTTCTTATGTATAAAAATGGATTTGGAAAATAACCAACAATGCTTGATATGCCATAAAACCTAAAGAGAGAGAGAGAGAGAGAGAGAGAAACGAAGATAGATAGATTAAAATCATTGATAGATATGAAAAGGCTGAGATAGATAGATATATTAGTTTATGATAAGAAACGTCTTTATTTTACGTATGAAATATTGAGTTTTAAACATTATTTACTTACTTGTTAATGAATAAATTTCGACAATTATGCCGTAAAATTTCAGAACAAAATCCAGTTAATTCCTACACACTGAGCTTACATAACTTTCTTCCTTTCTTTCTTTCACACACACACACAAACACACATAGACATAGTTAACTAGCTATCTATGAACAGGCTAAGATAGATAGATTGTCCATCTTAGCCTGTTCATTTTTAAATGTTTATTCATCTCAGTCTGATTATATTTATCTCTCTATCTGTCTTTATCCCAAAGTATCTACATTTGCCCAATTACCAATACCGAGTACTCTTTATTTAAAAATATAGCGAGCTATCTAATATATATATATATATATATATATATATATATATATATATATATATAGTCATCCACAGACAGACTGTTTCGTTCTATCAGAAGTCTTCAGTGTGGCTAGGCCCGCAGGACGCTCGAAGCTGGGATCGAAACCCGTCCAACGTTAACGATAGACTAAGGTTTCAGACCACACGGCTGCAAGCGGATTACGTTGGTTAGGGGAATTTTAAGGTATTTTATTTTTAGCAACAGCAGCAGCAGCCTTTGTTTACATTTTTTAATACCCTATAATGCAACTGGAAGAAAACTCAACCAAGGTTAAATTGTCATTATGAATTTATTTCGATGAAGAATATAATCTTCGTCTCTTCAGATGAAATACACTCTTAATTTAAGGGAGAAGACAGTATATATATATATATATATATATGTATGTATATATAAATTTTTAAAAATGTTCCGTTGCAAAGGAAAATAGGGTCAAAACATTAAAAATATTTAGAACCCAGTAAAAAGGGGTTTTAGTAGCCGACTCAACACATGGGGAACACATAGTGTATTTATTTATTAAATCTTTCATATATTCTATACACGAATTATCTATATCCATAGTGCTCATTGCCCAGTCGCCTGGGGTTGTAGAATACACCGACTGCACCACTGAAGAGGGGTAAAAAACCCCAACGAGTGTCCTGGTAATGACACTAAACAATCTGAAGGTGAGATTCCGGTAATGCTGTAGCTTTGGGGAATGCGGAGTACCCCTTCATTGCCATTGCTCCCAGGTCCACTCTGATCGGAGTGGTAGCACCTGATAGAATCCTATCTATGGCTCGAATAGAACTAAACTGTGTGCCTATGTTAAATTGGATTGTTTTGAAATAGAACTGTTTATATGTATAAAAATGGATTTGTATTAAATACGCTGGGGGTTTCCTCGTGGTGTAATGGTTAAAGCGATGGACTTCGGAATCGTAGTATGCGAGTTCAAACTCCAGTCGCGCTATTACTTTCACTTTCGGGAAAATACCCTTATCCTCCCATCTATGGGTTAAATAGCACCACTAATGTTCTTCCAGAAGAATGGCTTTTGCATTAAATAACCTACAAAGGTTGATATGCCATTAAACAAAGAAACCAAACCAAACCAATTAAGTTAGCCACTATGATTGGTATGGCATAAATCCAAACCAATCATTTCATTTCTATCACGATATTTTCAATGGAAACAATATTACACTACACTTTACTTACCTTCTTAAATAATATGTCTACATAAGTATTGTTTTCTGCAGTATATGATGTTCTATGTATGTTCCGTTTGATAGATTTCTCCAAGGTATTCGATTCCATACACAGATTAAAGATAGTGCAAATACTTCTAGCAAATAGTCTTCCAAAAGAAACTGTTACAGCTGAAATGATACTTTTCAAGGGCGCGAAGGCTATGATTCGCTCGCTTTATGGCAACAGCGATTTTCTTTTTTACTTTGCCATTTGCAAGAATCTTGCAACGAGATACATTAGCGCCATATCTATTCATAATCTGCGTACGACGAATGTCAATAGATCAAACGGTTTTTCACTTAAAAAGGTAAGAAGTAAAGATATCCTGCAGAAACTATTACTGACACAGACAACGCGGGTGACTTATTGCTCATACAACTGTTCAATCCGAATCTTTATTACAGGGTTTCTCAATATATATGGGAACTATGTGACTGCTAACAACTCTACAACTAACAATAATGTGTTGGTGGGTGTCCTCGTGGTGTAATGGTTAAAGCGATGGACTGCGGAATCGTAGTAAGCGAGTTCGTATTCCAGTCGCGCTATTACGTTCACTTTCGGGCAAATACCCTTGAGAAAGGTATGAACCCCCTTATCCTTCCAGCTATGGGTTAAATAGTACCAATACTGTTCTTCTAGGAGAATGGCTCTGGCATTAAATAACCTACAAAGGCTGATATGCCATTAAAAAAAAAGATCTGTATACAATCAGAGGGTGTCCTCGTGGTGTAATGGTTAAAGCGATGGACTGCGGAATCGTAGTAAGAGAGTTCGTACTCCAGTCGTGCTATTACGTTCACTTTCGGGCAAATACCCTTGGGAAAGGTATGAACCCCCTTATCCTCCCAGCTATGGGTTAAATAGTACGGCTACTGTTCTTCTAGGAGAATAGCTTTGGCATTAAATAACCTCCAAAGGTTGATATGCCATTAAACAAAGAAACCAAACCAATAATGTTCTTTTTGTATCAGATTAGAAAATGGTATACTATAACAACTATTAATCTTCAATCAAAATGCCTGGGACAAGAGCGGAAAAAATATATTTGCTTCACAACTTATTTGGAGACAAAATCATTCAAAACTGTGCCAGCGAAATTTCGCTGGAAGTTAATCTTTAACAATTATCCCCAGAAAAGTCAAATTCATCGTTAGGTACACAATTTTCAAGTCACAGGGTCAGTAAACAACCTCAACAAGAAGGCAGAGAATCCCAGATCTGGCAGGAAGTTGACTTCAAGATGTCATAACAATATGGATGCAGAAAGATTCTGTCGGAAGGAGTCCGGAAAAGTCATTTGGAAGACGTTCTCGAGAACTTGATCTTTCACATGCACTATAGGATAAAGTTTTCCCTTGTCGTCTGGTTTGGCCTTTCTGAAGTGATATGATTGTTTTTTAAGACGCAGATGAAAGATGACTGGATGCAATATGAATTATATTAATGGGTTGCATCTATTTTGAGATACCATCTACATGCCTGAAGCAAGCCGTGAACTCAGATAAAACATAGTTCATGTATTTTAATCAAGGCGGCGCGGCGCTATCCTTTTATGAAATGGCAACTGTATAAAATTAATAGACCATTTCATACATTTCGGTAGCAATATCTCCTCTACTGAAAGTGATGTCAGCAAACACATAGGTAAAGTATGGGCTGACATTTACAGGTTATCGATCACATGGAATACTTATATGCTTGCACCGCGAAACACTTTGAGAAAATGTTTGTTAGGAATTACACAATGATGATGTGTACTGTTTTGAACAAATCATGGAAGCTGCAGCCTAGAAAACAGCAGCTGTACGGCCACTCACCTCCCATCACGGACGCTATCTAAGTAAGACGAGCACAAGATGCCAGGTTGTAGAAGGGTAAAATCATAAGCGATGTTCACTTATGGATTCCTAATCTTGGACACACCAACGTTGGCCGACCAGCAAAAATACTGAATGCCGTCTGAAAGACTTAACTTGAGGAATGGCTGATAGGGATGGATGTTGAGTGAGGATCAAAGGAATACGTGCGGTTCACCCGTGTATGATGTTTGTTTTTGGTTTGGCTACATAGCTCTAGACCTCCGAGTCAAGCTAAGAGCAGGCATACGTGTGGGACTCAGATTTGCACTCAGTGCGTCCAAGTCCCTGCTGGGTTACCTGGCTCACACTGCACCCAGTCAACCTATGACCAATATAATCCAACAGGGCATGAGCCGGCGGTCCCTTTCCCTCATCATCATCATGTCGTGCTGGTAGCACGGATATCCCTGACCCTCTCTCGCCACTTTTCCCTATTGTTCATTGCCTCTGGCAGGTATTCAGGGCTAACTCCCGTATCCTCACATAGTTGCTGAATGTATGTTCGTGCTGGTCGTCCTGCTTTTGCCCGGCCATATGTGGGGGTCCATAGGAGTACATAACTTATGAGCTCGTCCCTGCTTCTCCAGCAGTGTCCTGCATGTCTGGTTCGTCTAGCTTGGATAGTTTTCGTGATGGGAGGTAGGTGGCCGTATAGTTGGTGTCTTGTGAGGTGTTTTCCGCCAGGACTTGTTCAATATTGCTCGCAGCATTCTTGTGTAATTGCCGTCTAGCTTCTTCTCCAGCCGTTTAGTTAGCGTCCATATAGTGCATCCATACAGCAGTATCGATACGACAGCTGCCTGGAAGAAACTGCACAACCGAAAAGGACTTCGACATGTGGCTAGCGAAGGCATGGACAGCTATCGATTGACTATGGATCATATGAAAATCAGACCTAACCGATAAAATGAAACGCAGTTTCTTCCTGGCAGCAGTCCCCTTCCCTAAATCTCCTATTATAAATAAGAACTTGTGTCAAATCCTGTCTGGTGGGAGGCATTGATAAATATCCTTAAGGATACAAACGACGTTTTTTTATTATCATATTAGAATTTAAAGGATTTTTTGAAGACTTTTTCTTTTCTATCAAAATAAAAAAGGGAAAAATCGTGACGTAGAACTGTTTGAACATTTCTTTTATAATGAATTAACAATAAGACGTATTTGAATGTTTTTCGGAAATATACATTCAGAAATACATTTCTCTCGTGTTTCTTTACATTTACGAGATGCAAATAGTTTGAGGATCATCATCATCATCATGTCGCGCCATCAGCACGGATCTCGCTGACTCTCTCCCGCCACCCTTCTCTATCGTCAATCGCTTCCGGTCGGTCTTCAAGGCTACATCCTGTATTGGCACAGATCTGTTGTATGTAGGTTCTGCCTGGTCGTCCATATGAAGGGGTCCACAGGTGTATGTCACTTTTGAGTTAGTCCCTACTTCTCCAGCAGTGTCTCGCATGTCTGGTTTGTCTAACTTGGATAGTTTTCGTGATGGATGGTAAGTGGCCGTACAGCCGCTTCTTTGTGGGGTGCTGCCTCCATGACTTATTCAATATTGCTCACAACATTCTTGTGTAATTGCCGTCAATCGTAGTAAATGGATACGGCGACCCGAGTTCAAATCCTGGATGAGGCTCTTTGCATTTCACATACCGCCAATATTCTTCGGAAAGATATGAATCCAAATGTTCTTCTTCCAGTTATGAGTAAATAGTAGGACAGACTGAATTCTTTAACTTTTGTATTACACTCTATCTAGTAGAAGGAAATCTCTGAATTCAAACCTTTTAAACTGTTTAAAAATTGACCTTGTCTCCCATTTTGCTCATGGGGGAGTGTTTCGTTTGGTTCGATTTGGTTTATTTGGTAGTCGGCAGATCAACTCCTAAAGGGTTATTTAATGCCACAATTTAGTTCATTTCTTAATAATTCATTGTAATCATAACTATATGTACAATGTTGCACTGCACTCTTAAAAATAGGATTTATTTGTCAATATTAATTCGTTTACACGCAGTTGTATAATATCAAGTATTCTTACGTTTAGGTTATGCAATGCAGTATGTAATCAAAACAATTGAGAAACAGACGGAATCCAGCAAGAAAAGTGCCATCGGAACTACCAATAAATACAGAGATATTACTATTACCATTAAAAGAGCTGCTAAGGTTTATAATGTTCTGCTTGTCAATCGTATCCGAATAGAAGCCGAGAAGGTTTTTAGAAAGAATCAAAATGGTTTTCGGATAAATCAATCCACAATTTCCCAGAATCAGACTATTAATCAAAAGATGGACAAACAACACGCAAAAAAAATGGAGGTGCCCATGGTGTAATGGTTATCGTTGTAGGAAATGGACACGGCGACACGAGTTCAAATCCTGGACGAGACTGATGGCATTTCACATAACACTTGGGAAAGGTATGAATCCAATTATTCTCCCTCCGGCTATGGGTAAATAGTAGGGCAGACTGGGTTCTTCAGCCTTGGTGAAGCAACTAGTCTAGGAGAAGGAAAACTCTGAATTCAAACCTGTTAAACTCCGCTTAAAAATTGACCTTGTGTCATATCCTTCCCGAGCGGAGGGGTTGGTAAATATGAAACAACACGCAAAAAAATCTTTCTCTGCGTATAGTATCAAGTATTTCTCTCTAGTATTAATAAATTATAAATAATTTGATGGTTTCTAACAACTATGGCTATCTAATAATTATTATTTTTTTTGGCTCTGCGACATATTCACACCGACAGAAAATAAAATAACGCTATCAATATATATCTTTATTTAATCAAGTTTCAGCTGTTTATACCGTTGTCTTTAACAATTTCGTACATAAATCTGTATTGTTTAGATTTAGTGCTAGACTGCAGTCACGCAATAAACGAGTCTGAATTTCAGTCGAACTATTACGTTCACTTTCGGACTAATGCCCTTGGGAAAGGTATGAAACCTCTTTATCCTCTCAGCTATGGGTTAAAAAGAATCAATGCTGTTCTCCTACAAGGATGGAATTGATGCTAATGTTATATACTCACATATGCACATTCACATCTACATATACACACAATAATAAAGACGGACACATTAAGACTTCTTTATAAATATATGTACCTCTCACTTTATTGTAAGGGTTCGAAAAGGTTATTCAAGGTTTGCGTGTGAGAGGGAGTTGGAGACCGAACAGAAACTGCAATATTTTGACCACCACTCTTATGGCCGTCAACGTTGTGTCTTTCTCGTTTTCCTGGTGCTCAACCGGAGGCCCTGGGCCCACTCTGCTGGGTGATGGCTTTCTTTACTGCATCTTATCAGCAACTTCTCTGGTCCCCAAACTCTATCGGGGTTCCCGAGGGCCCCTTCGGCCGGGTGTGGTTTTACCTACCACATCTCGTCTATCTCCCCTCCAACTCTACTGCAACTGGAACTTGGCCTCGAACTCTGTCTTGACTGAGTTATATAATAGTTCAACGTCCACTCGATCACCCAGTCGATCTTTGAAATCGCATGTTTGATCGTCACCAAGCGTAAATAACTGTCATGCAGTTCACAGGTCACTCTCTTCCGGTGCGTCAGTCTATGAGTGTATCATGGGAATTTTTTTACCTCGTCCCATTTCATCAGCCAATTTCCGCCCACGCGATTTCCTCTCATAACTGCCATTAGAATGTGTCCCTTCTTTCCGTTGCATCACCTTGGAATGGCATTTTTGGCCGGGTCAAAAGGTCAAAATACAACACCAAATAAACAACGAAGGTTGATATGTCATTAAACAAAGGAAGAATGCGAAGATTTAAAATTGTGTTGGTGCAATAATACTACTTTGACTCCTATTAAGGAATTGTATGTCCCTCTTGGGTATTAATACAAGCCTGTATGAGTGTTAACACGTGACGAAATTGTTGAAAAGTTTATCAAAATATCTACCTCACACAAATATCTTGTTTCATAACTCGAGTATATATATATATATATATATATACGAAGCTCGTTCAGTGAATCATCATCATCATCATCGTCATCATACGCCATCAGCACATATATCTCTGACCCTTTCTCACTACCCTCATCTTTCTTCCGTTGGTTCCGGTTGGTTTTCAGGGTTAAATCCCGTATCGGCGAAGAGCTGCTGTATGTAGGTTCTAGCAAGTCGTCCAGGCTATGCTCGTCCATGTGAAGGGGTCCATAAGAATACATTACGTATAAGTTCGTCCTTACTTCTCCAGCAGGATCCTGCATATGTGGTTCGTCTAACTTCTGATAGTTTTAGTGATGGGAGGTAAGTGGCCATACAGCTCCTGTTTTGTGGGGTGCTGCCTCCAGGACTTATTCAATATTGCTCGCAGCATTCTTGTGTTGTTGCCGTTAAGCTCTTGCTCCATACGTTTAGTTAGCGTCCATGTAGTGCATTCAAACAGCAGTATCAACACGACCGCTGCTTTTGTTATATTGTCATCTACATGTTCATGCAGCCTCATAACGACACAATGAATAACTACAGACGCACGCAATGATAAAAACACAGGAAGACTTCTTTAACAATATTTACCTCTCACTTTATTGCAAGGGTTCGAAAAGATTGTGTGGGGTTTTACTGTGAGAGGGAGCTGGAGATCGAACATAACTGCAATATTTTGACCTCCACTCTTATGGCCGTCAACGTTGTGCCTTTCTCGTTCTCCAGGGCTGCTCAACCGGAGGCTCAGGGCCCACTCCGCGGGGGTGATGGCTTTTTTATTGCATCTTATCAGCATATTCTCTGGACCCAAACTCATCAGGGCCCAAATGGCCCCTTAGGCCTGATGTGGCTTTCCTTACCACATCTCGTCTATAACTCCGTCCAACCTCCAACTGTCTGCAATTCAACTGGCTCGTCGAAATCAACTGAGTTATATAATCGTTCGACGCCCACTCGATCTTTGAAATCGAATGTTTAATCGTCATCAAGCAGAAATAACTGTCATGCAGTTCAGAGGTCACTCTCTTCCGGTGCATCATTCTGTAGTGGCACAGTGGGACCTTCACCTTGTCCCACATTATCAGCCTTAATCCAGCCACGCGATCTCTTTCGATTACTGGCCATTGGAATGTGTCATTTCCTTCCGGCGCATCACCTTGGAATAGCATTTTTGGGCCGGGTCGAAGGTCAAAATATTACACTTGGAAGAAACTGCATTTTATTTTATCGGTCAGAAGGGTCATTAAAAAAGTAAGATACTTTTTAACAGACATTTTTCAATAAAGGAAAACGGCTTTTGTTGGGATTTTTTTCATAGCAAAAAATATTTCAATCTCAGAAAAAATATTTGTTTTGAAGCTATTCAAAATGGCGGTAAAGACAAACTAAGTGCTCCAAGTTTGAATAGAGCTCTGTCATCGAAAATTTAGCGGCTTAGAATTGCAAAACGTGAAATTTTTAGAGAAGAAAATGGTGAGAGGCGAGAAATATGTCTTAGTTTTACTTTATTTTGTTTTATCTCATATTTATTTACCTTTGTTGGATATAAAATGCCAAAGTCATCCTTGCAGAATAATAATGGTACTGTCTAAACCATCGAAAAGGGGAGGGCAAAGTTCATGCCTTTCTCAAGAGTATTAGTCCTCAAGTGAATGTTATAGTATTACTGGCGTTCGAACTCGTTTACTATTGTGTTACAGTAATTTAAGAATCTCTTTGCTTCGATGTGGCCCAAGGCCGAATGAATGGGGCGCCCAATAAGACTCGAACTCACTTGTGTAGGTTTGCTAGTCTAGCTTGCTAACCGTTACACAACCAGAGGTGCCCGTTTACTATTGTTTTATAGTCCACCATTATACCATGGGGACTCTCTCAAAAGAAAGTTTTTGTAAAAAAAAAAAAAAAAAGAAAGAAGAAAATGTTTACTAATGAGTTCAGTTCAGGGAGTGGAAACACACTGACTCTCAGGTCACGAAATAGTTCAAGGCACGGCACTCATAAAAAAAAAAACAAGCTAACAGTCTTCTGGAATATGAAAGGACTCGTCAGAATAGATTACCCGGAAGAAGGTGCAATAATAAATTGGAAATAAATAAATAATTATCTCTCTTACAGAGGGGGTGTCCTCGTGGTGTTATAGTTAAAGCGATGGACTGCGGAATCGTAGTACGCGAGTTCGTACTCCAGTCGCGCTATTACGTTCACTTTCGGGCAAATACCCTTGGGAAAGGTATGAACCCCCTTATCCTCCCAGCTATGGGTTAAATAGTACTACTACTGTTCTTCTAGGAGAATGGCTTTGGCATTAAATAACCTAAAAAGAGTTGATATGCCATTAAACAAAGAAACCAAACCAAACCAAACCTCTCTTATAGAATGGGCATATCCATTCTGTGTTTTGTGAAGAGTCTCATGACAGTACAAAATCCCCTTATCGCCGAGCTATGTGTTAAATAGTACCACTACTGCTCTTCTACAAGGATGATTTGAATATCCCGCAAAGGTTGATATGCCATTAAACAAACCGAATCAAAATAATAAAATGACACACATTACTTAAACTAGTCAAAATAATACAGAACATTTATTGTGTTCCTTCCAGCTGAGAAGATGCAGCTGTTTTTTTTTTTTTCAGTATTTACATTCAACTTCGGTTATGGTGTACACGTAGCTACCGTCACGTACAGCGTAGGGATTAACATCTTTTATTAGACAGCATGGTCTGGTTTCTTTGTTTAATGGCATATCAAGCTTCGATTGTTATTTTGATACATCTTATATATATATATATATATATATATATATATATATATATATATTCAGGTGACTGAATGGTTAGAGGCTGTGGCTTGGCGTTTGAGTCAACCGGGTTTCGATCCCAGCTACAGGAAGCTACTGTCTAGCCACACTGATGAGTTCTGATAAAACGAAACTGACCTGTCTGTGGATGACTATATATATATATATATAAGCATGTTTGCCCTGAAGACCTGCCAGAGGCGATGAACGATAGGGAAAAGTGGCGAGAGAGGGTCAGGGATATCCGTGCTACCGGCACGACATGATGATGATGATGTTCAGTTAAAGACTGCGGATTGTATTCTTTTCAAGATCTTCAAGTAAAGACGTACAAGTCTTCTTGTTATTTTACTTATGTCTGGGTCAAGGTGGTGAAAAAAGTGCCCTATTGATCGAAAGTGCTTGGATATGGAACACTTTCTTCCCCACCTAGACCCAGATAAAAAAAAAAAATAAGAAGACTTGAAGGTTTTCCATTGATGATTTTGAAAAAAACAATCCGTGGTCTTTAACGGAACATGCTTAGATAACGACTAGCTGCCTAAGTACACTATATATATATATATATATATATATATATATATACAATTTTAAGCGAAATGTTTAACGATAATTTTTTTTGTTTAAACGAGTTATTAGAGGATACATTAAAAGGTTAGTAGACAAATTTTGCTTCTCAAACGGATGATTTATTGATGGTTTCGTTTTGAAGATGCATCTGAGAGTGAGGCTCATGTTCTGGAGATCTGGAGAATATGGAGTACCCATTCATTGTCTTAACACCCATGTTCACCCTGACCCAGAGTTGTTGTACTTGTTAGAGTCTTATAAGCGGGTCAAATACTTGTAGATTTGTTTAAAAGTATTTGCATATAATAGAGCCGTGTGCAATAAAAGAAAAAAAGAAAGAAAAAACAGTAAAAAAAACTCTCGTGAACATTGACAAAAAACGTGAAAATTAATGTGCCATAAATGCTATTCCCTAAGCACTCGGCATAAAATAACCCTAAACAAGTTGAATGCAGTTAAAATCAATCAATTAACCAGATTCTATTTACTTCTGTTCTTTAAACGGTGGAGACGCTGTCTCTTGCCCTGTTAGGGAGTCGTAAATCCACGTGGCGATCTTCATCACAAGTGTAAAGTAAGCCTTTTCTCATTTTCGAACCCCTTCCACATACTGCTTGTTCATAGAAGATTAGGTGTATAGTTTTATCTGTTCGGACACATTCGATTGGTTTGGTTTCGTCTTGTTGGGTTTTATGGCAAATTAACCATTGTAGGTTATTGTTATTGTCAAAGGGAAGTTGAAATGATAACACGACTCGGAAATGAGTGATAAGAAATATATTGAAAGAAAATAGTACATCCATAAACGATAGCTGGGAGACCCCCCCCACTCAGCTTAACACAATCATGAATATTACCGTCCTTGGTGACAGCTCGCTGAGACTGCACCGAGACTGCGCTGAAATTGCGCAGAAGGGAGCGTAGTCGGTATATGTCACATGAGGACGAATCCATCTATAGGAGATACCCCAACAGTTATTTAAAGCCAAATCCATTTTTATATATATAATCTGTAATTTTTCAAACAATTCAGTTTGGCATAAGTACACAGTTTCAATGTCAAAAGTAATTCTGTTTCAAGCAATTTAATCTAGTATAAGTACACAATTTAGTTCTATTTGACTCATAGATAGGACCCTATCGGGTGCTACCATTCCAGGTCAGAAGGAGTACTCCGCATTCCCCAAAGCTCCGGCATCACTGAAACTTCACCATCCGATTGCTTAGAGTCATAAACAGGACACTCGTCTGGGGGGGGTTTACTTCTCTGCAAAAAAAGCAGTCGCTGCATTCTACAGTCCCCACCCCCAGCCGACTTGGCAAGGATACATTCGAGTGTTCTTTCTTTTTATACCACTGGTATGAATATTGCATTTACAGTTATTAATAAAATGCTTTGAAAAGCGTAGCTTTTGCTTTATTATTGATGTCCAACTTTAGATAATTACGATAAGGATTAATGAATTAGTTTTTTTCTATTTTTATACTTCTTTTAAACTACATTCAGTGAACTCTTTATGAATTATAGTAACAATGTTTGATTATTATAAAACTGAATTAATTTCTAAAGTATTATCTTTAATGATTAATTTTACCAAATAAATTTCAATGGCATTTGGATTGTTAGGTTCAAGTTTCAGAATTTTTTCCTTTTCAATATTTCACTGATTGGGTTTTTCTTCTGTTGTGCTAAGGGTTGGTATACCACGGATATACTAATGTTAATATTGGTGCTTGGTGTAAGGGGACTCGATTAAATATCTTCTCAACATCCAAGCAACCCAATCACATCCAGAAAAAGAAATTTATACAGTCAATAAAAACTGCACATGTTCATGTACCATACCCATAATACGGATATGTGAAACGTACATAGAATGTTCGTAACATATATACATAGAACATAGGAATCCCGAAACACGAAAAACACTTACGACTTCTTAGTTCAGGTACGAAACTTTTTATTACCTTTGAGTTTAAAGGTTTTTCGACATAAGGAGAGAGTGGCATATTCATTCTATTCTGGCTTTTCCATCTGCCCCCTCAACACGTGCGCACCCGTCGCAAGGCCTCCGCGAGCAAGCGAGAGTCAACCGTCTTCCCTCGAGGCAGAACTCAACTCAACTGACTTTTTTCAAATCCCCCCAAATCCTCCGCACTCGCTCCGGTGCATGACATCATTCACATCCCCCTATCTGCGATTTTTATTTTGACATCTCTGAATGACACGTCCGCCCCGCGCGTGCACGTGAACACCTGCGTTCATGTTGCACCTAAGTAACCCATGCACTGAGCCGAAAGGTTCTCAGCCTAACTAAACCCAAAGGCATAAATCGAAATCCATCGGCAATTATATTACATTTATGCATATAAAAAAAAGTGCACGCTAGCCTTCTTAATAAAATTTTTAAAAAAGTATCCCCGGTCAAAATCTCGGATTGCTAATACCTGTCATGGTTCTATCTATGGGTCAAATAGAACTGTTCAATCATTTACAAATATTATTATTATTATCATTTTGTATTTGAAATCATATAGCTGTGAGCAAATCATTCATTAAATAGGACTGCTTGATCAATAGAATAATTACTAATAGATAGAAATACTTGTAATCATTTAACGATGTGCAAACGAATGATAAACATTAAATAGAATTATCAGTGTTTGACAGGAATATTTGAAGCCATTTAACTGTGTGCAAACAAAAGATTAATATAAAAAAGAATTATTACTTTTTGATTGGAATACTTTGATCCTTCTAATTGTGTGCAAACATCTGATTAATATCTAATGGAATTATTAGTGTTCAACAGCAATGATTGCAACCATTTAACAATGTGCAAAGAAATGGGCACAAACTCATTTAAAAAGAAAGTTACGTGCAAACTATTCACATGTAAATTATACACACACACACACACACACATATATATATTTACATATATGTGTGTGTGGATGACTATATGTATATGCTCCCTACCCCCGTAGGGCTGAGCTCTCTAGCGAATGAAGTAATCGTGTTGCCATTAGCGTATATGCAAGGCTCTTCATATATGAATTGAGCTCTCAGTAGCCGTTATGCAGATGTATGTAAACAATAGTAATTGTGATTCATAACCGATTAAAATTTACTTCGCTGCTGCTGGTTTCCTCGTGGCTGAGGGTAGAGTCTTGGATTGGCGTTTGAGTCAAGCGGGTTTCGATCCCAGCTACGGAAATCTATTATGTCTAGCCACACTGATGAGTTCTGATTGAACGAAACAGATCTGTCTGTGAATGACTATATATATATATATATATATATATCAGGATTTGGTATTAAAGAGTTTATATGCTGTAAAACACTCACCAATAAACCAACCAATGGAACTTGTAGAAATGTATTTTACTGAATGAATTTAAGATACAAAAATTTCCACTTATGATATGAGCCTATTAATAATGTTTCCTTTTGTAACCAATGAAATACTATTTTAGCAGTTATATAGTATGGACTGCACGTTTTAGGAAGTGTACAAAAGCACGTGTTGTTCAGCACCGAAAAAGACTGAGTGCTTATGGTGCCATACAGTTAAGATTGTGCTTCCAACAAGAACATAAATACGTCAGCTCTGTATAGACATGGGATGCAGTCTAGAAGACCTGCCAGAAGTGATGGACAATAGAAATGGATGAAAAAGAGGGGCAGAGAATTCCTATCTTGAGTTATCATGACATCATGATGCTGATATATGTAAGTATATACGTATGTGCACACACACACACACGCGCACGCACGCACGTACGCACGCGCGCATATATATGTGTGTATGTGTGTGTTTGTGTGTGTGTGTGTGTGTTTCGGCCGTCTCATCTTGATAGATGCTAGCTGTCTTTAACACAAAATACGACTGGTTAATGACTAATTCAACTTGTTTGGTTTGGTTGGGTTTCTTTGTTTAATGGCATATCAACCTTTGTACGTTATTTAATGCCAAAGCCATTCTCCCAGAACAGTCGTGGTACTATATAACCCATAGCTGGGAGGATAAGGGGGTTCATACCTTTTCCAAGGGTATCTGTCCGAAAGTGAACGTAATTAATTCAACTTGTGAAAAATATACAAGATGCATAAGATAAAAAGAAAGACATCTGTACGTCAGAGGATTATAGTGACATACACTTGTGCATCACATGCCACTCTCTGAGTCTATATAGCTACAAACTTGTGACAAGCATAGCAAGATTACCGGTGACTATACAAATTGCAGGTTTTATTTCAGAGTATCTTCTTTCGGGACTTTTCACATCAAAGGATACCTCGCAGAGGTTTGAAGCTGGAGCTCCCCTATTTCAGTTCTTATTTTGGAGTCAATTTCTCTTAGAAGAGTTGCTTTCACCGCAGATTTGTCATCAGACTAAAGTCCGTTCTACCTCATATATATATATATATATATATATATTAGAATGATAGATATTTAGAATGATATTTAGAATGATCGATATGTTCGAATGATAGATATTTAGGCAGCAAATTCCCTTGTAGATATATCTAAGAAAGGACGACAGACAAGGATTTAGCATTTAGATTTTATTGAGCTTTTCTTTTTAGGAGCGAGATGTCGAATCTCTAGTTGAGGCTGTTTAACAACAGTCCGAATTTTCTCTTAGTGTTGACCGAATACAGCTACTTTAGGTTATCTTGGGTCATTTTCGAGGACCAAGTAACTTCTATGTTGGGGAGGGCTGGATTGATTCAGTGAGCAGGAAATTCTTAGGTGGGCATGACGTCACATGTGGACGCGTAGGCTATTGGTGCTGGTTTGAACCATTATATATATATATATATATATATATATATATAAACTCCAAAAAATGTCATTTGGCGATTATGAAATTATTTCAGCTAACACCTCTATAACAGAGACCAGTTTTATCAGTTGAAGTTCCCATGACTATATATATATATATATATAGTCATGGGAACCTTAACTGCTATCTCTACGGTTCAATTGTGTGATGTCTATCTGATGGAGCTGGTCTCCGTTATAGAGGTGCCAACTGAAATAGATTTATAATTGCCAAACGATGGTTTGTGAAGTTTTTTCAATTATATGGAAATTTCTATGAAAGAAATTTAATAATTGTCATACATTGAGCACTCCTGGAGATTTGGAGGTATATTCTTATATATTCATAAATGTGAATTTATATGGTATGCATGGTGGATTACAGAGGATTAAGAAGTTCTCAAATAGAACATTCCCAACGCATCTTCTATTGGATATATATATATACATATATATATATATATATATATCATCACCCTTTTTTTCTTTCCCAGTCGGCTGGGGCTGTAGAATATACTGACTGCAAGTCTGAGGAGGCGTCCTGATATGACACTAAACAATCTAATGTGAGACTCCTGTAATGCTGGAGCTTTGGGGAATGCCGAGTACCCCGTCATTGCCATCGCTCCCAGGTCCGCTCAGGCCCGGAGTGGCAGCACTTGATAGGATCTTATCTACGGGTCAAATAGAACTAAACTGTGTACTTATGCTAAGCTGAATTGTCTGAAATAGAACTGTTTTGACATTTAAACTGCGTACTTGTACTTACTGAATTGATTGAAATAGAACTGTTTTGACATTTAATCTGTTTACTTATGCAAAACTGAATTGTTTGAAATAGAACTGTTTTTGTATTCTAAACTTAATTATTTGAAATAGAACCGTTTAGACATTTAACTGTATGTAAACAAAAATTATACTATATATACTAAACTGAATTGTTTGAATTTGAATTGTTTGAGTGAACTGAAAAGCTTGAAATATAAATGTTTTTGACAATTAGATTGTGTACTGATGCTTCACTGAATTGTTTGAAATAGAAATGTTTTTGTATAAAAATGGATTAGGCTTAAGATAACCTAAAGAGTTTGATATGCCATAAAAAAAACAACCAACCAACCAACCAACCAACCAAATAAACAAACAAACAGAAATGTTTCTTTGTTTTCTCCTTTTCCGTTATGCTTCATCATGTTTTTAGCAACCTTGATGGATATGTTGAATTCAAGTTCTGCATTTATGGCTTTCTCTTGGATTAATCCTAGTCAAAACAAGAATTATTCGTGACCTCTTATTCGCAGATGAGACAACTCTCGTTACTTCGAAGAGGCACAGGAACTCTTCAATCGTTTCTCTCACGCGAGCAAAGCTTTAGGCTTTACCTTTAGAATTATTCTAAGAGAAATCATCAATCAGCCAAGACATATTCTCAAGCAAATAAGAGGTGTAAAATACCAATCACAGGTTCATCAGTATCCAAACACCCCTATTACCATCCAGAGAGAAGACTTAAACCTCAAATATGTGAATTTGTTATTATATTTGGGCAACAAGGTGAACATCGTTGCATCTCTTGATAACGAAATATCAAACGGAGTTGCTAAATCCACAAACATTTTTGGAAAACTCTATCATCGTCTTTGGAATAAAAAAGAATTGATTGATTGACCTTAGGGTTATTTTAGGCCTTGCGGTTTGGGAACTGAATTAATTTTAAATTGATATTAATACTTTTTGTTTCGTTTTTTCTTGAGAATGTGTGGAACACATTTATACGATATCAGCTATTTCTTATAAATAGAAATTATTTCTACGCCGGTTTTAATGGATTGTTTTATTTTTTAGTTTCTTTGTTTAATGGCATATCGACCGTTGTTGGTTTTTTGGCACCAACAGCATCATTATCGAAGAAGAGCAGTGAAACTAGTTATGTAAGATAATAGCCGTGGGATTTCGGTTCATGCCTTTGGGCTTAGGCTGAGAACCTTTCGGCTCAGCACATGGGTTAGTTAGTTGCAAACCTTGATGCAAGTGGTAACGCGTGCGCGCGCACAGAGCAGACATGTCACTCAGAGATGTCACAATAGCCTGAGAAGATGAAACGGGTGACAAAGTGCGGGTGACGTCACGCACCGGAAGCGCGTGGAGGATTTTGGGAATTTCGAAGAAAGTCAGAGAGTTGAAGCTAGACACCGAATGAGGAGGTTCGACTTCTGGGGCTTGCTGCGGCGAGACGAATTTGCACGCCATGGGTGCCGCACGAGATAGGGGCCAGATGAATAAGACAGCATAGCAAGATTGTGTCTCTCCTCCTTATGTCGAAACCTTTAACTCAAAGTTAATAAAAAGGTTTCGTACCTAAACAAGAAGTCGTTATGTGTTTTCGAATTTCGAGATTCCTATGTTCTAAGTTTTCTATATGTGGTCATGAACATTCAATGTCCATTTCACCCATTTCGCACATGGCCACATTCGTGTATCTACCTATGGTATAGTTAAATCATTGCTGGGAGGATTAAGGGACTCTTACTTTTCCCAAGGGTATTAGTTCGAAAATGAACGCAATAAAACAACTAGAGTTCGAACTCGCTTACTCAAAGGCCTCAGTCTAGCACGTTAGCAACTACGCTAAAAGAAGTCATCCTCGTATGTTTTTAAACATTCCTATCTAATGCTAATAGTTATATAGTGTCAAGTAATTATTTCTATTAAATAAAAGCCAATATTTGTACACATTTATATGTTTTCAAGTAAATAATAACAATCCTTAGTAAACAATAATAAGCAGTAAGTTGGCGACCGAAGTCGAGGGCGGCCAGAAGGCTCCCTTTTCAGTATCTACTACATCGAGGTGTTGGGGAGGGCGCTACTCCTTTCCCCATGATTGCTCCACTTTACCCTTTATACGTACCTTATGATGCGGAGTGTTAAGCAAGGAGGTATCAAGTACCATTTTAAAAGTCTTTAGTGTGACTCGACCTGGTATTGAACCCCTGTCTTCCGGACCATTGGCGAACATTCTACCCACAAGCCAATGAAAATTTTTCTTGATTGAATTAATTTACTTTTTTATATCCTTGACGATACGTAATACAAAAACTTTTAAACAGATCTATTTGACCCAGCAGTGTCACTCAAACAGGTACAATCACTCTGAGTCAAAGTTAAACTGGGAGTAATCGCAATAAAGGAGTACTCTACTCTCCCCTAACCTCTAAAACTGGATTCTCACTATCAGATGCAGTTCAATATCATACACAAGAAACATTTTTTGTGAGAAGGAGGTGTCTTTCATTTCCGCTGGGGATACGCTTTTTTTTTCTTCATTTTTGCACCATTTGATCTACGAGGTGAAAAGGCAGTTTTATGTTACAGGACAGGAACTTTAACTTTATTCAAAATATTCTCCTTTGCATCGGGTATGAAGCCCCTTATTCTGCCAGATATTGGTTAAATAGTATCACTGCTGTTCTTAATCGATGAGGGCTTCGGTATTAAATAACCCACCAAATTTGATTTTCCATTAAACTAAGAAACTAAACCAGGCTAATCGTTGACATGAAACATTTTTTCTGCCAGTTTTCGTTTTGACGAAACCATTTATTGGTGTAAAGCGGCCGTCGTGTTTATTTTAATGCTCGTTACGCCCTGAAATTTTGTGGTGGACTTTAGATTTTGAAACAAAACTGTTGCACTGAGTTTGATCTGGGAAGTTTGAAGTCTGTTGCCCTTGAACAATTCTTTATTTCACCCAGAAGTTTTATTCAAATCAACCAGGACAAGCCAATTTTTTTCTAATTGGCTCTTATAATCACAAGGGCTAAGCATTCAGATATTATTAGCAAAAAGTCTAGACATTCTGACATTGTCACCACAAACTCTAGACATCAAAGTATTATCACAACAAAGGCTAGGCATTCAGACATTATTAGTAAAAAGTCTAAACAGTCAGACATTATGACTATTAACTCTAGACATCCAGACATTATCACCACAAAATTAAAGAATTCAGACATTATTACCAAACTAGAAATTCAGATATAACCAAAAAGTTTAGTCATTCAACCATTATCACCACAAGTCTAGACATTCAGATATTATTACCACAAAGTCTTGATATCCAGGCATTATCACCACAAAGGCTTAATAGACATTATCACCATAAAGTCTTGGCATTCAGAGAATATCACCACAAAGTTTAGATATCCAGACATTATCATCACAAAACCTCAACAGCCAGACATTTTCACCACAATGTCTAGACATTCAAACATTATCACCAAAAAGTCTAGACATCTGCACGTTGTATTTGGGAATGTGTCGGACATGGGAAGATAACTCGTCGTAGGTGATGATGTCTGTTTCACCACTGGCATGAGTGGGACTGAAGCAAGAGATGATTGCTATGTAGGGGTTGCCGTTAAATGAAGCATACATACTTCCCATTTATATTTTCTCTTTGCTAGTTTGTGCTTCATGGTACGAGGACTGAGATGCATTCCTACACCGCCTATGACGGCTTTGACAGAATTTTCCCAAGCAGATATTTAGACAAACGTCTATCCATTACCAGTATCATGGTATTTTAATTCTAGTTCACTACGGTAAAATCTAAGTATCTTGTAAGCATATGATGTCTATATAATGCTCTGCTGCCGACGCTGTCAGCTCTGGTAACTGATTTACTCTGTTTAAAGTCCTATGCTTAAATGTTGCTGTATGAACTATGTTTTTCTATGAAAGTAAATTTTGGTTCGGGTTTGAGTTTGTGTTCAGTAGCTGATTTTTCGAACACAGGGACCAGAGCTCTAACCCTCAGAGGAAATCGTACCTTGTTTTACCGCACAAAGGGCCATGCAGTTTGGACATACGGTTTGGTTTTGAGTCATGGTAATCTTACGGTGGCTGTTTTTTTTATTTATTTTATTTATTTTTTTATTTTCTTTTGGGGGGGGTTCCTCATCAATAGACGCCACAAAAACAAAACAAAAACAAAACAACGAAATCGTCAAAACGTTATCGGATATTAACAATAACTCATCCCAACTTCTCAGGCAAAAACTAATTCAGAATTCAATCGATAAAAATACAATGAAAATTTCTAATTGTCGGTTCTGAGGGTGACATAGTTGAATTTATGATAATTAATAGTCTTTTTTATTTAAAGAAATAATTTTTTGTTTTTGGTGTCTTCCTCTAATCGAATCAGTCTTGTTTTTCTGACAGTAAAATCAGGCAGTTTAATAAAGATGCTAATTTAGAATTAAAAAAAAATGTAATATTTTATTTTAAAAATATTTTGAAATAAATTTGATTAAAAATGTATTTAAAAAAACAAAAACAAAAACATGAGTCAAATTTGTAACTGAGGAAATAGCATTTTCCTCACCAGTTGCTGTAGTCCGTGTTCAAGCATTGCTAAAATTCAAGGGTTTTGAATGCGTATTTTCTTGGCTTGTAGAGTGTATTTACTTGAAAGTCTTGTGCTACAGAAAACACTTCTCCAAAGAAAGATGTTAATTTCCTATAATATAGATGATGATAATCATAATAAAATATCTGAAAATGTTCAAAATGTCTGACAAAATTATAAACTTTATTACGAAAGCCATGAAAAACTTGAAAGTGGAATCAACAGCAAGAGGAAAAATGTTTAGCAGAAGTTCAAATTCAAAGAAGATTTTCTGGGAGACTTAATCTCGCTACTACTATTTGATATAGCAATGATGCTATTAAATTATATTCCAAGGAAATTCACTGGAGGTTACAAATTTACAAAATCACAGGAAACGATAAACCACTTTATGAATGATAAGATATTTGTCAAGAATAAAAAAAAAGAACAAGAAATCCTTAGACAAATTATTAGAATATAGAGCTGGGATATGGAATGGAATTTGCAGTTGACAAATGTGCTAAGGGGAAAAGAGAAATAACGGAAGGAATAGAACTGCCAAATCGGAAATCACATCAGAAAACTTGGAGAAAAAGAAAATTACAAGTACTTGTAATAATGGAAGCGGACACCTTCAAATTGGGATGAAAGAAAAATAAATTTAAAAAATAGCTCAGAAAGACAAGAAAACTACTTAAAACCAAACTCTTCAATGAAATTAACACCTGGGCACTCCTCCTTATAAAATACTTTGGACCGTTTTTAAAGTGAACAAGGGAGAACCTCAAACAAATGAACGAAAAGATAAGGGAATTAATTACGATGTGCAAGTCTTAACACTCAAAAGATAGGGTAGACGGACTCTGTGAATCAAGAAAAGAAGGCAACAAAGGACTTGAAGATTGCGTAGATACAACAATCAAAGGACCCAAAGAATACAAAAAGAAAAGAGTCAAGAAAGACTAATTGTAGCAGTAAATGTAAAACTAAAAACAATAAGAAAAACAACCAAGTCTACAAAACAAAGACGCGAAGATATCAAACGGCAAACAACAGGGATTGCATGCAGGATGACCTGGACATGGCTATGAAAGAAAAACTCTTAAGGAAGCTAAATCTCTTTTAATAGCAGCACAAAATTATACGATAAGGACTAATGATATAAAGACGAAAATTGCTAATAAGCATAACTAGTGTGGGTTATGTGAAGCGAATGAAACAAACTGGCACAAAAGGAATACAAAATTAAGCCTGATTGGGTAGGAAAGGTGATCCACTGGTAATTGTGCAATATATTAAATTTGACCTTATTATCAAATGGTATATACAAAAATCAGAATCAGTTCTAAAAATTGAGACCTATAAAGTTTTACGAAACTTTGAGATACAAACGGATCCCTCAATACTGACCAGAAAACAAGACCTAGAGTTACTAAATTGATTCAAGTATTGGCATATGACAGTGTACTATATATCCACAATTAACGTCATGTGCGAAATAGACATATAATGTTCATAACGATAGAACATATAAAAAACATAGGAATCTCGAAATTCGAAAACACGTAACGACTTCTTGTTCAGGTACGAAACCTTTTTATTACTTTTGAGTTAAAGGTTTCGATATAAGGAGAGAGACACAATCTCGCTATGCTGTCTTATTCATCTGGCCACTATTTCGTGCGGCACCCATGGCGCGCAAATTCGTCTCGCCTCAGCGAGCCCCAAAAGTCGAACCTCCTCGTTCGGCGTCTAGTTTCCAACTCTTCTAACTTTTTTCAAATCTCCGACAAACCTCCGCGCGCTTCCGGTACGTAACGTCACCCGCACCCTGTCACCCCGTTCCGTCATCTCGGGCTATTGTGACATCTCTGAGTGGCACGTCCCCCCCACGCACGTTAACACCTACATCAAGGTTTGCACCTAACTAATCCATGTGCAGAGCCGAAAAGGTTCTCAGCCTAACTAAACTCAAAGGCATGAACCGAAATCCCTTGGCCATGACGTTACACCATTACTGACCAGAAAACAAGACCTAGAGTTACTAAACTAGGAAGAAAAGAACTTGTCATATAGAAGATTTTGCTGATCCAGCGGACCACAAAAGACCGGCAAATACTTGGACCTTGTTAGAGAACAGAAAAAGCCGTGGAACATGAACGTAGCAGTGATACCAATTGTGTACTTTGGGCAGTTCAGGAAAAATGGCTGAAGAATTTGGAAATTAAAGGTAAAATCGAGACTGATTGCAGCATTGGCTAAACTACTGAGAAGAATCCTGGAGACCTTATGAGACTTACCGTCACTAAGAATTCAGTGAAAGACTATCAGTTAAAACTAGTGTGAAAAACTAATATAAAAAAAGGTTGCACGACTGGGTGGAAAAGGTAATCAACTGGGAATTGTGCAAGAGATAAAAATGTAACCATACTAACAATGGTATCTGCATAAAATAATCACAAGAGATTAAATTATTTTAAAGAAAGATCATTTGGTATTAGTCATTAATTGACTAAAATATTAAAACTACACAATATTTTTCTTATTAGGCTTTGGTTTTTTGACAGAAACTCAACATAACTTTTCCCAGTCGACTGTTGGGAGCTGTAGAATAAACCAATTGCACCTCTGTAGAAGGTGTAAGACCCAATCCCAAATGAGTGTCCTGCATATGATACAAAACAATCCGATGGTGAGGTTCCAGTGATGCAGGGGCTTTGGGGAATGTGGAGCACCCCTTCATTGCCATCGCTCTGGCCCGGAATAATAGCACCTGATAGGGCCCTATCTATGGGTTAAATAGAAATAAACTGCTTTCTTATGCTAAACTGCATTGATTGAATTAGAACTGTTTGACTAAACTGAATTGCTTGCAATAGAAATATTTTTGACATTAAAACGGTGTACTAAAGCTAAACTGAATTGTTTGAAATAGAACTGTTTATTTGTATAAAAATGGATTTGGCATTAAATTACTTACAAAGGTTGATATGCAATAAAACCTAAACCACTAACCAATCAACATAACTCATGATATATATATATATATATATATATATATAGGATCAATTTTTCGCTTCAAAAAAAAGGATCATTACATGAGATATATTTCTGAAATATTGAAGCTTTTCCTGTTTCTTGACGTAACCTGCCGTAACGTCTATCAGGTGTGGCTGAATCGGCAGGGGGTGTAGAATACACCGACTTCATCTCTGCAGTTAGGTAAGACCCCACTTTTAACAAGTGTCCTGCATATGACACTAAACAATCTGATGGTGGAGCTTTAGGGAATGCCGAGCACCCCTTCATTTCTATCGCTCCCGGATCCACTCTGGCCCGGATTGGTAGCACCTGATTGGGTCTTATCAAATAGAACTAAACAGTATACTTATACTAAACAGAATTGTTTGAATTAGAACTGTTTATATGTATAAAAATTGATTAGGCGTTAAATAACCTACAGTGGTTGATATGCCATCAAACCAAACCAAACTAAACCAAAACCAAACCAAACCTAAACGAAAACATCATTAGAGTCTCTACAAAGGCTTAGATCTTAACAAAAGGTTTTAGTTAAGATAATTAATTTTTTACTAAACATTGTTTACTATTTATAATACCTGTAAATATAATATGTACAAACATGGATAATAAAGAAAGTTACGTAAAAATTTAATTATCTTAACTAAAAGCCTTTGTTTCGGCATTAGGAAGGCTATAACTTTTTGTTAAGAACATTCGAAACGATGTCGTGTGGTTTCGTTTATCATTAAAAAAATGTCAACATGCCTTTTAAGCGTACTTAATCAATAACGTAATAATTATTATATCATCGATGCTGTTGTATATCAGTTAAGTAAATAAGTTCTCGACCGTAGTTGAGGGCGACCCGAAACCTCCCTTTTCAATAGCAGCTATGCTGAGGTGTACGGAAAGGCGTTACTCCTTTCCCTGGATTGCTCCACTCTACCGTTGATACGTATCTTATAATGATATTTATCTAACCCCTCCGCTCGGGCAGGATATGACACAAGGTCGATTTTTTAAGCGGAGTTCAACAGGTTTGAATTCAGAGTTTTCCTTCTCCTAGACTAGTTGCCTCACCAAGGCTGAAGAACCTAGTCTGCCCATAGCTGGAGGGAGAATAATTGGATTCATACCTTTCCCAAGGGTATTAGCGCCATGTGAAATGCAATCAGTCTCGTCCAGGATTTGAACTCGTATCGCCGTGTCCAATTCCTACGACGATAACCATTACTCCACGTATCTTATAATGCTGCCTGTTTCGCAAGGCGGCATCAAGTACTATTTTTGGGTCTTTGAAATGACTCGACCTGGGATCGAACCCCCGGTCTCCCGGGCCATTGGTGAACACTCTACCAAATCGATTTTAATGTTTGTAATATCCAAGTAGATAGGACAAGCTACATCATATTTCGACTATATTGTTTATTTACGGTATGGCATTGATTTTGATGGTATTACAGAAATTTTTAAAGTATAAGTGTTTTAAAATTTTCTTTTGATGTCATTGGATGTTGAAGAAATATATTTATAGGCGAGAATAGCCAAACGTTAAGGGGTTGTTCTTTTCCCGCTATAAATGATATGTTCCATAGCCATATACGGATATGCGTGAAACGTACATAGACTGTTCATAACATATATACATAGAACATAGGCATCTCGAAACACGAAAAACACTTACGACTTCTTAGTTCAGATACGAAACTTTTTATTACCTTTGAGTTTAAGGTTCTTCGACATAAGGAGAGAGATACAAATTCTTTCTATTCAGGCTTTGTCATATCCACCCCCATCTCGTGCGACACCTGCCCAAGGCCTCCGCGAGCAAGCAAAAGTCAACCGTTTTCTCCCGAGGCAGGACTCAACTCAACTCAACTCACTGACTTTTTCAAAATTCCAAAATCCTCCGTGCGCTTCCGGTGCGTGACGTCACTCGCACTCTGTAGCCCCGTTTCCCATCTGGGCTATTGTGACATCTCTGAGTGACATGTCCGCTCCGCGCATGCGCGTGAATACCTGTATTAATGTTGCACCTAAGTAACCCATGCACTGCGCCGAAAGGTTCTCAGTCTAACTAAACCCAAAGGCATAAAACGAAATCCCTCGGCCATTATATTACAGATAAAAAACATTGTTTTTATGGCTAAAAGTTAAGGTTCGTTTAGTAAACGAGTGTGTATGTATACACTAAATAACAAATCCTTAATGAGGTGATAATTTTCAATTTTGTTTAAGAACTAAACATTGGAATTTTTCGAAATGTTCACATTATAACGGCAACAATTATACGCGCGTTCAGCGTAAAAATAATTAGGATATACATAGATATTCTGAAACTACTGTCATTTAGCAAATTTACTTAAATTATAACTGCTCCAAAATTTTAGCGAGGTGTGATTAAAACTTTTGTAAACAAGAAAATAACTCTTTAATTGCATCATATACTGATTGTTATAAATTTATTTATTAACCAACTGGAAATTGTTCTATTTCTTGTTGGTTACTAAATATATTCATAAAACTTAGTAACTAGCTTCTCTATCATTTTTCAACTCTTATTTACTTGTTATTTTCTATTCGAACAAGTAAATAGAATTGAAACATGATAGTGGAGCTAGTTAATAAGCAGTGCCCATTTTCATAAATTCGTCGCTTCAGAATGCTTCATAAGTTTTCCATTGAGTTTAAGTCTAAAGAATTTGCTTGTCCAATTCATCTTCCGTGTTGTGCAGAAACCTAATTGCTGCAGGTACCTTATAGTTTTATACGTTGCATGCAAAGGTGTAATATCTTCCATCAAAACGATGGTTCTTCTGAAGGTGATCCTTTGCTTATTTGAGTTTAAGATGTTCTCTTTGGAAGGTTATATATATATACATATGCTTCCAAAGAAATTTTTATACCGTCAGGCACTTTCCAAGAAGCAACAAGGATACTTCACATAATACCAGCCTAATCATGGTACCTTCTCCACCTCCTCCTCTTCCTTCTTGTAAGCGTCTCAAGCGTTGATGACGATCCCGTCCGTTTACGACACTTTCTTTCCTGCAAATGTCAGGGCCATCAAGAGTATAACGAAATGTATACACGAATAAAATCTTCGAAAATTCGACCTTCATGTTATCCTCAGTTCATTTCTGTCGCTTTTGTACGTCTATTTTTGTCAATCAAGGAGTTGTCACCGGTATCACTGATGTCCCGACATTTTTTAAAAAGATATCAGTAATTCTCGACTCAGTTCTTTTTGCAATACTCCTGAAAGTGTCACTGCTTGTCAAGCCTAAGTTATTCACAGCTTTACGTTTAATTGGCGAAAAACAACGTTGAAAAACAAGTGCAAGTGACCCTTATCGTACCTTTGTAGGGGCTGCCACATTTTTTTTCATAGGTTGGTAATATTTTCCAATTATTTGGGATATTTCTAATGCCAATTTACCTTTTGCAAGTTCAGATGTTATAACAGACTTCTCAGAAACAGTTAAGTCACAGTTGTGTCGCATAATTGCACAATTATGAAGTCACTCGTTAATAATCTGGAAAACTGAAGTATCAGGTTACTCATGCAAATGGCTGAAGTTTCATTATCCTTGCACACGAACATTACAGCTAGTGCACAGCACGGGCGTATAACTGCTACCTTAATTCGGTAAAAATTTTGGTAAATCCCGACTTGGAAAAAAATTGTCAATTCGTTGATAATTCGTTATGCAGTATATATATATATATATATATATATGTGTGTGTGTGTGTGCTGCATAACGAATTATCAACGAGTTGACAATTTTCCTTTTTTTTCAAAGTTGGGATTTACCAATATATATATATATATATATATATATATATATATATATGTATAAAATGCGGTCGCACATTCTTACCATTACTAGTTAATTTCGCAGTGCTTCTGTGTGGTCTGAAATGGCTGCCTATTGGCAGAAGTTCGGTTTCTGGGTTTGCTGGTTCGATCTCTTGAGGTGGAGATTACGGTATGCACTGTTGGTGAAACCCAATAAGGTTGAAACAGCTGTTCAGTGTTTTGTATGTCGCATGTGGGTGTTTTTCTGGTAATTTAATTATTTTTCATAAATGCTAAAAAGATTATACCAGTTTCCTCAGAACATGTTGCTATTTTTTCATGAGATTTTATAAAAATAAACCAAATAAAACAAAACAATCTTCAGACAGCTATAAAAATTTATTGCTCGCAAGAAACTCCTACCTGAAGATTGTGTGTGTGTGTGCCTGTGTGTTTTAAAAAATAATACGTGAAACAAACAGTAACAAATCAGCAAAGAATTTAAATATACAGGGTGTTTCAAGAAAGTTCACATCAGTGGAGATGTACAAAATGTTTCAGAAAAAACTGATATCATTTCATTAACTGATAATTTAAGCAATTTTCGTTTAGATGATCGAAAATTCTAACAGCATTGGTAAAAACACAACTCAAAATTATATATTTAATGATTTCTGCTTTTTTTCTTTTCTAGTACTGAAATGCCATTCACTGGAAAAGAAAAAAAAAAGCTTTTAAACAGTAAACATAGAAAGTTGACTTGTTTCTACGTATGTTGTTGAATTTTTGAGATAGTTTGAACAAGAACTGGCCAAGTTATTACATTTGTTTGGTTTTCTTTCTTTGTTTCTGACATATCAAGCTTCTTGGATTATTTAAAGCCAAATCCATCCTTGTAGAGGCGCAGTAGTCCTGCTATCTCACCAATTTCCGGAGGGATAAGGATGTCAATGTCTTTCGCAAGGAGATCAGTTTTGTTTTGTTTGGTTTTACGGTATATTAACCATTTTATGTTATTTAAAGTCAAATCCCCTTTATACATATATTAAATGCACATGACTTGTAAATACATTTCGTTAACCTTTTTAAACGAACCTAAGCTCATTCTTTTACTCATATTTGAATAGTTTCAAGGTTCCAAGTATTGCTATGTATCATTAACAATTCGGTTAAACATTTGTCAATCGTTTCCCCAAGCTATGTGGGCAACAATAACGATTCTCTATAGAAACACCAAAGTGAAAGTACGTTCACCAGATGGAGACACAGAATACTTAGACTTTGTAGGAGGAATACTACAAGGAGACACGCTAGCTCCATACCTCTTTATCATCTATCTAGACTACGTGCTTAGAACATCGACTGATAAAATCTGAGAAAACGGCTTCGAGCTGACAAAGAAAAGAAGTAGAAGGTACCCCGCAAAAACAATTACCGACGCCGACTACGCCGATGACATAGCGATTTTGGCAAATACACCCAACCAAGCCGAAACACTACTGCATAGTTTGGAACGAGCAGCTACAGGCATTGGCCTCCATGTCAATGCACACAAAACGGAATATATGTGCTATAATCAAACAAGTGATATCTTCACACTAGACGGAACCCCTCTTAAACTAGTAGACAAATTCACGTACCTATGAAGCAGCGTCTCATAAACCGAAAAAGACATCGACACGCGGTGAGCAAAGGCATGGACAGCCATCAATAGGCTATCGATCATATGGAAATCAGACCTAACCGATAAAATGAAACGCAGTTTCTTCCAGGCAGCTGTCGTATCGATACTGCTGTATGAATGCACTACATGGACGCTAACAAAACGGCTGGAGTAGAAGCTAGACGGCAATTACACAAGAATGCTGCGAGCAATCTTGAACAAGTCCTGGCGGCAACACCCCACAAGACACCAACTATACGGCCACCTGCCTCCTATCACGAAAACTATCCAAGTTAGACGAACCAGACATGCAGGACACTGCTGGAGAAGCAGGGACGAGCTCATAAGTGATGTACTCTTATGGACCCCCACATATGGCCGGGCAAAAGCAGGACAACCAGCACGAACATACATTCAGCAGCTATGTGAGGATACGGAATGTAGCTCTGAAGACCCGCCAGAGGCGATGAACGATAGGGAAAAATGGCGAGAGAGAGTCAGGGATATCCGTGCTACCAGCACGACATGATGATGATGATGATGATGTGGGAAATAGTATCACTACTCTTCTTCTACAAGGATGAATTTGGCATTAAATAACTCACGAAGGTTGATATGCGATTAAACAAAACAAATCAAATCAATCAAAAAATCATATATTTAGTATATATGTATGAACAGGATTTGGCATTAAATAACCCGAAAAGAGTTGATTTAACGTAAAATCCAACCAACCAACCAACCATCGAATGCTATACATTTTTTGAAACAAACTTTATGTCAATTATCATTCCTTTCTGTACAGAGCTGAGTATCCCTGCCAGTTTAAAGACGTACTGACAAAAAAACGCATATTGACCTGTGAAAGAGGACATACGCTACAATCAATACGGGAACAATTATATAGAAAGGAGGACTTACACTACGATCAATACACGAACATTTATATAGAAAGGAGGACATACGCTGCGATCAATATGCGAACAGTTATACTGAAAAGAGGACTTACACTGTGATCAATACGGGAACAGTTATATAGAAAGGAGGATATACACTGCGATCAATACATGAACAGTTATACTGAATTGAGGACTTAAATTGTGATCAATACGGGAACAGTTATATAGAAAGGAGGATATACACTGCGATCAATACATGAACAGTTATACTGAATTGAGGACTTACACTGTGATCAATACGGGAACAGTTATATAGAAAGGAGGATATACACTGCGATCAATACATGAACAGTTATACTGAATTGAGGACTTACACTGTGATCAATACGGGAACAGTTATATAGAAAGGAGGATATACACTGCCATCAATACATGAACAGTTATACTAAACGGAGGACATACACTGCGATCAATTCGTGAATAGTTATATAGAAAGGAGGACTTACGCTGTGATTAATACGCGAACAGTTGGCAAAACAAGAATTGCTTTTGCTACTACTATTATTAAAGTAACGCTAACGGCTTCGAAAAGAGTAGAATATGAAAGATGAGATACTATGAATAAATATAAATGGTAAATAATCCTTCCGAAATGTCAAAGAGAAGCACTTAACAAAGGGTGGCTTTTTAAGATGGCGCTGGTTGCAAAAGGAAAAGGCATGTCAAGTTTTCATTGATGGACGGCATGTCGGTGGATGAGGGGGTAAAACGCACAGTGCCATCATTTCTATCTTCCCCACTTCCTCATTCCATCTTCAAAACCGTCTGTTTTATTTCTGTCATATTGACACGTTTCCCGAGATTATTCTAATCCCGTGAAACAAATAAATTCAAAGAAATGTGTGGCGTTCGGAAGCGGGTGGAGAGAGAGAGAGAGAGAGAGAGAGAGAAAGGAGAGAGGAGAGAGAGAGTTGGAGGTGGGAAACGCAGGGAAAGCGTTCAAATTAAGTCTGCATTCTGAGAAATTCAATCATGGAAGAGAGATTAAGAATTCATTCGAATCACGTGATTCTGACAGCTACAACAACAGCAACAACATCAACAACAACCATTGCAATTGCTGTTATTGCACTTGACCTGATGAGCTCATTAATTGTTGGATCAGTGGGAGAGCACAAACTGGAAGAAAAAGAGACAGTCAAAACCCTTGAGCTTACATCTAGTACTATAGTGTAGTACCTGTTCATCTTACTCAGTTGTGCTTTTGGCTCGATAGTTTGCTTTGGCTCGATTTCTCGGGTAAATGGCATATGAACCTTCATGAGTTATCTAATGCCGAAACCATCCTTGTTAAAACACATCAGTGGCACTATTTAACCCTTTGCTTGGGGGATAAAGCGTGTTCATGCATTTCTCAAGGGTATTATCCCGAAAGTGAACGTTATAGCGTAGCTGGCATTATAACTCATCTACTTCGGGGCTATATTGCAGCATTTTAGCCATTACGCCATTGGAATTTCACCCCATGGCAGGATGTGATCAACATGCATTTACCCAACCCCTTTAATAGGGATTGAATGCAACATAAGGTTAAGTTTTGGAATTGGGCAAATGGGTTTTAATTGTTTCCTTTTTTCTTGACTGGTTGCCCTACGAAGTCTAAAAGAACCAATCTGCCCTATTATTTATCAATTGCTGAAAGGAGAAGATATGGATTCGTGCCTTTCCCAAGGGCATTGGCGTTAAGTGAAACGCAAGATTTGAACTCGGGTTGCCTGGTCTGTTTATAATAACGTGACCGCTATAAACACCGGTGCCTCCACGGTGCTCTATTGGATAACTATTTTTTTTTCAAAATGGTGAAACTTTTAGTGATAAAGCCAACATAAGGAGGTGAGATAACACTTTCTTTTAGGGTTAATCTTATTTTACTGGCTAGTATTTGAACATTTCCTTGATTTTAGAAAAAAAAAAGTTATTCTAAAGATTTCTCCATTCACCTATATATATATATATATATATATACCTGCTCATGTCTCATAATGAATACAAGATACCTCTTGAGTGAAAAATACAAACGATTCTTAATATTATACTACCAATAAAGCTATTGCTACTACTATTGTCGCCTAGTTCACTGGGGCTACACCAACTGATTCTCTGCAGAGGGGTAAAACTCACTCACCGAGTGTCCTAGATATGACGCTAAACAATCTGATTACGAGGCTGGAGCTTTGAGGAAGGCGGAGTACTCCTTCATTGCCGTTGTTCCCGGTCAACCCTGGCTCGGAGTAGTAGCGCCTGAAAGGGTCCTATCTATGGGTCAAATAGAACTGTTTGACATTTAAACTGTGTTCAAACAAATGACTTGTGTGAAACTGACTCATTTGTTATTGAACTGTTTGACGTTTAAACTGTGTGCAAGCAAATGACTTATGTTAAATTGAATTGTTAGAAATAGAAATTCTGACCATTTAACTGTGTTTAAACAAATGACAGATGTTTAATTAAATTGTTGGTGATACATTGATTTATTCGAAAAAATTTCGCTGTGTGCAAAAATAATGAGCTTAGGCTCGTTTAAAAACTTCATCAACAAAATGTGCTTACAAATCATACATATATCTAATATATAAGTGTAAAAAGATTTGGCATCAAATAAGCTACAATGGTTGATATGCCATAAACACAACCAAACTAAATCCTATATAATTACTATATAGTAGAAAGATGGTTTGGTAATAAATAACCTACAACGGTTCATATCCCATAAAACACAACCAAACTAAATAACATATCTTCAATAATATATGTATAAAGAGAATTTGGCATTAAATAACCAACAATGGTTATTTGGCCATAAAAATAATTCAAATCAAATCCTATATATTTGATATATATGTATAAAGAGGATTTGGTATTAAATAACCTACAATGGTTGATATGCCATAAAACCCAACCAAACCAAATCCTATATATCTAATATATATGTATAAAGAGGATTTGGTATTAAATAACCTACAATGGTTGATATGCCATAAAACCCAACCAAACCAAATCCTATATATCTAATATATATGTATAAAGAGGATTTGGTATTAAATAACCTACAATGGTTGATATGCCATAAGGCCCAATCCTACCAAACCCAATCAAATTATTAATATTAATACTAAAACTATTCGAATAATACTATGATTCTTAATTATTATAATAATGTTATACTATATTAAGTATTCTTACCAAATTAGCTCGTGGTTGTATGATTTCAAGTATTCCTATCAAATACTAATAATCTGATGGTTTCAAATGATTATTTTTGATCACTGATAATCATTTCTTTGCACACAGTTTGTGGTTGCAAGTAATTAAAAAAAGATCTTTAATAAACAAGTATGGGCTCTTGTAACTATTTTGAAAACGAATAATTTGTGATTGATTCCAATATCGTAGTGGCTAAAGTGCTTAAATGAGACATCGGAGTAAGCAAGTTCGATCACTAGTCGCGCTATGATGTTCATTTTCGGACAAATATCTTTGAGAAATTTGTGAATTTTTTTTATCCCTCCAGTGATGGGGTAACTGGTACCACGACTGTTTTTTTCTTCTGCAAGGAAGCCTTTGGCATTGAATCACCCACGAAGACTGACATGCTATTAAGCAAAGAAACCAAAAATGTACAGTTATATGGCATCAGGTATTTCTGTCGAACATAAATGATTTTTAAACTGATGTATTTGTCCCATAGATGGGATATTAACAGGTATTACTACACCGGTTTAGAGTGTTCCTGGGAGTAATAGCATTTAGAAGATTTTCTACATACACCAGATCTGTAGAATTTGAGTCTAACCTTCAAATTCAGTTGAGTGCCATACCAAAGATGCCCCTTTTTGGGAACGGGGGTTATATCCCTTAATACATTTAACAACCACTAAAAGGATAGGATATAAGGTCAATTTTTAAACGGTGTTTAACAAGCTGAATCCAGAGGTTTTTCTTCGCTAAAACCAGTTGCCTTACAAAATTTGAAGAACTCTGTCCTAGTATTTTCCCATAGCTGGAAAAACAATTGCTGGATTCACACCTTTCCCAAGTGTATTAGCATTATATGAAATGAAAACTGTCTCGTTGAGGGTTTGAACTCGTGTCACTGTATCCATTTCCAACGACGGTACACTGTACGCTACGAACGCCACCTCTGGGTTTAATTCCTGTTGCGTGATCTAAGCTCTGACGATAGCATGGTCCTTCCATAACGAATAATATCTAACAGAGTAAGAATCACAATAAAAATCTAACTAATAATTTCTTTATTACTTAAAAGAAACTAATGTTATGATTGGCCCAGCTACAGGTTTTCGTAAGAGCATAAACATATTTATAGATTGTTTTTTTTAAAAAAAAAAAAAAAAAAAAAGACATGCTTTTACAGGCTTATGTAATTTGCAGGGATAGACAGATGAACTTGACCTCACAAAAGAAAGCCGTGGAAATATGTACGTTTCATTGGAGACACTCAATATCTATCGGCTTAGAGGGTGTCCATCAAAATTACCGCAAAAGAATTTATATATTTATATATATATATATATATATATCAGCTAGTAATCACAATAGGCTCGGTTTCTTTGTTTAAAGGCATATTAACTTCCACGGGTTATTCAATGCCAAAACCATCTTTATAGAAGAGCTGTAGTGATATTATTGAACTCATCGCTGGGGGAATAAGAGAGATCACATGTTTCTGAAAGGTATTAATTCTAAAGAGAACCTACTGGAGATTGAACTCTTTCACTTCGAGGTCGTAGGCCATCAATTTATCCACTGCGTCACGGGAGGATCCCTCTTGGACAGAAAAAGAAATAATTGACACATTTAGTGTATACAGATCCCTTAATGTACATTTATTCTATAATTTGTTGTTGCTACTCCCAGGTCCACTTCGAGTAGTAATAGTACTATTTGACCATGAATCAAACAGATTTCTTTAAAACTTTATTAACATTATATAGGAATCCTAGAAACCATTGATTTATTAGAATTAGGAAGTAATATTTGAAACCAAACAACTGTGTGCACATTATTCGTATTAAACAGAAATATTTTGCTCAAAACTGTGAATTGCCCAGTCGGCTGGGGCTGTAGAATACACCGAAGAAACCCCCACCCCACCCAACGAGTGTCCTGATATGACACTAAACAATCTGATGATGAGGTTCCAGTAATGCTGGAGCTTTGGGGAATGCGGAGCACCCTTTTATTGCCATCGCTTACAGGTTCACTCTGGCCCGGAGCGGTAGCACCTGATAGGGCCCTATCTATGGGTTAAATAGAACTAAACCGCATACTTATGCTAAACTGAATTGTTTGACTAAACTGCATAGCTTGAAATAGAAATGTTTTTCACAATTAAACCGAACTTACATTTAAACTGTGTGATTATGCTAAACTGAATTATTTGAAATTGAAACTGTACTTACACTAAACTGAATTGTTTAACATAGAACTGTTTTGACATTTAACTGTGTGTAAAGAAAATCTGTACTTATACTGAACTGAATTAGCTGAATTAGAACTGCTTGACTAAACGGAATAGCTTGAAATAGAAATGTTTTTCACAATTAAACTGTACTTACATTTAAACTGTGTACTTATGCTAAACTGAATTGTTTGAACTAGAACTATTTTCATAAAAATGGATTTGAGGTTAAATAACCTACAAAAGTCGATATGCCATAAAAACCAACCAACCAACCAACAACTGTGAATCATTTGTAATAAGAATAGTTACTTGTAATAATAATTGTTTACTGAGGATTATCATTAGTTACTTGAAATCATATAACTGAGTGCAAACAAATTAATATTATTAGATATAAATAATTATTTGAAATCATATAATTATCAATATTAGATGAGAATACTTGAAACCATACAACTGTATGTAAATTATTGTATTAGATTGGAATATTTGATATCAAATAAACGTGTGTAAATGATTTTAAGAACCAGCTATATCGAAAATGTAAACATAAGTATACAATAAACACAATTCCCTAACTTCTTGGCATAAAATAACCCCAGCCGAGTTTACTTGCTTTTGAAATCAATTACTCCTTTTATGGAAGGACAACAGGATTGGGTAGAGTGTTCGCTAATGGTCCGAGTGACCTGGGTTCAGTCTCAGGTTGCATCATACCAAAGACTTTAAATATGGTACTTGATACCTCCTTGATTAACACTCAGCATTATAAGGTGTGTATCAAGGGTAAAGTAGAGCAATCCAGGGAAAGGAGTAGCGTCTTCCCCTATACCTCAGGGTAGTATCTATTGGAAAGGGAGCCTTCTGGTCGCCCTCGACTAAAGGCAGACTATACTTACTTATCTGTATCAAGATGTTACAATTATACATACCCCTATTGTCATCTTCGTCGCCTTAATCAGAATATTTCGGCTGACGTACACACTGTCCACGTTTCAGTATGAAATTCAGAGACGAGATGTTTTTACTATTATACGTTTATTCATTTCAACTCTTTCTCCCCTGGTTTATTTCCTTCATCGTAAGTTTCGGTCAGTTTTATGATACTTATTTCTGTCTAAAGTCTTGAGATTTTTTTTACTAGAATAAATTGATCCAATCCAACCAATTTGTTTAGATTTATTAAATTTGTTATTACCTTTCAACCACTTATCTTGTTGGTTACATAATTTTATCATAATTAGAATAGCTGAAGAGAATGACCATAAAAATGTAACGCTCGAGACATTAGCGAAGAAAAATGCACTTGCGATAATACACAGAATATTGCCTTATTTATCATCATTACATTATTCTAGACACAACAGCTACAACTGGTGTTTTTGACCGAGTTATGAGTGACAGCAAGTTTTCTCTGCCCTCCTGGACTTTTCTAGGCATTCAAACTAACCTCAGGAATCCTGTGGTTTGGAAATCTCGCTCCTTCCTCGGATTTCTAGTTCTGGCAGTCTCGTTTTTTTTAAGGTTTAACTATAACTCGACCTTCGGGTCATTGAACTGGTGTCAAGTCCTCTCTGGTGGGAGGCAGAGACAAATAAAGCCTTATTCATTATAAAATATTAATATTCGCTTGAACGAATAGTTTTTTTTTTTAATAACAAAAATAGAGGTTATTCTGTGTTCATGGGCTCCGGCAAAGGCTGAAATCCTGTTATCCCTGTATTCTCTTCTATAAATAAATAACATTGTAAATTGATTCCTCAGTGGCATACCACAGCACTTAGCTTAGAATGAATAGATAGATAGATAGATATGAATAGACTTAGAGAGAGAGAAAGAGAGACTGAGACTTAGAGAGAGAGAGAAAGAGAGAGAGAGAGAGAGAGAGTAGTTAGAGCTCTCGAAACTCTACCAAAATCCTTAAAAAGCGAGACTGCCACAACTAGAAATCCGAGGAAGATTGTCCAGGCCAAAGCATTGCTGAGGTCAGTTTGAATACCTCGAAAAGTCTAGGAGAGCAGAGAAAACTTGCTGTCACTCGGACCCCAGTCAAAAGCTCCAGTTGACTCACGATGAATAAAATGATAATAAACATAACCATGATAATTATTATAAAGTGAAATCAAAACATAAATAAAAGCAAGTTGTTCGTAAACAGTAACAAATGCGTTGTTTCAAAAAGGCGATTCTACCGCGGATGGATTTCTACAAAAAGAAGCGTTTATCGTTCGTGACTCATGCATTTTCTTTTACCGTTTATCCGCGAGAAACTGTGTAAGGTTAAAGGTCACATTCTTCATCGATAAAATAGCGACAGCATTTAACAAGTAAATCGGATTCTGTCCATTTAAAATGAAGCTCGTCCCATTAGATTTTGTATTACGTTCACGATTTTCATTAGGAGCGAAGCCCCGAGGTCTGCAGAAAATCAACAGCTGCTAAAGAAAATCACTTGGAAGAGGAAATTGAAAATAAAGTAAAAAAGAAAAAAGAAAAAAAGAATTGAAGAAGGAGAGGAAGTAGAGAAAATAAGTAGAGCTGAAATGAAAAAGGTGTGTGTAAAAAAAGGCAAAGAAAAGAACGAGGATATAGAAGAAGAAGAAGAAGAAGAAGAAGAAGAAGAAGAAGAAGAAGAAGAAGAAGAAGCTGTTGTCATGAAAGATGTTCGATATAAGGAAAAGAGGGTACAATTGAAGAAAAGCCGAAGCAAGAAGAATGGGAATAAAAAAATATATAAATAGATAAATAGAATAGAAGAAGAAAGGAAAAAGTGAAAAAAAAAAGACGATAAAGAACCATGAGAAACGAAGAAAAAAATCAATAAAATAGGGAGAAAAATCAAGTGAAAAAGAAGAATAAATAAACAAATAAACTAACAAATAAATAAATGAATAAATGAAGGATATGAAACTACTGCCATGAAAAATAAATTTGCAAGGTTGAAGATGAATCGTATAGGTAACGGAGATGGATTATTATAAATTATCACATATACAAATCAATCCGTACACAGGTTACCAAATAAAAGGAATACTATCTCTGATTTTTTTTTTATTTAGCAGTAAATAAACTGTCAACAAATAAAAGGCAAAATAGTTTCTTATTCAATATCTTGACCTTCAAGCTTAATTGAGAATACCTTAAACGACTAGTTTAAATTAATCTAACTGTCGATAATATTTTTACAAACCATGTAAAGGAAAATATGAAATAAGACAATATTATGAAATATTTATGGAATTCATGGGCAAAAAGAATTAGAGCTAATACTTAGTTGTCTCTCTTCAAGCTTTTATGACAGCTTTAAATCTTTCAAGCGTAGATTTTACTAATCTTAAATTAGTAAAATCTACACTTGAAAGATTTATATTCTTTATTAAAGTGGTTCCAACTTTTCTGAATGGCAGTAAATAGATCTTTTTTGATGCATGGTTCCTTCTAATGAACTATTTTTAAAGATTTTCATCCAAGATTTTCAGGTGGGTTTAGAGCCAGACTGTTGGCCACCTCATTGATTTTATAAGTTTTTCTTGAAGAAAAGCTTTAATTCTTTTTGCGCCGTACATTGTCGTACCGACCAATTTTCTATTAATCGAAGGAAATAAAATATCTCGAATTTGCATATTTTCCAACCCCTCTGCTCGGGCAGGATATGATACAAGGTCAATTTTTAAGCGGAGTTTAACAGGTTTCAATTCAGAGTTTTCCTTCTAGGCTAGTTGCCTTACCTAAGCTAAAGAAACCAGTTTGCCCTACTATTTACCCATAGCTGGAGAGAGAATAATTGGATTCATACCTTTCCCAAGGGTATTAGTGCTATGTGAAATACAATCAGCCTCGTTCAGGATTTTGAACTCGCATCGCCATGTCCATTTCCCACGAGGATAACCGTTACACCATGGGCACCTCCTCGGATTTTAATGTATGCAAATGAATTGATTATTGAGGTAATGACTGCCATTCTAATCCCATGTATTGAAATAACATACAAACCCATACCAAGATTTTATTTACTTTAAGCAGTTACTTTTATATATTTCATTTGGACGCCACGAAACAAATGTTTCATTATCATAGCTACTCAGTATATTGTTACCCACTCGGCTGCGGCAACGGAATACGCCAACTGCTTCACTGTTGAGGGGTAAGACTCCCTCCGACGAATGTCCTAGTGATGACACTAAACAATCTGATGATGAGACTTCAGTTTTGCTGAAGCTTTTGGTAATGCAGAGTATCTCTTCTTTGCCATAGCTCCCAGGTCCATTCCAGCCAAGAGTGGCAGCATCTATAGGGTCCTATGAATGGGCGAAATAGACTCGTTTGACATTTATACAGACGACAAACAAATGACTAATGCTAACTTGAATGGTTTGAAATAGAACTGTTTGATCATTCAACTCTGTGTAAGCAAATGACTGTTTGTGTGCAAGAGAATGAGCTTAGGTTTAGGCTCCTTTAAAAACGTCATCAAAAATGTGTTTACAAATCATATATATGTAATATATGTGTATAGAGGATTTGGCATTAAATTACCTACAATAGTTGATATGCCATAAAACCCAACCCAACCTATTACGTTCCCTTTCGAACAAATACCCTTGGGAAAAAGTAAGAACTCCCTTGTCCTTCCAGCTATGGGTTAAATAGTACTTGTTCTGTTCTTCTGGACAGATGGCTTTGGGATTAAATAACCTACGAACGTTGATTTAAAGAAAGAAACCAACCAACCAACAAACCAACCAACCAAACATCCCAACCAATACGTGGTATTTCGTCGTGACCCCAGGCTGTTTCAAGTTATAACTTGTTGGACGAATTGCAAAGACATTTTCCGTGAGTACATATACTCTATTATTATTGATGACTTCTTCACATCCAAGTAATGATTGATGGGTTGGTTTGTTGCATTTTTATGGAAATCGACCCTTGTAGGTAATCTATAGGTAAATTCTGTTCATATATATATGTATATATATATATATGTGTGTGTGTGTGTGTGTGTGTGTGTGTGTGTGTTGTAGAATATGTTCAGAATAATGGACTTACCCAAAGGGTATATTAATAAAGAACTAAGCTGGTAGAGAGAGAGAGAGAGCAGCAGTAGCCGTCGTTGTAAGCACCTTGCCTGTCTTCGTGTCCGTTGAACCAAGGAAACCCTCCTCAGTGACTTGGATACATTTGTGTGGCACTTCTATCTCCGTGATGAGTTATTTATTTATTGAACCTTAATAACCAGTCATAACAATATATATATGACTTGTAATAATTAGTTCACTGGTAGCTTTTTAACCAAACCAGAACTTTTTTTAGCACACAAATCGTTTCAAGTATTGCTATTTAAGACTAAATTCTATTCAACATCATTCAATCGTTTTGTTGCAGTTTAATAGTTTTAAGGGGGTGTCCTCGTGGGGTAATGGTTACAGCGATGGACTGCGGAATCGTAGTAAGCGAGTTTGTTCTCCAGTCGCGCTATGACGTTCACTTTCGGGCAAATATCCTTGGGAAAGGTATGAACCCCCTTATCCTTCCAGCTATGGGTTAAATAGTACCACTACTGTTATTCTAGGAGAATGGCTTTGGCATTAAATAACCTATAAAGGTTGATATGCCATTAAATGAAAGATAAGGTTAATAGTTTTAAAGTATTGCAATGAAATACTAATAGTTCAATTTAACATCAGTCACATAACACATCGTTAATGGTAAAACATTTCTATTTGATCCATAGATGAGGCCTTAGCAGGTACTTCCACTACACGTCAGAGATAAACTGGGAATAACGACAATGATGTGTAACTTCTTATTCCCCAGAGCTCCAGGACCGGAACCTCACCACCGGATACAATTTAGTGTCATATCTAGGCCACTCGTTGGTGTTGGGAGGGTTTTACCTCTCTGCAGAGATGCAGTTTGCGTATTCTACAGCCCCAGCCGACAAGTCTAAAGAAATGGTTTGTTGTTTTTGTTTGATTGCATATCAACTTTCGTGGGTTATTTAATGCCAAAGCTAAACTTAGAGAGGAAAAACAGTGACATTATTTAATCCATGGCTGAAAGGATAATGGACTTGATACGTTTAATTCGGACATTAGTCTAAAAACGAACATAATACTGTGACTGGAGTTCGAACTCTGTTCTATGATGTCCTAGTCCAGCACGTTAATCACTGCACTACGGAGAATCTCCCATTACATTGGTTCAGTCGGCTGGAGATGTAGGTTACATCGACTACTTCTCTGAAAAGGGGTACGAACCCCGTATCAAGTGTTCTGGATATGATACAAAACTATCTGATGGTGATGTTCCGGTAATGTTGGAGATTTGGGGGAATGTAGAGCTACCCTTTATTTCCATTGATCTCAGGTCTACTCTGGCCTGGAGTGGTAGCACCTAATAGGGTCCTAACTATGGGTCAAAGAGAACTAAACTGTGTACTAATGGTAAATTGAATTGTTTGAATTAGGACTGTTTTTGACATTGAAACTGTGTGTTTCTGCTAAACTGAACTCTTTGAAATAGAACTATTTTGACATTTAACTGAACTATTTTGACATTGAACTGTTTGTAAACAAAAACTATACTTATATTAAACTGAATGGTCTGAAATTTCATTCGATGTTAAATGACCCGAAAAGCGTTGATACGACATAAAACTAACCAACCAACCAACCAACCAACCAACGAACTCCCCTTGCATACATTTTACTAATTGTACGTGTCGGGAAACATTCGGTCGAGAGATGGAAATTTGACAACCGCTCGCTCTACATTTTCTCGGCTGACTAAATCAAAGTTGATATCTAACATCTACACTTTTAGAACTCCTCGCTCATTTGACTGTGACTAATCACAGCCAAGTTCTCAAATGGTTTCCGGGTCATCACCTGACAATCAATTATTATTAGTTTTAGGAGGTGTCCGTGGTGTAATGGTTATCGTCGTAGGAAATGGACACGGCGACACGAGTTCAAATCCTGGACGAGACAGATTGCAATTCACATAGCACTAATACCCTTGGGAAAGGTATGAATCCAATTATTCTCCCTCCAGCTATGGGTAAATAGTAGGGCAGACTAGGTTCTTCAGCCTTGGTGAGGCAACTAGTCTAGGAGAAGGAAAACTCTGAATTCAAACCTGTTAAACTCCGCTGAAAAAAATCGACCTTGTGTCATATCCTGCCCGAACGGAGGGGATGGTAAATATGATTATTAGTTTTCGCTTAAGACAACCGTTTGAATCTTTTACAATCATCAACGCAACCTTTGAAATAATGAATTATTGATTATTTCTGCTTAGATTTCACGTGGAACAACGCTAGACGTATGGGGCGCCCAATGAGAATCAAACTCATTAGCAATGGTCTACTAATCCGTTACATCAAACAATGTGTCCCCACCTTTCAAACAATAGATACAGCAATTCTATTATCTAAAAGTGAAAGTGGGTGTCCAATAAGAAGTGCTGTCAAAAAGGATCGAAGTTATTACTCTCGGGTCACCACAAGAAAAAAAAAAAAAACTGTTCAGGATTACTGTGGAAATCAACCCAAAAAAGCTACTAAATAATGGTTATAGTAGATTGTATCAAAAGTTTTAACACGTACTAGCAGCTCGAATATCACGTGACCGAAGCAGCTCAATCTGTAGTAAGGACATTTGCTGGGGGATTTAGCCTTCTGCAGAGATGTTGTTGGTGCATTCTACAGGCCAAACCTACTGGGCTATTGGTTGAGTTTTATGGCATATCAATCTTTATAGGTTATCTAATGCCAAATTCTCTGTATATTAAATATACAAATATGATTCGTAAATACATTTTGTTGATAACCTTTTTAAACGAGCCTGAGTTCTTGTTGGCACACTAGTAAATAGTTTAAAGTATTGCTATGTATCACCAACAATCTAATTAAACATCAGTCATTTGTTTACTCACAGTTAAATCATAAATCATTTCTATTTCTAACAATTCATTTTAGCATAAGGAATTTGCTTGAACACTGTTTAAATGTCAAACAGTTATTTTTGACCTATAGACAGGGTTGGTTTGGTTTCTTTGTTCAATGGCATATCAACTTTTGAAGGTTATTTAATGTCAATGTGATCCTTCAAGAAGAACAACAGTGGTACTATTTAACCCATACCTGGGAGGATACAGGGGTTCATACCTTTCCCATGACAAAATAATTGATTCACTCAAGTAATTATAGAATTCAAAATAAAAGTGTTCAATAAAACGTGGAAATACTGTAAATTGATTTGTCGCATGAGATATTGGAAAATGTGCTGAGTGTAGTATCTGTTTGAAGTCATTTTTGCCCTTTCTAGAATAATCGGTTAGTTTATATGGTTTAATGCTAAAGTTCAGAACCGACAATGTTTATCGACCCCTTTTCTGATCCCCAGGCATTTATCAGTCCCTTGTTTTAATGACTCCCAGTGGTCGATATCTGCCACTCGAGCGATCGAGAGATTACCATTGAGTGCCTCTAGATGTGACTTTGGACAAGATTAAATCAATTTTACTAAATAATGAACGAGTACTTATCCCAGTGAGATGGTTAATAGTTTCGTCACGAATTATTATTCGATTTAGTCTTGAGTTCGATTCTTATCACGGTCACCTATTAGACGATGTTAAGCTTAGTCGGGGTAGACCCGTGGGGTAGTTGATAACGTTGTAGATTAAGACATCGTAATAAGTGAGTTCGAGCTCAAGTCACCCTATTGCATTCACTTTCAGACTAATGCCCTTGGCAGAGTTATGAGCCCCTTATTCCCCTTGCTATTTGTTTAGGTCTTCAGATAAGACCGGTGGAAGAACAACTCAAACAACGAGTGATAGGTAAACGCTATTGTATTAGCAGAAAAAGGAAGTCATACAAAGGAAGTACTAGCCGTGCTCGACTTGCAGTCCGTCAGTCAAGTGTCTCGTAAGGAACGAGAAGTTGTCTCCCCCGAGCGAGCTAAGCTCGGATAATATGTTTTGTTTAGACGTGTCCATTTTTGGGGTATGGTAGGATATGTCCCCATAACACTATTAAACAAAGAATCCAAAGGAGCTTAGTCAATAATAAAGATAAAAATAACCATCAAGTCACGCTGCAAGCACAGATTTCCCTTAATCTCTCCCTCCCACCTCTCTCTCTCTTTCTCTCCCTATTAGTCCATCTCATCTATCTCTCCCGGCAGGTCTTCCAGACAACATCTTGTGTCCGTACAGAGCTGTTGTAAATAAGTTCTTGTTAGTCAGCTAGCACTAGCCCGTCCATATAAAGGGATCAAAACGAGAACAACACAAATGAGTTCGTCCTTGCTCTTCCAGAAGTGCCCCGCATATCTTGATCGTCTTATTTTGATGATTTTAGAGATAGGAGGTAAGTTGCCGTACAGCTATTGTTTCCTGGGGTGTTGCTGCCAGGATTTGTTCAATATAGCTCGGAGCATTCTTGTGCAGTTCCCGGCTAGCTTTCTCTCGATACGTTTAGTCAGCGTTCATGTGGTGCATCCGTACAGTAGTATTGATACAAAGGAATTATTAATATAAAAAATATTGAAATGGAATAACGTCACTTTTTTCTGAGATTCTGTCTTATTTTTCAGTGCGATTTTTATAGGTTCGTCACGAGTATTACTTAGCTATTGTTTTAAGTTCGATCCTTACAAGAGTCATATTATGTCAAATGATGTTAAGCTTAACCAATAATTACAACACTAATAATAATAATAATAATTTTAAGATTCAAACAAATCACATAATCCCAGCCAGAAGACCAGACCTATTGATGACTAATAAAAAGAAAAAGAAAAAAGAAATAAAGAAAACCAATCGTATAGTGGACTTTGTCATTGCAGTGGACCATTGAGTGAAAACCAAAGAAAGTGAAAAGAGCAACAAATACTTTGACCTTGCTTGAGAACTAAAAAAACTATGTAACATGAGGGTGACAGAAACCAATTGTAATTGGCCTATCTTAGAACTGTCCTCAAATGCTTTCTTTTTTCTATTTTCTTTCTCGTTTTTTTTTCTCTCATCTCCTCCTTCTTTCACTCTCTTTCTCTCTCTTTCTCTTTCCCTCGTCCTCTTTCTCTGTATCTGTATTTTCTCTTCTCTCTGTTGCTTTGTTGTATTCTTCCGTTCCTTTCGTTCTCCGTCTCGTCTTTAAGTACGCTGAGTAAAGTCTGTATCTAAATGGTGTCTTCAGTATGACATAAACTTATATTCGATGGTGAGGCTCCTGTTCTGGAGATCTAGAGATTCTAAAGCACCCCCTTCATTATTATTACTTTCAGGTGCACCCTGATCCGGAGTAGTAGTACCTGTTAAGGTACCATCAATAGCTGAAATAGACCTCTTTAAAAATTATTAGAGATTTTAAAGTACCCCTTCATTATTATTACCTTCAGGTGCACCCGGACCCGGAGTAGTAGTACCTGTTAAGGTACCTTCAATGGCTGAAATAGATCTCTTAAAAGATTATTGGTATTGGATAGAAATGCCAGAAACCATATAACTGTGTGCAAACAAATGATTATTATTAAATAGGCTTAATCAATTTAGATATGAATGAATGAAAACATTTGACTCTTTGCAAATCATTTATTTATAATTAGTTAAAAATACAAGAACAGGCACAACTGACTGAGGAAAGGTGTTCCACTGAGAACTGTGCAAAAGACTAAAATGATAGCGTGCAGACGAATCGTATACACACAAACCAGAATCAATTCTAGAAAATAAGATCCATAAAATTTTCTAGAACTTTTAGTTACGAATGGATTAACAAATCCATGTCAGAACGCCAAACCTCGTATTGCTCAGGAAGAAAGAACTCTTATTAATTGAATTTTGAATGTTAAAACACAAAGAAAGAAAGTAAAAGAAAAGAAAAGAATGAAAAGGTAGACAAATACCCTGGATCTTGCCAGAGAACTGAAAAAGTTATGGAACACGCCAATGACACTAATACTAATTGTTGTTGGATCTCTTTTAAGAGTCCTCAAGAACCTGTAAAAAAGATTGAAGGAACAGAAGATCTGGCGATAAATCAACACCAACCAAACCATATTGCTGTTAAAATAAACTAGGATGTTGAGTAGAATCATGGATATCTGAAAAGACTTGCTGTCATTCAAGCTGAAGTGAAAAATTCGGTTAAATAATAATGATAAAAATAATATTTTCCAGTGCCCTGTTGAATATTGTTCACCCTATCAGTCAAAGTATCTGGTACATCCACAATACACTACTCAAGAAAAATGTCCAATATAAATACAAATAAATGTGGAACTCAGATCCAGGTTTGAGTGTATTAACTAGCCGGTGCTCCCTTAGTATCTAAAAGGGAGACCCCGCAGGCATCCAGCGAATGTTGGCTTTTCTGATTTCAGGTACACAAAGAGAGACAAAGGCAATACTACATCTGAGTGATGCTAGAAATGAAATAAACTAGGGGAGAGAGTAAAAATCTTATTCATTGCTATTTTTAAAATAACCCAAAGCATAAAAGTTATAAAAGGGATGATCGAAGTTTTGCCAATAAAGGCAGTCATTCTAAAGAAAGGCAGGTTTTCTGATATCAAGATAGGAATATATCGATAGCTAAATTGCGAACAATACGCCCAAGAAGATCCTTCAAAACGACGTGAAAAACGAAATACTGAAAACTAAAGCATCGTAAAACCAGCAAACAAAAAAGAAACGAGTAGAATTAATTAAAAAAAATCAAAAAAGAAGAGGACATTACCTTCCATAAGAAATCAGGACAGAGAGACACTCCAAATAGATGCCTAAAAGGTATATAAATTGTTAAAAAATATTCTAATGGGAAACATCTCTGAACAAAAAGTTGTAATTTAGGCAGGAACAAAGCAAGACAGCGAGAATATTGGTATTCCCCTAAGGAACCCAAAAAGAAATACAAAAAGCTGTGTAGGAAATGGGAATAGAAGGACAAAAAAAAAAAAAAAAGAAACTGGAAGAACTAGCTAAAGTGTTACGGAAATAAAAATACATAATGGCGCAAAAGAACGAAAAGACGAAATCAATGGTGTTTAACATATTCGGTAAGAGAGGAGATCGGAGCCCAAGGGTACAAGAGAATCGACCCGAGCTCAAAAGAAGCAAGGTCATGAAGTGGAAGCTCGAAGTACAGTGGTAAAAACGTCACTGTATAAAACTTGGCAATTTGTCTAAGATGACCTATACCTTTGCATTAAGTGACATAGTAAGCATTCTAAAGATGCACTCATGATAGAGATCCAAAAGTCATAAATTTATTATGATGGAAAGTCAACTTAAAAACGATTCAGTTTTGGTAAACATTTATTAGGACTTTATGATGGTTAAAAAAGTATTACAAGAACAACGATGGATGTTTTAATTAAATCAAATAAGAAGAGAAAAGAAAAAGTATATACAAGGAAAGATCACATGACACAGTTGTATGATCTTTCTTTGTATATATATATATATATATATAAAATTAACTTAAATCGCGAGTCGGAAATCTCGTACTAAAGTTTCACCTAAAAGGATCATCAGGAAGTCTAATACCGGTATGAGACTTCCTGATGATCTGTTCAGGTGAAACTTTAGTAGGAGATTTCCGACTCGCGATTTAAGTTAATTTTATAATTGGCTCCGCTCGTGTTGAGCACTCTTGTAATTGTAGCATTGTAGTGTTTACGGAAGGTTTTAGTTTTCTTTTGACCAACTGACAGCATATCGCTTGATTTTTTTCAAGGGGTGTGACGGGGTTGGCCTTTTCCTTCTTTTTGTCCTATAATATTTTTTCTTTTTCCCCCGGGCGGTGATTCGAGATATTTTTATCTCTTATTCCTGGCGGTTTTTTTTTTCTTTTTTTCTGGTACCGTGAATGCTGGTAGATATTAGATAAGTAAATATATATATATATATATATATTTACATATATATATATATATTCACACACACAGATATATATATATATATATATATATATATATATATTCTCTTTTCCCCGGTTATTTTATTAAAACAACCATCGCTGTTCTTGCAATATTTTCTCTCTTCTAAAAGTCCTGATGAATGTTTACTAAATGCAAAATGTGGTCGAAATTGGAACACTCTCTTCAGTGCTCGTGGAGAGTAGACATATCCATTTTATTCTCTTGAGTTTTCATGTGGAGTCTGCGCTCGAAAGATAAGACATGCCAAATAAAATAAAAAAAAGAAGATATTTTTTCTAATAAAAGGCGTTGAATTTCTTTTTTTAATCAAACCAAGGCGAATCATCAATCGACCAGAATCCAACCAAAAGACTGGAACGAATAGACACAAAAATTTTTACGAAAGAATGAAGACTCAAAAGATACTAGGATTGAAGAAAACAATTCAAAGAACACAAAAAATTTCCAAAATAAGGGAAAAAAATTCTACCAGAAAGTTAGTGGAAAATAAACAAATAAACAAGCGGACGCAAGGTATGGGAATAAAAATAATATGAAAAAACTTAAGCACTTGAAGAAGGTCTTGTGGTGAACATTGACATAGACTCACTGAGAGCAACTCTCAAAAAAGAAAGTACCAAATTGAAGAAAACAAACAACCTACCCCCAAAAAAAAGAGAGAAAAAAAAATACCACCACGAACAACAAAGCAAAATAAGCCGTGATGGCATATATGGCTACTGGTTTTAAAAATTCACGTCCATCCCAGGTAGGTTGTCTCGGCAACTGAGTAAATGCCTAGAAGAAGCCAGAATACCCGAATGGATGGGGATAGGGAAAACTAACCTGAAAAAGAAAGATACCCTCAAAAGAACCATCTTCAGCTACTAACAGACCGATAAACTGCTTACGTATGGTATAGAAAATCTCAGGCACATTGATAAGAGAAGAAATATATTAGTTGCTTGAATTTCGCGGATTACTTCCAGAAGGACAGAGGAGATGCCATAAGGGAATAAGAGGAACAGATGGACTTAAGACCATCACCTTTTAAAAAAGGTCAAAATAAGGCGGAAAAATCTAACCATGATATGGGTAGACAAAAAAAAAAAAGAAAGGTTGATGATAAAGTTTCACAAACTTAGATAATAAAATGTTTGAAAATCTTCAAAATATCCGACAAAGTCCTAAATTTCTGCACGAAAGCCAAGGAAAACTGGTAAGTTGAATTAGCAACAGGAAGAATAGCTCTAGCTAACGCGAAAATCAAAAAAGAATTTTCCAGGCAGGATCACTCTTGTTACTATTGTTTTTTTAGCAATGATTCAACTTACTTATATACTTAGGAAATGCATAGAATGTTACAAATTTACAAAGTAACAAGAAAAAATAAAGCATCTAGTATATATGGGTATATACTAAAGATATGGGTATATACATATATACATATGGGTATATACAAAGATATGGGTATATACATATATATATGGGTATATACAAAGATATTTGCCAAAAATGAATTAGTTTAGTTTGGTATGGTTTGGTTTCATGGCATATCAACCATTGTTGGCCATTTAATGCCAAATCCTTTTATACATAATATATTAAATATATGATTTGGTTTGGTTTGGTTTTATGGCATATCAACCATTGTCGGTCATTTAATGCCAAATCTTTTTATAAATAAATATATTAAATATATGATTTGGTTTGGTTGAATTTTAGGGCATATAAACCATTGTCGGTCATTTAATGCCAAATCCTTTTATACATATATATTAAATATATAATTGGTAAAATAAAACTGTTAGGCATTTCAACTGCGTGCAAACAAATGACTTATGTTCAATTAAATTGTTAGAAATAGAACTCTTTGACCAATTAGCTGCGTGTAAACAAATCGAACGAGTAATGTTGAATAGATTAATTATTGTTAAATAGTAATACTTGAAACGTTTAACTATGTGCCTAAATTGAATTATTAGTATTCTATAAGCAATACTTGGCACGATTAGAGTGTTTGCAAATAAATGGATTGTGTTAGATAATAATACTTCTTACAACTTCACTGTTTGCAAAGAAATGATTAATATTGAATAGAATTGTAAGTGTTAGATAGAAATAACGGAAATCATTTAACAGTTCAGAAACAATAGCAATACTAGTGTGCAAACAAATTAGTTCTAAATCATTTTAAAATGAAATTACCTACCAACTATTCACTCACAAATCATATATGTATATGGTGTAATGGTTATCGTTGTAGGAAATGGACATAGCAGTTCAAATCCTGGACGAGACTGATTACATTTCACATAGCTCTAATACTCTTGGGAAAGGTATGAATCCAATTATTCTCCTTCCAGCTATGGGTAAATAGTAGGGCAGACTAGGCTTTTCAGCCTTGGTGAGGCAACTAGTCTAGAAGGAAAACTCTGAATTCAAACCTGATAAACTCCGCTAAAAAAACTGACCTTGTGTCATGTCCCGCCCGAGCGGAAGGGTTTGGTAAATATGATATATATATATCAATTTCAATGTGTGCAGATAACTACTGATGTTAAATTTTTGCTGTTACTTAACAATACTTGAAATCATTAAACTGTCTGCAAATAAATGGTTAACAGAAGTTAACTGAAGTTGGCGACCGTAGTTGAAGGCGACCCGAAGGTTCCCTTTTTAATAGCTACTACACCGAGGTGTAGAAAAGGGCGCCACTCCTTTTCCTGGATTGCTCCACTTTACCCTTAAAACATACCTTATAATGCTGAGTGTTAAGCAAGGAGGTATCAAGTACCATTTTTGAGTGTTTGGTATGACTCGACCTGGAATTGAACCCTAGCCTCCTGGGCTATTAACGAAAATTCTGCCCACGTTTTTTAAGTAGATATTAAAACTTGAAATCATTAAACTGTGCACAAATAAATGATTTAGAAAAGTTAAATGAAGTTGGCGACCGTAGTTGAGGGCGGCCCGAAGGCTCCCTTTTTTATAGCTACTACACCGAGGTGTAGAGAAGGGCGCGACTCCTTTTCCTGGATTGCTCCACTTTACCCTTAAAACATACCTTGTAATTCTAAGTGTTTAGCAAGGAGGTATCAAGTACCATTTTTGAGTGTTTGATATGACTCAACCTGGAATTGAATCCCAGTCTCCAGGGCTATTAGCGAACATTCTATCCATTTTTTTCAAGTAGATAGTAAACTTGAAATCTTTAAACTGTGTGCTAATAAAAATGAGCTCAGTTTCTTTTGAGAATGTTATCTACAAAATATGCGTTTACAAATCATTAATTTAATATACAGGGTCAAGCAAAACGATCTGACACACCTGATTTAAATCCGTGCGATTTTTTCTCCGGGGATACCTCAAGTCAAAGGTATACAGTAATCGCCCTCAATCTATTGAACAACTTATAGATGAAATTCGTCAAGAAATTACGACCATTCCACATGAAATGACCCGCCGAGTTATAGACAACTTTCGTGAACGCCTTCGACAGTGTGTAGACAATAACGGATCCCATTTGACTGATTTAATTTATGTACTTTTCGAAAATAAAAAACATTTTTTTGTTTCTTAACTTTATTTGTCTTTTATTAAACCAGCAAATGTGTCAGATCATTTTGCCTGACCCTGTATATGTATAAAGAGGATTTGGCATTAAATAATCCACAATGGTTGATATAGCATAAAACCCAACCCTACCAAACCAAACCAAACCAAATGCCTGGAAAAGTGACTGGGGGAAGTGGAAATAAAGGGGAGATCAAAATAACCCAGAGCACCGCATTTTTAATTCAGTTTAGCGTAATTACTCAATTTAGTTTTATTTGACCCATACATAGGACCCTGTCAGTTGATATCACTCCAGGTCAGTGTGGAGCCGGTAGCGATGGCAGTAAAGGGGTATTCCATATTTTCCAAAGCTCCAGCCTTACTAGACCCTCACTATCAGATTGTTTAGTGTCATATCCAGGACACTTGTTGGAGGAGTCTTACTCCTCTACAGTGATTCAGTCGCTGTATTCTACAGACAGAATACTGGTTTAGTTTGTTTTCTTTATTTAAAATACGCCGATTATAATAATAATACTCTCAAAAATCAAGATTCAAACAGCTTTTAGTTTTCGAAATACTCTTGTGAAAAAAGTATTCGAAAAATAATACGACTACAAAGCTTTTTTTTTTTTTTAAATAGTAAGTTATTATTTTAAAATATGTACTTCGAGAAACAGATCCAGGTGACGTGCTGATCGAGGAAGGTGTTGATAGACTGTCTTGAAAGTGTTAAAAGATTGGTTTGGATTTTTTTGCTTTTTTTTAATTTTGTGTGTGTATGTTTATCAGAAGACTGAATGACTGACACCTTTGATTGGTTTTGCGAGGAGTAAAATTATTTCGAAAATTTTGGTTATACAGATATTGAGACAAGCAGAAATATCACGTCATCCAGTAGAAGAAGGTGCGAAGATATTTTGTTTGTTCATTTTTTGTTGCATATTCACACACACACACACACACACACACACACACACACACACACACACACACACACACACACACACACAATCACTTTCTCTCTCTCTCTCTCTCCATATATATATATATACGTATATACATATTAGTAATTCTATGGGTGCGTACGTGAAGACAAATGGATATCATTATTAAATTACTACTTTCCAGCTTTTCACATCAGTGTTAGCTGATGGTATTTCATTGGATTCCGAGGAACAGCAAGTTTTCTCAGGTTCTCCAGGACTCTTCTCAGTATTTTGGCCGACCTCAGCAATGCTGTAGTTTGGATGGTTTCTGCTCGTCCTCCGATTTCCAACTCTTCCAGCTCCTAAATTAAGCCTATGGGGATCGTTCTAAGAACACCAATTGCGATCTATACCAACGTTACGTTCCTGTTCCATGGCTTTTTTATTTCTCTGGCAAGGTCTAAGTACTTGTCTCTCTATTCGTTTTCTTTGTTTTTTACTCTGTGATTTGCTGGGGCGAAAAAAGTCCACAATTCGGCAGGTTTTGTTTTCTTTCTTTTTTTAGTTAACTATCACTAGGTCTGGTCTTCTAGTTGGAATTGGGTGATCCGTTCTTAATTTAAATTGTAATTATTGTTATTATTTTTTACTCCGTTAGAGTTTTTCCCATCAGTGTTAGCTGATGGTTTTTCACTGGAGTTTGAGTTTTTCACTAATTTGCAGTATTATTATTATTATTATTATTATCATCTAATTTTAAGTTTCTATTTCGGTTTCTTACAATCCTTTATCAGATTTTACCCAAGACCTTGCGTGAGAGAAGGCAGCGATTATATATATATATATATATATATATATATATATATATTCTAAGTATTTATGTTCTTTGCGTGTTATGTTTTCACTCACATTCATAGTACTCTCCTCAGGGGATGAGCAATTTTGAAAAGTGCATTTTTTTGTATATCACATGAGTTGGGACAGTCAGCCATCTCGTTAATGTGTTTATCTGTCCCTTTCTTGATTATACCCAGTGCTCCTAATATTACTGGCACAGTGTTAGTTTTATGACGCCACATTTTTCAATTTTCATTTCCAGGTCTTCTTATTTAATTATTCTATAATATTTTTTGACTAATACATTATTAACTGTTGGCAGTGACATATCAGTTAGAACGCATATTTTTATTTCATTGTTTTTAACCACTAATATCTGGTTTATTGCTCTTTTATTTTTCTATCAGTTTGGATTAAAAAGTCCCAATGAATAGAAACTTCGTTTGGTTCAGTCTGGTTTCTGTTTAATGGCATATAAACTTTTGTAGGTTATTTATTGCCAAAGCCACCCTTCTAGAAGAACAGTAGTAGTATTATTTAAGGCATAACAAGGAGGATTAGGGGGTTTATACATTTATATATTTGTTTGAAAGTGAACCTAATAGCGTGACTGGAGTTCGAACTCGTTTACTACGACTCTGCAGTCGATCGCCTTAAACGTTACACCACGAGGACACCCTCGCTTTACTTATTGGTTCTTGGATGATGTTTATCCCATTTCTCACAACGCCAATATTCCATAGTATTTTTATATGTGCGCACGAATATAATGTTCTGTTTTATCATGTTTTCTCTATATTTTATGGGTGATGGAATGAGCAACTGGACACTTCGTGCTATATTAATCCAGTTTTTATTTCGCACAATCTACATATTAGGTTTGATCCGTTTTTTCATAATGTTTGGCTGATAGTTTCTCGTTCGTAGGCTTTGGTCCAGTGCTGCTATTATTAACCCCTCAGTCTCTGCCTTCAACCCAGTACTTTTCAGCCTTTGATTAGTATTCCCTATATCTATATCAACATTTCTAATCCTTTGCGTTGATCGTCCCTGAAGGAGTTTTTGTTACAAGGTATAGTTAACTGATTTTTCTTTGTTTCTTTGCCTCTTTCTTTATGTCTTTTTTTGCTGCCTCTATTCCATATTTTATGTCTATTTCTATCGATGTGAAGTTGAATTGATTAACAAATTTATTACTTAATTTATTTAGGTCTTGTAATCATAATTGAATGATATACATGCATTGAAGAATCACCGTAACACTTTGTCAGCAAAAAATATAACTCACACTTCATTCTTGGGAGGGATCAATGCCTCCGTGGTGTGAAAGAGACATACAGACAGAGACGGAGGGAAACGAAGACAGCCGGCCATATTGACCCATAACTTCTTCTCTTGACCATACCGCGTTGTGTAATCTTCTAAGCCTTAATTCTTCTCTTTCGACGAGACGTACTCAACCGGACTTCACTATAGGGCCACTTAGCCCCCTGCCGACTCGACTGACCGCTGCAAGCTGGGACTGACTCAAGACTGAGACTCTCCGTATCTCATGTGGGCATCTGCACATATCATTTCATAACATCCACTCATTTCCGCTCAAACACGTGACTGCTTCCACTTATTTTTCCAAGTGCCTCCTGCGCAGAGAATCTCTGATTGACGGCTCGGTCAAGGCTCAATATGCAACACTTATTGATTTTTTATGCTTCTTGTATCTGTTTACCAACTGTTGTAGTATCTAAGTATTTATTGAGCAATCTCATGTAGTGTCTACGTAGTTCTTTAATCTTATAGTGGTTGTTTTGTTGGTCAATTCTTGTTGGATTAATCGTCTTCCATTGTTTTCTCTCTTAACGTTGTGACAGTCTATATCTGATCTTGTGTGATGCATTCTGTGACAAGTTATGAGTTTCTTAACTTTATAATCTATCTTTTTTCATTTCAGCTAAAGTTCAGTTCATTATATCAAAACTGTACATCACTGCAGGTATTACCTGGGTGTTAATTGCAATACCTTTTTTTTCATTCAGTTCGCTTCTAAATATGGCAATTATTTTCCAACAGAATTCTTACATTTTTTCTTTATTTATAATATTATTGATACTATTAGCTTTATTAATTCCTTAATGTTTATAGGTCTTAAGTTCTATATCTGTAATATCTAGAGCGATGTTTTTAGACTTTTCTAGCAAAACGTTCTTGAATGTAACTTTCGTACATTTGTCAAGACAAAATTACATGTCATCATAAATCTTCTCACTTACCATCATTTTTCGCATATAACTTAAATCATTCATATTTTCATCATACAACGTGTGAAAGCACGTGCGCTACCCTAACCTCATCAGCCGCCAACCAGGGTGATAACAGTTTCTTAGACCGTCGTGAGACAGGTTAGTTTTATCCTACCGATCGGCACGTGTGTTACGTCGGCCGTGGCCACGGCTATCCCGTCCAGTACGAGAGGAACCGCGGGATCGGAGCAACGGTTTGCGTGCTCGCTCGAACGAGCGGCGGTGCCAAGCTGCCTCCGCGCGATAACGGCTGAAAGCCTCTAAGCCGGAACCGCGACCGGTGTCGCCACGGTATTACGAAAGGCGTCTCTTTTCGTTCCGCTGGAGCCTGCCATAGCGGTCGTCTTTGTCGCTAGTAGCGGCGGCCGGGGGGGGGGGGGCGGTCGGAGGGCGGGGTCGGGGGTTTCTTGCCTTCTTCTACCCCTCTTTTCTGTGCCGCAGTTCCTCCTCCTCGTCGCTGTTGCATACGCGGCGGCGTGCGCGAACGGGCCAACCGACTCGACATCCGCGACAGGCGGGATTTTGCCGTCGCCGTCTAGTTTCGAACCCCCCGTGGAGCGTGAGACGAGGGATCGCTCGTAGACCACTTGACTTCAGGCTCGGGGTGTCGTACTTAGTAGAGCAGCCACCACACTGCGATCTATTGAGACTAAGCCCTCGACCGACTCGATTTTCTTTTATATTTATTCTGTGGCCCGTTATGGAATAACGGCTTATTTTTATTTGTCGTTTTGTAACCATAGTCAGTGGCTTCAAGTTCTATGGAGAGAGATGTTAGACCGAAACAAAAAAAGAAGAGAGGAAAGTGAATCTCTTCAGAATATTCCGTTTTTACTGTCCCGATCATTAATTCTAAACATGCCTTTTTCATGGGTTAATCTGAGGTTAATATGCCATATTTTCATATATTATCTTAGGAATGTTATTATAACTGGAGATATCTTTGAAAGGTTCACAGCTTTTAAAATGCATTCATCGGGTACGTTATTAAAATCTTTTTCACAGTTAATCCAATCCATACTTAGATTTTTCTATTTGGGTTGTTAGTTCCCCATGATCATCTTATTTACGAGGCGCTGACCTTTTGCAGTCACATGATTCTTTTCTGTGTCCCTCTTCTTCTAAAGGAAAGATGTACTAACATTGATTTTTCGGTCCTTTAGAATCGATGTTATCATTTTTATATACTGTGGAAAGGCTTGTGATAGGTCTGTATTTTTTCATTTGTTGCTACTTTGTTGGTTTTTTTTAATTTTGGTAGTAGGTATTATAGTTCATCTGTGAGCCAATCAGACATTTTTCAAGTTCTTTAATGATTTGTGAAAAAAAGTTCCGTTATTATTTGATGTGTGGATGAAAGGTGGTGGAGCCAAAAGTTTTTATTTTATTTTATCTCTTGCAGGTGTCTTTTATTTGTGTGTGCGTTTAAATGTCTACAATTTCTTCTACCGTAATATATTCGTACATTTGTGATTCATTAATTCTATAAATGTTTATATATATTTTAACCTCCTTATTTTTTTATTTTACGATTTATTATGGCTCTATATATTACTCCAAAATGATTTCAGTTTTTTAATGGTGGGAGTTTGTTTTATATTTTTTTCTCTTTTCGTATTTCTACATTTAATTTTTTGGTCGTCTTGAAATATTTATTTGTGTCTCTTTTTCATGCTGAGGTTTTGTGTAAAATATCACATTGACCTGCGATGAACCCAGCGGATGTTGTGGGCAGATACATCCGGCCATAGATTTAATCAAGAAAATGATTCCGGAAACAAACATTGCATGGATGAAATGCGTGGATATTGAAGGGCCGTGACCAATGAAAGGTAAGCATTATGTGGATGTGAGCCGTGAGCAATGAGAGATAAGCATGACGTGCGGTCGCGTGGGAGTTATCGTATTTACCAACCCCTCCACTCGAGCAGGATATGACACAAGGTCAATTTTTTAAGCGGAGTTTAATAGGTTTGAATTCAAAATTCTCCTAGACTAGTTGCCTAACCAAGGCTGAAGAACCTAGTCTGCCCTACAATTTACCCATAGCTGGAGGGAGAATAATTGGATTCATACCTTTCCCATAGGTATTAGTGCTATGTGAAATACAATCAGTCTCGTCTAGGATTTAAACTCGTGTCACCGTGTCTATTTCCTGCGATGATAACCATTACACCATGGGAACCTCACGTGGGAGTTATAAGACAATATAAGGTCGATATTTTTGGGCTGAAGTCAGATCCCACGAGCAGTTCCGACTCCCGACGACTTCTCCAAACGCGAGAACTCTCTCTCCGATCACTCTAAAGCTCAATACAAGCCTCACTATCGACTAATAAAAATTTAAGACTGTTTTTATGAGTATGTGTTCTTCGTTGCTGTTAAGACCTATTAAGTTGGATTATTTTGTTTCAACTTTTCTTTTATAATAGGGATTTTATCAATAGGTGTTATCTCATATTTTCTTGGGTTTTAGTTTTCACTTTGAGGCTCTGTTCATTTCATTAAGTATGGTTCTTTCTCCTTTGCATTTTTTCAATTTGTTTCTGCATCCTTAATTTTAATTTGGATTGCTTAAAGCTATTTTGTTTGTGTTACGGTTACTGGGCTTCGACTGTAGCAGTCGAATATATAATTTCCTTTATGTACGTAAGATTTGTTTTAAAGCTGGTTAAAAGATTTTCACTGACATAATTTGACACCGTTATCTACATAGTTAATTATATTATTTTAGATAGTTAATCATATTATTTTTGGCGCATTTCCTTTCAGATAAGTATTAGTTATTTTAGCGAGTTCTCTGGTTATATTTTGTTTCATTTCTTCGATTTTAATCATATTTTCTCTTTGGTCTGATTTTTCTAATCGAGGTTGACTATTCTCTTATTTGTTGTATTCATTTTCTGTTACTGGAGTTTTCATAAAATGATTGCTTGATTACTTTAATGTATTTTTTCTATATTAACTGCATTTATTTCAAGTGTTACAATTTCATATCGTTCGATATTAGCCACTACCCGCTCTTTGATATTATTTTTTTCAGCATCCATCAATTGGTTGGTTTTAAAGATACATCCTCTCACATTGGCTAGTTTATTAGGATCTGAAAGTTCATACATTTACTTCTTTCTCGCCATGTGGTATGTTCTTTGAGTTGCATTTCCTCTTGAGGGTGTGTTAATTCAGTTAAAGAACGCATATATTAATTTACAAACCTCATTGCCCAGTCGTATGGGGCTGTAGAATACACGGACTGCACCTCTGCAGAGGAGTAAAATCCCCCAATGAGTTTCCTGGATATGACACTAAACATGGTGAGGCTCCAGTAATACAAGAGCTTTGAGGAATGCGGAGAACCCCTTCATTGCCATTGATCCGAGGTCCACTCTAGTCCAGAGTGGTAGCACCTGATAGGGTCCTATCTATAAGTTAAATAGAACTAAACTGCGTGCTTATGTTAAACTAATTTTTTTGAAATAGAACTGTTTTGACATTTAACTGTGAACAAAAAACTATACTATTAAAATAGAATTCTTTCAACTAAACTGAATAGCTTGAAATAGATGTTTTTGACGATTAAACTGTGTACTTATGCTTAACTGAATTGTTTGAAATAGAACAGATTACTTGTAAAAAATGGATTTGGCATTAAATAAACTACTAAGGTTGAAATGCCATTAACCCTAAACAAACAAACAAACAATCTTTCGACCATTTTGTCTCTGTATTTTCCTTTTTTTCTTCTCGGTTGTCGTGAAGATTTTAGTCGATAAAGGTTGCGATTATCTCAGTTCTGATAACTAAGTCAGAAGAGTATTTTGTTTCACTTACTGATTTTTCGATCCCAACTGGTTTCCTCATTGAGAGACATGGCCCTTTTTTAAAAATTTTTATCAAAAAACTGTTTTAGAAATCATATATTAGCTATATATGTATGAAGAGGATTTGGTATTCAAAAACCAAGAATGGTTGATATAGCACAAAACCAAATCAAACCCAACGGACTCCAAAATAATCATATTTCATGACGTGAATGAGAGTGTAAAAAGAAAATAAATTACATACATACATACATATATATATATATATATATATATATATATATATATATATATATATATAACGCTATCTGATAAGGTGGACTATTCTCGGTACCATGTTGAAATGAATTTTCGATAGCATAATTAGAGTCCGTTGAGTTTTCTTTCGAACTATATTACAGATGCATTTGATCTGAATGAGATTTTTATGTATTTATAGTCATACATCATGCACTCCTGGAGAATTATAAGAAATCTGAAAAATTTCAAGCTCATCGTCTTTGTATATTTTGTATATCTATCTATCTATCTTATTTCATTCTTCTTTGCTCTGCCCAATACTAATTTAAAAGGAAAAAGAAAAACAAGAAAATGAATTAGTAAATGAAAAAAATGTAAGCAAATATGCTGATACAACTGTTACTACTAAAAGCTTAAATAATTTTCTTTTCAATGAGACGGTGAAACTGTCACCTTTGAATGCACCATAGTTTAGAAATGTATACTTTTCCCCCCTTTTTAGTAGATTAACCAATTAACGTAGACAGTGTAAGGGAAAAAATACTGTAAGAACCCATATCTGTTTGAAAATCCCACAATGCAATGTGATTTCAGCCCAAACTAGGGCCAGTTGTTATATTTGGAGGGAATTTTGTTTTGTAAAGAATTGGATCTTAATAGTTGATACTGGTTGCGGCGCAGAGGTAAATTTATTTTCCCAACTTTCCCGTGAAATATATAAAACTTCTTTATTGAAAAAGCATTAACGATTAATTGTTATTTTTGAACCCTTTTATTTCAGTATTTCACGGTGTTTTAATTAAAAGCACAATAAAACTAAAGTTCATTCAAACATCAGTCGAGACTTAAGTTTTTAATTTCCGATTTGAAAAAGTATCAAGAAGCTGCTACAGACTCTTTTGCTTATATTATTAGAATTTATTTATCTATTCACATTCTCACACACATATACACACACAAAATAAGGTATTAAAAAGAAGAAACAATTTGAAGTAATTAAAATAGTCTTTACCATTCCTCTGTTTTTAAATTTTAAAAAAAAGTTCAACTCTCCGAAAGGATTCTTTTACCCCGTACCCTGGAACTGTAAAATACACAGAGGGATAACACTCCTCCAACGAGTAACCTGGATATGACACACAACAATATGATGGTGAAGCTCCAGTAATACTGGAGCTTTAGGGAATGCGGAGTACCCCTCTATTGCCATCGCTCCCAGGTCCACTCTGACCCGGATTGGTAGCACCTGATAGGGTCCTATCAATGGGTCTAATAGAACTATCTGATATTTAAACTGAGAACAAACAAATGACTTACAATAAACATTGCTTGACATAGAACTGTTAGATTATTTAACTGTGTGTCATCATCATCATCATGTCGTGCCACAGGCACGGATATCCCTGACCCTCTCTCGCCACTTCTCCTTATCGTTCATCGCCTCTGGAAGGTCTTCAGAGCTACATCCCGTATCCTCACATAGCTGCTGTATGTATGTTCGAGCGGGTCGTCCTGCTTTTGCCCGGCTATATGTGGGGGTCCAATGGAGTACATTACTTATGAGCTCGTCCCTGCTTCTCAAGCAGCGTCCTGCATGTCTTAAATAACCTACAATAGTTAATATGATATAAAACCAAACCAAACCAAACCCAACGGATTCCAAAATGATTATATTTCTCGCCGAAAATGAGTGTGAAAGAATTTTAAAAGTAAGTTTAATATAAATCTACAGCATTAATATTAAGAATATTAAGATAATTTTAATACTAATTTAAAGAGAAATTATGTACACAGATTAAAAAAACAAAAACAAGAAGAAACTGGTATATATATATATATATATATATATATATATATGTAACGCTATCTGGTGATGCAAGCTGCTCTCGGTACCCTGCCGAAATAAATTTTTAATAGTATAATCACAGTCCGTTGAATCTTCTTTCCAACTCTATCACAGATGTATTTGTATTTGATGAGATTCTTAAATATATATATATTTATCAACGGTCATAACATCGAGCATTCCTGGAGAATTATATGAAACCTCTTATATATTCTAATCTGAATAATTCCAAATTAATCGTCTTTCGACAC
>OY757915.1:21613315-21620815 GCA_963585895.1 Sepioteuthis lessoniana | reverse complement strand
AAAGTACACCAAATGACGAATATGAAAATTTCGTCAATGCACACCTCGAGGCAGCAGCAAAATACATTCCAACAAAAATTAAAACTAAATATAGAGTCCCATGGGAAACTTTAGCGGTGAGAGAAAAACGTGCACTAGTGAAAACAGCCTCCAAAAACTATCGAAAAAACCCAACAAACACAAATGCCTTAAAACTAAAAACGGCACAATATCAATTAGCAGGCATATATATAAAGGAACAGACAGAATACATTCAAAATCAGACAGATAAGATTAGAGACTCGGCGGAAGATAGACAATCTAGAATAGCCTGGCAAACAATAAACGAAGTGAGCAGAAGAAAGAACACAGCCAAAGCAAAACTGAAAGCAGCAAACCAACAAGAAAGAATAAAACTGTGGAAACAGCACTTCGAAAACTTACTAGGAAACCCACGGAAAATACCTCATGAACCAATCACCAGAATAATTAGCAAACAATTAGACATTAAACTAGGACCGTTCACACAAGAAGAACTCGACTCGGTTCTCAGAAAAATTAAAAATAAGAAAGCTGCAGGGCTGGACGAAATTCCCCCTGAAGTATGGAAGACCAGACAATTCGATGACATACTGCTTCGACACTGCAACGCAGTATACAATCAAAATCCGATAGATAGATGGATGAAGGGATGCATACTTCCCTTCCCTAAAAAGGGGGACCTCGGATTAGCCAAAAATTACCGAGGCATAACACTTACATCCATAGCAGTCAAAATCTACAATGCCCTACTACGAAACCGAATAGAACCCAAAATCGACAACATACTTAGAAAAAACCAAAATGGCTTCCGAAGAAATAGATCCACGACCTCACAAATATTAATCATCCGTAGAATCCTTGAAGGTGTACGGGCAAAAAACCTACAAGCGACATTAATATTTGTCGACTTTACCAAGGCTTTCGATTCCATTCACAGAGGAAAGATGGAACAAATCCTACTGGCGTACGGCATACCTAAAGAAACCGAAGCGGCAATAACGATTCTCTATAGAAACACTAAAGTAAAAGTACGATCACCGGATGGAGACACAGAATACTTTGACATTGTAGCAGGAGTACTACAAGGAGACACGCTGGCTCCGTACCTCTTTATCATTTGTCTAGACTACGTACTTAGAACATCGATTGACAAAATCAAAGAGAATGGCTTCGAACTGACGAAGAAAAGAAGCAAAAGGTATCCCACAACAACAATTACCGACGCCGACTACGCCGATGACATAGCGCTACTGGCAAATACACCTGACCAAGCCGAAACACTAATGCATAGTTTGGAACGAGCAGCAGCAAGCATAGGCCTCTATGTTAATGCACACAAAACGGAATATATGTGCTATAACCAAACGGGGGACATCTCCACTCTAGAAGGAACCCCTCTTAAACTAGTAGACAAATTCACTTACCTAGGAAGCAGCGTCGAATCAACCGAAAAGGACATCGAAACGAGGTTAACGAAAGCATGGACAGCTATCAATAGGCTATCAATTATATGGAAATCAGACCTAACCGATAAAATGAAACGCAGTTTCTTCCAGGCAGCGGTCACATCGATACTGCTATATGGCTGCACTACATGGACGCTAACAAAACGGCTGGAGAAGAAGCTAGATGGCAATTACACATGAATGCTGCGTGCAATCCTGAACAAGTCCTGGCAGCAACACCCCACAAGACACCAACTGTACGGCCACCTGCCCCCTATCACGAAAACTATCCAAGTTAGAAAACCAGACATGCAGGACACTGCTGGAGAAGTAGGGACGAACTCATAAGAGATGTACTTTTATGGATCCCCACACATGGCCGCGCAAAAGCAGGACGACCAGCACGAACATACATTCAGCAGCTATGTGAGGATGCAGGATGCTGTCCTGAAGACCTACCTAGGGCGATGAACGATAGGGAGGAGTGGCGAGAGAGGGTCAGGGATATTCGTGCTACCAGCGCGATATGATGATGATGATATATATCTACAAATATATTATATATATTATATCATATATATGTATATATATATACATATATATTATATATATTATATTATACACACACACACACACACATATATATATATATATATATATATATATATATATATATATTGGTGGTTGTAATAAATTGTAAGTAATTTAAAAAAAGAAAATTTTCATCCTTCGGTCTTTAAACATTAAGAAAAATCATTTATGAAAAATATTTTAATAGTTTATTCATTTATTAGATATTCTTGAAATTAAAAAAAATCTATTTTGACATTTTTTTCATTATTTAAAACATCATGAACCGCAATTGCATAAAACTTTAACAACTTTTTCGTATAAATATCAACTTTAGTAAAAAACAAACAATTGAATAAAACTATAATTACCAAATTTATAGTATTAAAAAAAATAATCTAAAATGATTAAGCTAAAGAATTAGATTTGAATAATATATTAGGATAAAAAAATAGATTAAATTTATACATTTAATTCTAAAAATCCTACATGAGAAATTTACCTCGTTGTCTGGTGCTGTAAAATATACCAACTACTTCTCTGCAGAGGAGGAAGACTACCCTCACCTCCAACGAGTGTCCTTGATATGACACCTAACAATCTGATGGTGAGGTTCCAGTAATGCTGGATCTTTGGGGAATGTGGAGTACCCATTCACTGCCATTTCTCCCAAGTCCACTCTGGCCCGGAGTGGTAGCACCTAATAAGGCCTTGTCTATGGTTCAAATAGAAATAAACTGCGTACTCTCACTAAACTGAATTACTTGAAATGGAACTATTTTTGGCATTCAAAATGTTTACTTACGCTAAACTGAATTGTTTTAAATAGAACGGTTTATGGGTATAAAAATAAATTTGGCATAGATAACCTGCAATGGTTTATGTACCATAAAAGCAAAGCAAACCAAACCAAGCCAAACCTACATGAGAATTACTTTGATTGTTAATACATTTTTATTAGATTAGTGTCATTTATTTGTCTTAATGGATAAATTCTAATTCACATTTAAAAGACCGACCAATCATGAATAGTAAAATGAAAACGAAATCACGAATAATACTTATTGAATTATTTGCTTACTTTACTATATTTTTGATTATAGCGTAACATTATTTTGTAATTCAGAATGAACAGAAATAAAAATTAGCCTCTCAGACTAATTTCACGAAGAAATTGGAATTGATAATAAAAAAAAAACACCAGAAAAAATTGATAAATGAATGAATAGGAACATAACAAATACATTTTTAATGCTCGTAATAATTAAAATACTTATGAATTAAATTTGTATATAAGAATTAAAATTCACCCTAAAGATTATATTTATTCATTAAATATAAAAATTATGTATTAAAATTATACATAATGAATGTTGAAATATATTAAATTGCTAAAAATAATAATGATATTTACTATTGTTGTATATTGACCTACGACCCGGCCGGGCTGTCAAAATAGGAAATGCACCTGTGTAAATAACAGGTGCATCCTGTCGAGGAATATCAGAATATAACCTTGACCATGGACGGGTTGAATGAGTGCGATTTGTGACGCCCACAAGAAGGTGGGCGTTGAACTGTAATATAATTCAGTGCACAGGAAATTCAATCAGTTGGGGATCAGATGAGTTGGAGATCAGATGAGTTGGAGATAAGATGCGGTAGAGAATACCAGCACCCACAGAGGCTGGGCCCCTAGGCCCCCGGTTGAGCAGCCCAGGAGAACGGGAAAGAAACGCAGTTATGGCCAGTAGAGTGGGGGTCAATATGTTGCAGTTCTGTTCGGTCTCCAACTCTCTCTCACACACAACCCTTTCAAATAAAGTGAGAATAAAGTTTCCTATTAATTGTAGAAGTAGTAGTAGTAGTAATTATTACATCTTTTTGTAATATATATATATATATATATATCGAAAATAGTAAGTAAAAAAATTTAACAATTAATTTCAAAAGATATTCATGTTTGTATTATCGATTTTTCTCATCTCATCTCATCTCATCTCTCTCTCTCTCTCTCTCTCTCTCTCTCTCTCTCTCCCAAGAACACTTTGATTTCAATTCAACAGTACTCCACTTAGAAATTGGCCTTGTGTCATATCCGGTCTGCGGCGGAGAACTTGAGTAAACAGATGTGATACTTACCATGACCAGACTTTAACAGATCTTATACAGATGTGATACTTACAGATCTAATACAGATGTGATACTTAACAGATGTGATACTTACCATGACCAGACTTTGACAGATCTAATCACCAGACGTGATACACAAGTTTACTGATGTGTTAGTCAGGTATAATACTCTTGTTACCATATCACCAACCAGATGTTAACATATCACATGTGTACGGATGACATCTGGTAAGAACATCAGTATTACTTCTAGCTGGCTCATCTGTTAACATACTATTGTTGTGCTAACAGATGTATCAAAAACAAGTCACTTGACGACGATGCACAAGGTTTTTAGGCGCGAGAGATGACGTAGACAGACTATAAAACAAAATAGATCAAAGCGAGATTAATTACAGCAGGCAACGAGAAAAATAACAATTAGAAAATAAAGAAAACAACTAGAGGTATACTTAAAACGACAGACTAAGGAAATTGAGCATGAAATGTTCTCAACATAGCTACGAAGAGAAAATCTAAAGAGGAAAAAAACTGAATCTTTTCATAAAAGCATAAAATAACGCCATAAATACTAATTATATAAAAGATAAAAATCGATAATAGGTAGGAAAATAGTTATGCTGATTCTTTCTTTATTTAATGGAATATCAAACTTTCTGGGTTATTTGATAGGGAAAACCATCGTTGTGGTACTATCAACAAATAGCTTGAGGGGGTGCGAATTAAGATGAGTTGGTGCTTTTTTCAAGTAATTACGTGACTGGGGTTCGAACTCGTTTACTACGATGTCACAGTGCCGCACATTAGCCACTTAGTAACAGCGACTTCCCCTGTAGGCTATGCAGAGAGGATGATGGAAGATATAATCACATAATATACGAATGCATCAAGCTAGTACAAAAGAAGTACATTGCCCAGTCGTCTGGGGCGGTAGAATACACCGACTGCACCCCTGCAGAGGGGTAAGACCCCCCACCACCACCAATGAGTGTCCTGATATGACACTAAACAATCTGAAGGTGAGGTTCCAGTGATGGTGGAGCTTTATGGAATGCGGAGCACTTCTTCATTGCCATTGCTCCCAGGTCCACTCTGACCCGGAATGGCAACACCTGATAGTGTCCTATCTATGGGTTAAATAGAAAAAACTTCATACTAATGCTAAACTGAATTCTTTGAATTAGAACTGTTTGACTAAACTAAATTACTTGAAATAAAAATGTTTTTGACAAATAAACTGTGTACTTACATTTAAATTGCGTGCTTATGCTAAGCTGAATTGTTTGAAATAGAACTGTTTTTGACATTGAAACTGTACTTATACTAAACTGAATTGTTTAATATAAAACTGTTTTTGACATTTAACTGTGTAAACAAAATCTGTACTTATACTAACTGAATTAGCTGAATTAGAACTATTTGACTAAACTGAACAACTTGAAAAAGAAAGATTTTTGACAAAAAAACTGTATACTCATGCTAAACTAAATTGTTTGAAATAGAAGTGATCATTTATATAAAAATGGATTTGGCGTTAAATAACCTATAAAGGTTGATATGCCATAAAACCTAACCAACCAATCAACCAACCAACCAAGAGATGTACAGGATAGGCGCAACTAGGTAGGAAAACGATTACTTGAGCATTGTGAAAGAGACAAAATTTTGAAGATACTGACGAGTGATATATGCACAAACTAGAATCCATCCAAGAAAATGAGATGGAAAAATTTTCTGAGATGTTGAGGTTCACTAACAAGAAAAAATCAATGGGTTCTTGTTTGGTTTCTTTGTTTAATGACATATCAACCTTCGTGGGTTATTCAATACCAAAGCCATCCTTTAGGAGGATCAAGAGTCAAACTATTTAACCCCTTAGCTAGGAGGATAAGGGGTTCATGCCTTTCCCATGGGATTTGTCCAAAGTGAACGTAATAGCGCGACTGGCGTTTGAACCCGCTTACGACGATTCCGCAGTCCAGCGTTTTAACCATTACACCATAACGACACTCCCCAGTAGGTTTTGCCGTTCCAGCTGACCCTACAGTAATAAAAAGAAAACACACATAAATAAATCAACAGCCAACTGTAACATAGCCACATAATACACGGATGTGTGAAACGTACATAGAATGTTCATAAGTCATATATATAGATAACATAGGAATCCCGAAACACGAAAAACACGACTTCTTAGTTCAGGTACGAAACTTTCTATGATGATTTTTCCATCTGCACCCACCCCCACCACCACCACCACACGCGGCACCCGACGCAAAGCCTCCGCGAGCTCCGAAAGTCAACCGTCTTCTTCGGACGCTAAAATTCAACTCAACTCAACTAACTGACTTTTCTCAGATCTCAGCCCACGCTTCCGGCGCGTAACGTCACTCACATCCCTGGTCATATCAACTATCTGGGATTTTTATTGTGACATCTCTGAATGACACGTCCGCTCCGCGCGCGCTTGAACACCAACACTCATGTTTGCACCTAACTAACCCTTACGCTCAGCGAAAGGTTCTCAGCCTAACTAAACCGAAAGGCAAGATATATAAAACGAAACCCCTCGGCCATTATATTACACAACACCCAACCAAAAACAAAAAAGCTAAACAGAAAAAAAGAAAACAAAAATAGACAAATGCAGAATCTTGAAAATAAAATAAAACGAAAAGATAAACAAATACATGAATGCGAGCTGAAAAAACTGTAGTTAGTTCAATTTCTTTGTTTAATGGCATATCAACCCTCGTGGGTTATTTAAACCATTCTTACAGAAGACCAGTCATGATACTATTTAGTCTATATCTGAGGGGATAAGAGGGATTCCATACATTTCTCAAGAGTATTTATCCGAAAGTGAACGTTATACCACGACTGAAGTTCGAACTAGCTTGCTAAGATGTTAGAGTCCAATACATTAGCCACTACGGAACGGGGAATTCTCATGTGACACGTAAGGGTAACAGTAATACCAGTTGTAGTAAGAGAACATGGAACAGTCCCTAAGGGCCTAAAAAAAAAGACCGTGGGAACTGGAGATCAGATAGTACTGTTTAAATCACCTAGAATACTTAGGCAAGTCCTAGAGACCTAACGAGGATTGTCTTTTTTTTTAGAAGTTAGTGAAAAAGCACTGGTTTAATCTGGTGTGAAAACTGGCAGCAAAATAATTATGAATGTTTGCTACAATTATCTCTTTAATGAAATATTCGTACCTACTACAAATAATTTAGAAGTCTTTATATATTTCCAGTAATTATTCCCTTTCTAAAATAAATGATTTCTTCAGAGTTTTGTGGTTTCAAGTATACGAATCTAATATTGA
>OY757915.1:21490815-21610815 GCA_963585895.1 Sepioteuthis lessoniana | reverse complement strand
ATTTTTTATACCCTATCGGCTACCAGAGTGCTCAATTCTTTCGAAGAGCTTTGCATTATGCGAGCGGCGGCCGAAAATTCTTTCGACAGAGTGCTAAACCCCTATATATATATATATATATATATATAATTTCTAAGAAAATAGTTTGTAGTTGAAATTTTTTGATTTTGAACGAATTAGTAGAGTGAAAAACAAAGGTTAGAAGACAGATTTTACTTCAAAGGTGAATGTTTTGTAGATTGTTTAGTTTTATAGACGTATCATAAATTTTTTGAATATATTTTCTTGGATTGTGGTTTGCAGTTATGTCGTCAGTTTCAATATCTATACTTTTTAATCTATTGGATCTATTTTGGGTTTAGGTTGATTCTTGAGAGTGGCATTGATTTTTTTTGTTTGTATGGTTTGGTTTGAGGGTGATTTAATTCTCGATGTTGAGTGGTTTGATATTTTTAGTGGTTTTTGTTCAATGGTTGGTTGGGTACGATTTATCTTTGATTGATGGGAAGTTAGTTTGGCTGGGAAGGTTAAAATGTGTTTTGGGTTTTCATTTTTCGTTTTGGGGTTATGTTTTGAATTTGTGATGTGGGTTTTTCTAGATTTACCTTTTTTTGAAAGTGGTGGGTAGACAAGTGATTTATTCAATTTTACCTTTAGAGTAATCGATTCAATTGGAGATTTAAAGTTTTCTTTTGATATTTTTTGGCAGTGGTATGAGTGTTTGCTGCTGGTTCTTTTAATTTATTTGTGTTCATGTTTCTCTTTGATCGATTACTGTTGAGTGTAGTTTCTTCTATTATTTTTAGAATTTTGACCAGTCTTTTATTCCAAGTGACATTATTTTTCGATGAGAGCTCTGAATTGTTGGATATTGACCGGGGGATTCCTTTGACACGCCGCGTAACTTACGTAAGTGGCATAACAGGAAATTCTCCTGTTTCCTTAATTAAACAGGACGAAGATGCGCCAACAGAGTTCATTCGTAAGTTGCGGGAGTTGTATAACAAGCACCTGTTTTCTAAAGTAAACAGAGCGCAGATATTTCTTCAGCAACAGTGCCGCTTTGGTTGCGTCGGTGGCATGTTAGACAGGAGGCATTTTTAGGTCCAACGCGTTGACGGAAGGTGTGCCCTCGATGATTGCGTTGGTGTCGGGAAAATTTTATAAACCAGAGTAGATTTCGACCCCAGGAGAACGAAGCAGAAAGACAGAGAGGTTTCAAAGAAAAACCACACCGTCGCCCCCGTGTCTGTGCATTTCAGTCATCTCCGACTCTCTTTTACTCTACGCATACGTAAGGACAGGAAAAGAAAAGTAGCAGATTATTTTTTATACATCAACGTTGTTGTTTTTCTTTGCTTTATACAATAGTATTTATCTGGCTGATTGTTGTAGCAGTTGTTGATGATGGCGAAACTGATTGGACTCACTTAAGTTACATTGTTGTTGGTGTCAAGGGCGTATCAACTTTCTTGGGCAATTTAATGCCTAATCCTACCTTCTAGAAAAAAAGCAGTGACATATTTTATCCATAACTAGCGAGAATAAGGGGAGATCCTACCTTTCCAAAATTTGTAAGTCAGAAAGTGAAAGTAAAAGCATGACTTAGGTTTGAACTTACTTCTCCGAAGCTGCAGACTAGCACGTTAGTCACTGCACAACGAAAACTCCCACCTCATAAAGGATTTTTCTTGCTTCAAGGAACTTTATATTCCTTCTTTACTTTAACTCTATGATTCTTCTTTTGTATATATCTCAAGTTCTTTAAAATGAGGTATGGTTTTCTGTAGTTTGAGGATTTGGTTTCGTTAGGACAATCTTGCTCCATGTGTTCTGGGTCTTTTTGACCACATCTTCTACATGCCAGATGTCCCTAGCAGCTTTTCTTACGGTCTTCGTATTTTTAACATTTAAAGCTTCTGAAGAGTGTTCTATCCTTTCGAGACAGTATACAAATTTCACTTCCTTGGGAATAATGGTTTTGTTAAACATCAAAGTGTATATGTGTATTTCTAAATCTTCAATATTTCCTCTATTCCTATTTACCAACCCCTCCGCTCGGGCAAGATATGACACGGAGTTTAACAGGTTTTAATTCAGAGTTTTTATTCTCGTAGACTAGTTGCCATACTAAGGCTGAAGATCACAGTCTGTCCTACTATTTACCCATAGCCGGAGGGAGAATAATTGGATTCATACCTTTCCCAAGGATATTAGTGCTATGTGAAATGCAATCATTCTCGTCCAGGATTTGAACTCAGGAGCTTCAAATCAGACTGTTTGACATTCAACAGAAAATAGGGAAACTCTTCCCAATTGCTTATATTAAAAAGACTAACATTATTCAATGTTAAAAGTATCGAATATTCTTTGGAGAAAGTTGATATACATATGTAAACCAAAGAATCATACCCGAAAGATTTTGGCTTGGAACCAGAGGCATATAAAAGGTTCTTCTATTTCAATCACTGAGTCAATATAACTATTGATCATTATTTCAAAGCAGGGGTAAATATTTACGCAAAAATTGATTTGATTTGATTTGATTAGAAAGTGTCGCATTCATTACGAACATTAAATATTATTTTATGAATTCTTCATTTAGTAATATCAAATTCTTGCAGTCAGGTTTATATACAAAAAAGAGCAAAGAAATACAAATAACATCATCTGGCGACAACAATATCAAAATCATGAACTCTGAAAAAGGTAGAAGTGAAGATAACTCTTTCAATCAAGAAAGAGGAAACTTTTGGCCAAAAGCATTTGCTTTAGTGATTCAATCACAATAAATCATAGGAATTCTGTTATTCCATTTCCTGAATCAGTTTCGTTTAGGTTTTTTGTTTGTATTTTTTTTTTTTTTTTTTTTTTTTGCTGGTCCTGTGCTTCATCACCCATTACGGAGTCTATCTGTTAGGAATTTACCAAGGAGTATAACCATTCGCCTTAGTTTTAATAGCAACCAAAGTATTGTTTTTCTCAACATGATTGATCGTCAGTCACCACCTTTAAGATTCAAAGTGTTGGGGGTTTGTTCGCAAAAAGAACACTTCAAAGCTCTGCAGTCAGGATCCCGTCTTTTGTTATTAAGGGTTGTCACCTACGGTAAACAGGTGGTCTCAGAGGTTGTTGGGTGGGAGGTTAATACTTCTGCAGAGTTAGTGATGGCGTATTCTACAGCCCAGAACAGGACACTGTGTGTTGATGTACAATAAATAATAAATCATAAATTATCGTATTGTTTCTTGCAAAACTGCGGAATATATATATATATATATATATATATATATATATCAGCAATCGCTGACAGTCAATTTCTTGCCTATGGGGTTATCAGACAAACTGTCTACTCGATCTTAATATGGCACTATCTCACTCACACACACACACACACACACACACACACACACACACACACACACACACACACACACACACACACACACACACACACACACACACACACACACTCTCTCTCTCTCTCTATATATATATATATATACCCTACCATCAATATTTATCACTCTTACTTTATAGACAGAGCAAACAGCATTATATATATATATATATATATATATATATATATGTATATTTATGTATTTATATATATATTACATGGTGGTGTTTGTGATCTTGGGTTTCATCCTTTACGCTTTCATCAAAAGCATGAAACCCAAGGTCACAGATACCACCATGTTATATATATATATATATATATATATATATATATATAACAGCTCTATCATTTATATTGGGCACTATTCTATAATACCGTAAAATGTGGTCCACTCGATTCATCCAGTGAGCAATTGAAAACCATAAATTATTACCATATATATATATATACAGGGGCCCGACAATATATTTCAGACACTTTTGAAAAAAGTGCTTCAAGGTGGTCACTAGTGCCAAAAACTTTTGAGATTGTAAGTACGTAGTTGAGGAGTGAAAATCCACTACTAGTGTAATTATTTTTTTTAGTTTGGCTTTGATAATTTTAGTTTTTTGTGATTTTTGCGAAAACACTATTTTTCGGACATGACAAAAAATCCTATTTTATTAAGAGCTATGTTCATGTATATGTTGCTGTATGCAAATTTTCTGCTTGTACACTGTTCTGGGGCACTGGCGCCCCTACTACTATGTTAACATAGGAAAATCTAACAGCATAAATAGTCCGGACATTTCTTGGCAAAACAATTAAGTTTAATGAGGTAAATGCATCCAAAAGAAGTCGTTTGTTTGGCACGGAAGAAGTGGGAAGATAGCCTCAGGAACTGAAGGATCGCCATGGATTTGAAGCTGTCGAAATCAACGGTCGAATACATGCTGAAGACAAACTCCGAGCGGAAAAAGAAGAGAGGTCGGAAGAGATCAATTGGCAAGAGGACTGAAAGGAGAATGAAGAGGACTGTGAACGGCTTTTGACATCTGGAGAAAAAGTTACAGCAAGAAAAGTGAAGGAGAAATGTGAATTGGATGTAAACGTCCGAACTGTACAAAAAACGCAGCATAGGATTGGTTTGAAGTATGCAAAGGCTAAGAAAAAAATTACACTAACAAAGAAACACAAAGGAGCAAGACTGGAGTGTGCTAAAAGGTAGTTAACAAAGCATGTTGACTTTAAGAAGGTTATATTTACTGATGAGAAGCGTTTCAAGTTTGATGGGCCCGATGGATGGTGTATTTGGCCGAGAAGGGGCGAGCCTGTTGTACTGAACAAACGACAGATGGGAGGAGGAGGAGTTATGGTTTGGGGTATGATCTTTGCTAATGGAAATATATGGTTGGAGTGGCTGAAAGGATGACAGAACAGCGAAAGCTACAAACCGTTGCTGGACGAGAAAGTCCTACCAAAGATAAGAAGAGAGATGGGGAATGATTTCATTCTACAGCAGGACAATTGCAGCATCCATGTGTCAAAACTCATGAAAGAATGGATGGCTAAAGTGAATATGACTACTTTGGAATGGCCTGCAAGAAGCCCAGATCTAAATTTAATAGAAAATGTTTGGGAAATGCTTGCGCAACTTGTCTTTGATGGACCTGAAATAACGAAAGAGGCTCAACTATGGGAACGAATACTAGGAGCCAAAAAACAACTAATAGAATCACGTAGATATGTTATTGTGCATATGTTTGATCCTTATGAAGAGATATTGATAAAAGTTATTGAGAAGAAAGGTGATATTACAGATTATCAACAGTTTTTCAACGATGTCCGAAAAATAATGTCGCGTGTTTTTTGTAAAAAATGATGAAAATTAAATATTTTTCCTTACCTAATCGATTTTCTTCCATTTTTATTACAGGTATTGTCTTTATATGTTTATGCTATTCTATTGAAGGAATTTCGCCACTCTATGGTACTCGGAAACTCGAATACTAAAGCGTCCGAAAAATATTGTCGGGCCCCTGTATATATATATATATATATATATATATATATATATAAGATTAATCAGCATATCAGTAAAGTGATTTTAAATATTTATTATTTATACTATTTAACGAAGGTAATATCTTTGCGTAAAATTTCACAGACTCTTGTTGAATAAAATTTTGAATTACACTTTAGGCCTATATTAACGAAATGTATTTTAGTTTTTATTCAAAATATTCGTTCTAATTAAGCAATAATACTATCAAATAATTGCACATCACCAGATAGAAGACCATCTGCTAAAACTAATTAGTAATCTTTAATTTAATATGCTAATCTTTTCCAAGAAAAAAAGTCTTTATTTTGAAATTTGTAAAATTTGATTCTCTGCCATTATTTACCTCTTACAGCAATATGGCTTCCCATTGATTATTAAGTACTGTTAAATATTTGCCATTTACCTCCCATAATCAAACATTTTAGATTAAAAAAAAACTCTCACTAGATTCAGAAAATATATGTATCAATTTCGGGAGGTTCAAATCAGAATGTTTGACACTTAACAGAGAACAGGAGAAATTCTCCCCAATTACTTATATTAAAAAGACGACAGATATATGATTCTATGTTAAAAGTATTGAATATTCTTTGGAGAAAGCTGATATAAATGTGTAAATGTGGCAATATGTGTATCAATTTCGGAAGCCTTAAATCAAGCTTTTTGACTCTTAACAGAGAACAGGGAAACTTTTCCCAATTACTTATATTAAAAAGACAACCGATATATGATTCTATGTTAAAAGTATTGAATATTCTTTGGAGAAAGCTGATATAAATGTGTAAACAAAACTTTCACGCTCGAAAGATCTTGGAAAGTGGCCAGTGGTAGAGAGAAAGGTTCTTCTCTTTGGAGCACTGAGCCAATACAATTATTGATCATTATTTTAAAACAGGGGTGAATATCTATGCAAGAATTGATTTGATTTGATGAAACAAAAGTGTAGCATTCTTCATATTATTTTATTAATTGTTTGTTATGTAATATCAAATTCTTAGAGTCAGGCTTATGTACAAAAAAAGAGCCAAGAAATACAAATAACAGTAGCCAGCAGCAACAATATCAACAGTAAACCAATAAAGTCAAGAAAATAAAGATGATTAATTGCACAGAAAGTGACCTGAACATGGCTGAACCGAGGACACCTCAAGAAAGAAATTAAATCACTCTTAAAAGTAGCACAAAATAATGCCATTAAGATTAATTTATACTATTTACCAACCCCTCCACTCGGGCAGGATATGACACAAGGTCAAATTTTAAGTGGAGTTTAACAGGTTTGAATTCAGAGTTTTCCTTCTCCTAGACTAGTTGCCTCACCAAGGCTGAAGAACTCAGTCTGTCCTACTATTTACTCACAGCTGGAGGGAGAATAATTGGATTCATACCTTTCCCAAAGGTTTTAGTGCTATGTGAAATGCAATCAGTCTCGTCCAGGATTTGAACTCGTGTCGCCGTGTCCATTACCTACGACGATAACCATTACACCATAGGCATCTTGAATTAAGACCAATTTATCAAGGCAGAAATTGATAACACTCAACAGAATAGCAAGTCTAAGTTATGTAGAGATAGGAACAAAACGATCAATCACATTGTAAGCGTATTTAGCAAATGAATGCAAAAAGAGTATGAGGCTAGACACAACTGGGTGGGGAAGGTGATCCACTTGGAGTAGTTAAAAAAATAGAAATTTAACCATATGAACAAATAGTATATGCACAAACCAGAATCTCTCCCTGAGAATATGACGGACAAAATTCTCTGGGATTTTCAGATACAAACACATCCCCTAATCCCGGTCAGACGACCAGACCTAGTGATAGTCGACAAAATAAAAAATAAAAAATATAAAGAAAAAAAGAAAACCTGCCGAATAGTGGACTTTAGCGTCCCAGAGGTACACCTAGTGAACTTCAAAGAAAACCAAACGAGAGGCAGTATTTAGAATTTGCCAGAGAACTAAAAAAACTGAAGGTAACTGTAATACCAATTATGATTGGTGTGTTTAGACTGATTCTAAAAGACTTGCTATGGGGGTTGGAAGATTTGGAAAAGTTGGAAATCGGAAATCGGTTGAGTGGAGTCTATTCAAACTACAAGGTTGTTGAGGTTGCCAAGAGTACTGAGAATAGTTCTGGAGACTTGAGAACACTTGATGTCACTCTGACTCCAGTGGAAGATCATCAGTAAACGCTGGTGTGAAAAAAATTGCAAGGAGTATGATAATGATGAATTGTACATCTTTGTGAATGACCTTTGATCATGCAAAAAATATTTTTGGGCAAGACTTTTCACATAGTACTAATACCTTCGGGAAAAGTATCAAGTTTTCCGTCCAGTTATAGGTAAAATAGTCGGACAGACTTGCCTTTTTTTATTTTGGTGAGGCAACTTGTCTAGGAGAAAGAAAACACTGAATTTAAAACCTGTTAAACTCTTTTTAGAAAGTGACCTGGTGCCACTTCCTGCTCGTGAGGAGTTATTGGGTGAAGACACACACACACACACACACACACACACACACACACACACACACACACACACACACACACACATATATATATATATATATAATGTTTGTTGGTTTAATGAGAGAAAAAAAGCAAATAATTTAAAATAAAAATCTCCACAAATGGATTTGTTTTAAAGTTATTTATCATAAATGAATAACTTGGAAACAAATCCCCTTGTTGACGTTTTTTATTTTGAATTATATATATATATATAGTGTATAGTTTAGATTAAGTTATTGTTTAATCAAGTTCATCTAAAGACCGCGGAACTTTAATTTTTAGGAACTTCTATTTTTCTCTTGCAGTTTTGCTAGTTTCTTTGTCAGGTTCTAATTGATCGAGAAGTTGCCAAAGTTACTGCTCTCAACATCGGTATTAATACACGAAACATTTTCAACAACTCACACACATACCAAGTCATCCCCACTAAGAATAAACAACAAAATACATTTCGTACGCTAAATAAACAAAAACAAATAATACCAACAAAAAATATCACCCAGAAGATGATTAATCGATATAATTGAAAGCACTTGGGAGCAGAACCTTGGGCAAATTTTCTATCAACTGGACGTTGATACAAAGAAACCAGCAAGAAAGCTTAATAAAAGATACATAAGATTAAAGAAAAGGAAAGTTCAACGGTCTTTAACCAAACTTGTATAAACAATATATATATATATATAATAAAAAATATAGAAATAAATAGAATAGATAGTTATATATATATATATATAACGATCTATTCTATTTATTTCCACTTGTGTTTCATGTTCTGTTACTTGGGTTATTTTTAATCTTCCGAGATTTTTTTCTTCTTTATTTTTGTTGTGCAATCTAATTCCATCTCTTCGCCTCGATTGTTCTATAATTCGATTTCTTTCATCAGTATCAACTCTATTTTTAACGTCTTTTTACGTACTCCTTTCTCCCTAACCTGCCGTTTTCTCCTTATTCACGCGTCTCGAGTTCGTTCTCTGTGCACTTTGGTAGGGGGGTCATCTAAGTACTGACTCTTCGACATTTTGCCTTGCTCTGCATCGTCTCATGTAGACAAAGCATCTTTGAGAGCTAAAAATATTTTGCAAGATATAAAAATTATTTGATATTCACATAAATCGTTGCGCTTTATTTTTTCAAGTTTAGCATAAGTAAAAAAAGTAAGTAAATTTAGCGACCGTAGTCGAAGGTGACCCGAAGGCTCCCTTTTCGATAGCTACTACACCAAGGCGTAGGGGAGGGCGCTACTCCTTTCTCTGGATTGCTTGACTTTACCCTTGATCCTTACCTTATAATGCTGAATGTTAAGCAAGGCGGCATCAAGTACCATTTTTTGAGTCTTTGGTATGACTCGACCTGGGATTGAACCCAGGTCTCCCGGATCAGTGGCGCACACTATACTAATGTCCGGTAATGTTTAGCATAATGTTTCATTTCTAATACATCAATGTCATATTCTATGTTCATCACTAAATCAGAAATGAGTTCTATTTGCCGTGTTTCGTTTTCCTACTTCGTTTACTTTTTTTTTTTTTTTTCAAAGGTAAGTCAAGCTTCATGGGGTATTTAATGCCAAAGCTATCCTTGAAGAACAGTAGTTGGACAAATGAAAACATTGCCAACGGAATAAGGAGAGTTCATACCTTTGCTAAGGGTATTAGTCCGAAAGTGAATGTCACAGGGTGACTAGAGTTCGAACTTGCTTTCTATGATTTCACAGTCCAATATGTTAGCCACCACACTACGAGGACTCCCCTCTCCACTTCAGCAACTTAACAGGATATCATCATGATCATCATGTCATGCCGCTAGCACAGATATCCCTGACCCTCTCTTACCACTTCTCCCAATCGTTCATCGCCTCTGGTCGGTCTTCAGGGCTACATCCCGCATCCTCTCATAGCAGCTGAATGTATGTTCGAGCTGGTCGTCCTGCTTTTGCCCGGCCATATGTGAGGGACCATTGGAGTACATCACTTATGAGCTCGTCCCTGCTTCTCCAGCAGTGTCCTGCATGTCTGCTACGTCTAACTTGGATAGTTTTCGTGATGGGAGGCAGGTGGCCGTATAGTTGGTGCCTTGTGGGGTGTTGCCGCCAGAACTTGTTCAATATTGCTCGCAGCATTCTTGTGTAATTACCGTCTAGCTTCTTCTCCAGACGTTTAGTTAGCGTCCAAGTAGTGCATCCATACAACAGTATCGATACGACCACTGCCTAGCAAGTACCTGTAACAGAACTAATAATGATGAGAAAATAAAGAAAAAAGTGTTCAACAAATGTGCACACACATACTATATATATATATATATATATATATATATATATATATATATATGTAGAAAAATTGATAACAACGATCCAAGTGAGGTCGACACAATAGCGTTTCGGTTCTACTGAACCATCATCAGGACCATGAGCGATTTTAAGTCAACAATGGATGTTTAAAAAAGCAAAATTCAAAAACCCAGGGGAAAATTTGTATAATAAGAAAATTTGTATAATAAGAAAAAATTGGCCGTTTAATTAGTGAATCAACGTTTGTTGTTTTAAATTAAGTCATTTGACTTATTAGGAATATTTTAAAGAATTTATTTTACGTTTGTATATCGAAAAAGATTTCGAGTTATAAGGAAGTTATCAATTTTTCTACATATTGTCGGATTACAATCCTTTATTTCATATATATATATATATATATATATGTGTGTGTGTGTGTGTATGTGTATGAATTTATGTCATTCTGCTTACGGGGATGCACATTTAATTAAAATGAACATTTCTGTTTTGGTAAATATACTTTTTTTTTTCTTTTTTAAGAAAGACGTATTGAAACTGAATTTTTTTTTTACCAAAACAGAAATGAACTATGAAAAACGGGCATCCCCGTGGGCAGGAAATGACACAAAGTCATTTCTAAAGGGATCAAAACTGATTTGAATCTCAAATATTCCTTCTTCTAGACCGGTCACCTAACTAAGGATAAGAAACCATTCTGCCCTACTATTTATCCATAGATGGTGAGAGAAATGATTGATACCTTCCCCAAGAGCATTAGCACAAAATGAAACGCTAACTGATACGTCCAGTATTTGAACTCGGGTCACTGTGTCCATTTCTTAAGACGACAATGGTTCCACCACGTGGTAGTAGTGGTAGTAGTAGTATGGTATGGTATTGGCAGTTTTAATGGTATCAGAACAGAATACACATACAGGAAAGAAGGTCAAGTATTTGTCCGAGTACTCCTTCCTCGGCGCATAGTGCTCATATGCTGGCCAGCAGAGTAGTATAAAGACTAAATGAATCTGGTTCTTATCCCACTTTTGTCTCACGATTTGTAGTTTTCTGCCTTCAGTGAAATAGAAAACACACTTTTCAGTGAGATTTTATTTTTGAAAGCACCATTATTATTATTATTATTATTTTACTCGTTGGAGTGTTTTTCACACCAAAGTTAGCAGATGGTTTTTCACGGGAGATTAAGTGACAGCAAGTCTCCTCAAGTCTCCAGGACTCTACTCAAGATTCTAGCCGATCTTAATAATGCTGTAGTTTGGAGGATTCTACTTGTCCTCTTATTTCCAAGTCTTCCAGTGTTTTTATTAATCCTTTAGGGATTGTTACAAGCGCACCAATTACAATTGGTATCACCGTCATCTTCATTTTTCATAGTTTTTTTTTTTTTAGTTCTTTAGCAAGGTGTAGATATTTATATCTCTTTGCGCTTTCTTTTAATTTCACTTTGGAGTCAGCTGGGACAGCAAAGTCCACAATTCTGCAAGTTTTCTTTTTTTGTTGATAATTATAAGTTCTGGTCGTCTGGCCGAGATTATGCGATCCGTTTGTATGTCAAAATCGCAGAGGAGTTTATGCGTCTTATTCTCCAGGACAGCTTCTAGGTTCACTCCTTCCGATTTTTTGACACCAGATTTAACAGGTGGAGTTTTACTTGCGTCGAGGTGATAGCAAGTTTCCTCAGATCTTTTGGACTCTACTAAGTTTTCGAGCTGATTTTTGCGGCACAGTCGGTTGAATTGTTTTTATTCTCCACTTGATAATCATTTCCCCCAGTCCTTTCCAGGATTCAACTACATTCTGTATCACTTCCATTACCTCTACATTTCTTAGCTTTCTGGTAAGTAACTTTTTCGTTTTCTGTTATTTTCATTCTATGATCTTCCGTAACTGTAAATCCATGAGTTTCTTGTTAATTAAAAGGTTTGTCCTTCAGGCCGGGATAGGGTGACCCCCTGCTGTCCCAAAATCTCAGAGAATTTCATATGAACATTTATTATTATTATTATAATCATTTAAATTTTCACACCAGAAGTAACTGGTGGCCTTTAAATTTTCCTGTGATTATTGTGTCTTATATTTTCGAGAGGTCCTATGAAACATTTGGTTTTTCCGTTTTTCTTGTGTGGTCATCCCAGCAAAGCGTGAGAGTGTAATCTACCCTACTATTTTACATATATATATATATATATATATATAATGATAATAAATAAATATATATCATATATATATCTAATCCATATCATATTGCACTTGGTTCGACACATAACCACATAGTGATTTACTGATGACCAACACTCTCATAATATATATATATATATATATATATATATAGAGAGAGAGAGAGAGAAAGAGAGAGAATGATGTACTCGAGTAATTTTCATGTTTTATGACTCTGGGATATTTTCCTTCTTGATTTGGCCGAGAACTTTTCAGCATCTTAAAAATAAAAAGAATAAAGATAAAAAGATGAATATAACCAAACAACGCTTGCCAAATACTTTTTGCTGGGGAATTCTACCAACAAATTATCGACGACGAGATTATGGATATACCTAATATTGCGCATGCGTGCCAGCGTCTGATGAGTTTCATTCGGTCTGCGAAGTATACAATTGGCCATCTTTCTATTTTGTTCTTTCAAATAATGTTTGAAAAACTTTGATAAACGCGCGCGCGCACACACACACACACACACACACACACACACACACACACACACACACACATATATATATATATATATATATATATATATATATATATATATATATATTTAAGTTGTTACTGTTGTATTTGCGTGTTCTGAAGTCTTCATCTATTAAGAAGTGTGGATGAACGCCGGCACAGTGGCTATGGAAAGAAGTAAATACAATTATTTTTCTTTTTTTAATATTCAAATCAATTTGCATTACTTTCCATATATTCGTCTTTCTGTTCCCCTCTTTTTTCCCTTTTTTTCCCACGTTCTCTTCTATTGTCGTTTCTACAAGTCTCGCGTAATTTGTTGCATTCTCCTGCGATCTGCCGATCAGTCTATGAAGCTGTCGTTTGCAATTGTCTTTCTGAAATTCCCAGATGAAACATTCATTTGTTATTCCATATATATCTTTAGATTATCGTCCTCTTGTTTATTTGTTTCTTTCATTCTTTATCGCTTTTAATATTACAACTAAAATACCACGATCTCACAGAAATGAGAATTCGATTTAACAGGATAACAGGCGAGAGTTGATGAGCTCCAAGTGTATCTTATCAACGAGAAGAGGGAAAGAGAAAACAGATATATACCAAAAGAGTAGGAAAGGAAGAATAAAAACATAGATAAATACAGAGAGAGAGAGAGAGAGAGAGGTAAAAAGAAAAATATAGAAAAATAGGAGAGAGAGAACAGAAGAAGAAGAAGAAGAAGAAGAAGAAGAAGAAGAAGAAGAAAACAAAAAATAAATCTTGGGATTATGCATGTGTGTGTGTCAGAGAGAAAGAGAGAGAGAGAGAGAGAGAGAGAGAGAGAGAGAGAAGTAAAAAAAATATAGAAAAATAGGAGTGAGAGAACAGAAGCAGAAGAAGAAGAAGAAAACAAAAAATAAGTCATGGGATTATGCATGTGTGTGTGTCAGAGAGAGAGAGAGAGAGAGAGAGAGAGAGAGAGAGAGAAGGAAAAAGTGAAAAAGAAAGAAAGAAAGGAACAAAGAAATTGGGATCAGTGTCACCTCAATGTTCCGCAGCTATTTCCGCTTACTGACAAGATCAAAGTACTTGACGATCTTTTGGCTTTCTTCCATTTTTACTTTGTGGTCTGGTCAGACTGCAAAATCAACCAGATGACAAACTGCAAAATCAACCAGATGACAAGAGCCAATCTTTTTATGGATAAACACAAAGTATGTTTTTTTTAATCAGGACTGGGTGATGATCTCTTTGTATCCCCAAATCCCAGAGAATTGTTTGCGTCTCAAACTCTATAACGGATATTGCTTTGAGTATATAACTTTCTTGATATCATCAAATTCTAATCTCTAGCACAGTTCCCAGTAGATCACATTTCCAACCCAGTCGTGTCTACTCTTGTATTTCTTTTGTGCCAGTTTGCTGCATTCACTTAATATATGATTAACTGTTTCATTCTTGTGTCTGCATAAACTACAGTTGATATTGTGTTGCGCATTATTATTATTATTATTATTATTATTATTATTATTATTATTCTAATCCTTGCGAGTTTTTCCACACCAATGTTAGCTCAAGTCTTTCACTGGTATCAAGATTTTTCAAGTTTCCAGGACTCTTCTCAGTATTCTAGTTGATCTTGACAATGGTCTGCATGTTCTCGATTTTTTCTTGGATTTTCAATTCCTTTAATATGTTTTTCTGGACTTGGGGAGCCGTTCCTAATACACCAATTCGAGTGCTATCTCCGTCATTTTTACGTTCCACAGTTGTTTTTTTTTTAGTTCTTTCCCAATGTACCACTATTATTTAATTTTTCAATTTCTTTTATTTTCCCTCAGGGGTCAACTGAAACCGCAAAATCGACTAGATGACTAGTTGTTCTTTTTTGTTAATCGATATTAGGTCTGGTCTTCTCGCCAGTATTGGGTGATCTGTTTGCATTTGAAAATCCCAGAGAATGTTTGGCGTTCCATAATCTAGTACCAATTCTGGTTTATATAGAAACCATTTGATAGTATGGTCAAATTTGAATTTCTTGCTCAATTCCCTGTTGATTTCTGTTCACACCCTAGCGTGCCTAGACTTATACTCCTTTTCTGTTCATTTGCTACTTTCACTTAACTGGTTAATCGATTCGTCTTTGTCACTAAATAACCTTCACTGGCTATTCTGTCGCGTATCATCGATTTTGGCTTTAGCATGTTTGGTCCTTATGGCGTTGTTTTGTGATGCTATTAGAAGAGATTCAGTTTATCTCTTCAAGTTTCCCTCTCCAAGTATTTTCGTGTGACATTTTGTCTGTTTGTCGCGTGAAATATCCCTACAGTTATTTTTCTTACCATTTTTTCCTTAGTTTTTGTTGTTCTGTTTGATCTTATTTTGGTGGTGCTATTACTGGTCGCTGTATTTAATCTTTTTTTTTTCCTTTTTAATATAGTCCTCGAGTTCTGGTATTGTCTACCTGTTGAAATTGTCTACTTTTAGAATAGTCCCGAGTATCTTACAAAGAGGACTTACCAGTTGTTTATCCCTTTGTAGAGCTGTAGAGCTTGATTTCGAGAAAGTTTTTCGTTCTTCTGAGGTATCCTTTTGTTATATTTTCTTTTTTCTCTGCTTGTTTAATTGGGTCCGTTTCCAGTATACTCAAATACTTGTCATTTTCTTGTTCTTGGGGCGTTCTGTTCCTTTCTTGATCAGGCAGTTCTATTCCTTCCTTTATTTGTCTTTTTCCACTTCTTATTATGAGCATGGCATATTTTTCAATGCAAATTTCCATCCATATATTTTGCCTGTATATTTTTATTGTTTGTATCATTGTCTCCATTTTTTCTTTTGCAAATAGCTTGATGTCCATGTACGTAAGGTGATTAATACTTTCTTATGATTTTGTATATTTGCAGCCTTCAGCGCTTTTGGGTATCACCCACGTTTTTCCACACAATAAACAAGTCCATCTGCCATATACAGTAGTAGCTACTAATACCAGGGCAGACTAGAAGGTGAAGAGCAGCTTCTTATAGGAATAGTATTAGAGCGTTGGAGACTGGAGATCGCAGTAGATAATCTTACTTGCTACCGTAATAACGGAAGCCAATACTATCGTTGGACTATATCTTTATTCTGTATTCACTAATCCTATGTTCTTGTCTACTAATAGTCTCTCTATTGTATATACTTTTTCCTGAGAATATATCTCTATTTCCTCTCATATCGGGATTTGTCCTTTATTTAATATTACAAGCGTTCACTAACCAGAACGCAACAAGCGCATTACCTAAATATGTGATTGAGTGGCATCATTATTATAATAAATAGTTATGGTGAATGTGCATCTCCCCGGAACATGCCTTGCGGGATTTTCCTGTTTGCTAAAGTTTCTCCTCCTGCAATAAATCCCACTTTTGTTTGTTTTTTTTCAGGCTTCTCTGATGAAGTTTATGATTTTTATACATTTTCAAAATTCTATTATACAAGTTTACGGGACCATATCATAGGCTTTTTTGTAGTCAAGCCACGCCATGGCAAAATTTTTCTGCTTCGCTTTGATCTCATTGAAGACGTGTTGATCAATGAGCAATAAGCTACCTGTTCCTCTTGTTCTCCTGTGGCACCATTTTTGTTCTTCGGAAAATTGACTGTGGCATTCAAACGAGTCGTAAATCTCCTAAATCTGTGAAGTGAAGATTTTCCACACCATAGGTAGACATATTATTGGTCTATAGTTGCTGGAGAAAGTTCCTTTTTAGGAGGTCTTTCTGACCCAGAGTGTTTTTCTTTTTGTCATCCATTCAGGCATACCTGTTTTTTAGAGACCTATTCAGTCGAAGAGCAAGTCTGTCTTGGATAGACGTGAATTTTTAAAACCAGAATCCATGTATGCCATCATAGCCAGAAGTTTTCCAATTCAGTACTTTCTGAGTTTTACTTGGAGCGATTCCGAGTGTATATCCGTCATAGGTCCGTTTTTGAGTCCTTGAAATTGTTTTTTCATGTTCAATCAGCTTTTCTGTTATGTTCTTTCCGTTCACATATTTTTCTCCAAAAATGTTTTGCTTCCTTTGCATCCAGCTGTTGGTTTGTCCTCGTGCATTCTCCATTTACTTGTAGGTAGAATTTTCTGCCACTATTTTGGAATGTCCGGATTTGTTGGTATTATTAAGGGTCAATAAATAAATAACTCAACACGGAGATATGAGTGCCACACAAATGTATCCAAGTCTCCTTGGTTCAACGTACACGAAGACAGGCAAGGTGCTTACTACAGCTGCTGCTGCTGCTCTCCGCTGTACCAGTTTAGTTCTTGATTAATATTCTGTTCGGGTAAGTCGATTATTCTGGTCATAGGTGAGTCACTTACAACAGTATTGTTTGACTCTGTCTCGATATTTTTGAGTCTCCTTTCTTCTTAGAATTTATTTTGATTTATCTCTTCAAGTTGTATTGCAAAATTAGTTTGTTTTCTTGCATTCCTTTCCTTCCTTTGTACTTTCGCTTGTTATCGCAGTTTCTTTACCAATCCTTCTTGCCTAATTTCCCATCCAGGTTTTGTATTTCTGTTCGTGTTCCTTAGAGGAACACCAATTTCATCACAGACTAGTTTGGCCACTTACCTCCCATCTCACAAACCATCCAAGTAAAATGAACAGGACGTGCTGTGCACTGTTTGTAAAAAAAAAAAAAGACGAACTCGTAATTGACGTTCTACTATGGAGTACTAAACATGGGCATAGTAGTGTTAGCCGATCATCGAAAACTTACATTCATCAGCTCTGTGTAAATATGGAGGCGGGGTTCGTCTAGAAAACACACCAAGTGTGCTGACTTATAGTGACGCATGGTGTGTGTGTGTGTGAGAGAGAGAGGGGAATGAGAGAGTGAGAGAGAAGAGAATACGTGGTGTTATCACGCTTTGATGAGACTATTTACCAACCCCTCCGCTCGGGCAGGATATGACACAAGGTCAGTTTTTAAGCGGAGTTTAATAGGTTTCAATTCAGAGTTTTCCTTCTCCTAGACTAGTTGCCTAACCAAGGCTGAAGAACCTAGTCTGTCCTACTATTTACCCATAGCTGGAGGGAGAATAATTGGATTCATACCTTTCCCAAGGGTATTAGTGCTATGTGAAATGCAATGAGTCTCGTCCAGGATTTGAACTCGTGTCGCCGTGTCCAATTCCTACGACGATAACGACTACACAACGGGCACCTCCCAAAACGATAACGACTACACCACGGGCACCTCCCACGCTTTGATGATAAGCTCTATTTTGTCTATAATCCCTTATTTGAACTCATTTGTATGGTTTCATGCCTTTCAAGCTAATACTGATTATGTATACACAGTTATATTGTTTAAAGTTAGAATTCCTATTAAATAATATTTGCTGGCACAGTTATATGATTTCAAGTATTTCTATTTTACGCCGATAATTTGCAAGCAATTTCATGGTTTCAAGTAATTATTAAACTAAAGGGTGTAGCAACCGAGAAAAGCGTAACGAAAAGCAAATAAATAAATGAATAAATAAAGAAGATAATAATAATATGGAGTGAAACTATGAATAGAAAATTAGACTAAAGAGCGGTGCGATCAAGATAGTCGTAATAAAAAAGCAACAATAAAAAGTTGGGGAAAACTAGTAAAGATAATTTGGTGATATCTTAAAAAAGTGAGGCACAATTTGGCAACTTCGATAGACCAATTAGTTAGGGATTTAAAAACAGGATATGCACCTGTGTAAATAATGAATAGCGTGAATGGATCACGTGAATTGAGCGAGAAAGAGAAATGTGTAGGAGTCCAGAAGATATATAATGTGGAAGTTTTTCGACCTCAGAGAGTTAGGCTGTCAGCCTTTCGAAAATCAGCCAGCAAGTAGACACATCAGCCCAGAGCTGGACCATGTGGTCCCCTGGCTGAGAACAGCCTCGGTATGAAAGCTCCCGTTAAAGAAGCAAGAAGTAGGGCTCCGAAAATATCATTCTCCAGTTGTTGTCGATCATAGCTGTCCTCCATCTCTCTCTCTCTCTCTCTTACACACAACCAGAACGATGTTTCGAATAAAGGAGTATTATATTCTTATACGTAAGTGTTATGGCCTCTTCATTATTAGTATACAGCAGATGTTTTAGCGACCTTGTGAAGGTGACGAAACACACTTGATTGTGTAATGCGGAGCTTGTTGGATTTACGCCTACGGCTTGGAGCACGGCTTCAGAATCCACGATTTTAGGCATACCTGAACTTTGCCTGATTGCAACCCGAACAAAATTTCTTTAACCATCGAGTTACCATATTGTAATCAACTGTACCATCACCTCTCACACACCAAATATTTGTGATTGCTTCAACGCTGTTCGAACTCGTAAAGCATATGCTGCCGAATCTGATAACATTTCATCTATGTGGGTTTCAAATCACATACGGAGCGGGTACCAAGCACGACTTGAACTATTTCGGTCACGTGAAAGACACACCGCAAACTAGCACTTACGAAGATTCTCTCGTTCGTTTACTTTGGTAGGGTTTTATAGCATATCAATCTTTATTTAATGCCACATCCTCTTTATACATATATATAAAAAATATATGATTTAGTTTGGTTTGATTTTATGGGATATCCACCATTGTAGTTTATTTAATGTCAAAACCTCTTTTAACACACACACACACACACACATATATATATATATATATATATATATATATATATTAAATAGATATGATTTGGTTTGTTTGTGCTTTATGACATATTAACCATTGTAGGTTATTTAATGCCCAATCTTCTTTATATATATATATTTAGGATTTGGTTTCTTCGGGTTTTATGGCATATCAGGTTTTGTAGGTTATATAATGCCAAATCCTCTTTATACATATATATCAAATATATAGGATTTGGTTTGGTTGTCTTTTATGGCATATCAATCTTTGTAGGTTATTTAATGCCAAATCCTCTTTATACAAATATATTAAATAGATATGATTTGGTTTGATAGGCTTTTATGGCATATCAACCATTGAATGCAATTTGATGCCAAAACCTGTTTTTATATAGATATCAAATATATATGAATTATAAACACATTTTGTAAATAGCACTTTTAAACAAACCTGATCTCTTTCTTTTGTACAGAGTTAACCGATTTCATTTATATCTATCACAAATAATTTTACTAACTATTAATCATTTGTTTGAATACAAATCGATATACAGGGAATTGTTGGTGATTAATTTTTGGTAATTTCATTTTTAAATGATTTACAACTAGTTTGTTTGCACATTAGGCTTGCTATTGTTTCTACACTGTTAAATGATTTCAATTATTCCTATCTAGCAGTAATAATTCATTTCAATCTATTGCATATTGGTTGACCGAGCTGTCAATCAGAGACTTCTCTAAACGGGACGCACCTGTGTAAATAAGCGGAAGCAGCCTTATGGTTGATCAGAAGTCGTGGGGCTTATGATATGATAAATGCAGATGCTCACATGAGAGTCGGGGTCAGTTAGAGTCAGTGAGGCCCCGAGTCAAACTCAGCTTGCGGACACTGAGAGAGCCCCGCTGGTGGTGATGGCCCTTAGCGGCCTCCAAGAGGGTTGATAATCCCATCAAACTATCAAAACAATCATTCGTTTGCATACAGTTAAATGGTTCCGAGTATTGTTCTGTATAACAAACAATTCAATCAAATATTTGTCATAAGTTATCGATCATATGGAAATCAGACCTAACCGATAAAATGAAACGCAGTTTCTTCCAGCCAGTGGTCGTGTCGATACTGCTGTATGGATGCACAACTTGGACGCAAACAAAACGGCTGGAGAAGAATCTAGACGGCAATTACACAAGAATGTTGCGAGCAATATTAAACATATTAAAGTCCTGGCGGCAACACCCCACAAAGCACCAACTATACGGCCACCTGCCTCTCATCACGAAAACTATCCAAGTTAGACGAACCAGACACGCAGTAGACTGCTGGAGAAGCAGGGACGAGCTCAGAAGTGATGTACTCCTATGGATCCCCACATATGGCCGGGCAAAAGCAGGACGACCAGCTCGAACATACTTACAGCAGCTATGTGGAGATACAGGATGTAGCCATGAAAACCTGCCAGAGGCGATGAACGAGTCGAGAGAGGGTCAGGGATATCCGTGTTAGCAGCACGACATGATGATGATAATAATGATGATGATTTGCACACAGTTAAATGAACATACAGTTCTATTTCTAACAATTTAGCATGAGACATTTATTTGCACATAGTTTAAATGTCAGACAGTTATATTTTGACCCACATATAGGACCTTATCAGGTGCTACAACTCCGGGTCAGGGTGCACTTGGGAGCAATGGAAATGAAGGGGTAAACTGCATTCTTCAAAGCTCTAACACTGTTGCTTCACCATTAAATTGTTTTGTGTCATACTCGGAAATTCATTGCGATGGGAAATCTTACCTCGTCGGAATATTCTCCATCCCCAGCAGACTGGGCTGGATATTGCAAAAGTTTTGATTTAAACAAGTAGTAACAAAATAAGAGACATGCTTAAGTTTGGAAAAATCGACTTTTCTTTGAGTGTATACGGCAGTCTAAACGTTAAGTGCTCTCTGTTGATATGACGTGCTATGACGTGGCATGACGTATAGCTATTTAATCACATCATTTTCTTTTTTTTAAATCTTTTTTTTCTTTTACATCCAGTGTATTTGACATTTTTATGAGAAATACAGTATTCCTAAATGTGTGTGCAAATGGCGTATACATCCTTAGAGAAAATATCCCCCACTTTTTTTCTTACTATCATTTAAATGCTCAACACTCCATAAGCAAATGTAGTCACTTTTCCCGCGAGAAAAGCATTCCACCATTTTGTATCGGCACAGAAGTACATAGAGTGACGGCGCATGCGCATACAGCTTCCATTGCAAAATATTTGAAGGATTCAACTTACTTGTTCCTTTTGTTTTGTTTGTTTTGTTTTTTAATGTTTTATCATTTTTTTTTCTTGTTCACATTTTTGCCTTTTCATGTTCGACTCCCTCCTGGGAACACTACACAGTTAGTTATTCATTCTTGTAATTTCATTTGGCAAGAATTATAGAAAAACGAAAAAAAAAAAAAAAGAAAAAAAAAGAAAGGAAAACAAAAAAGAAAAGAAAAGAAAAAAATGCACCCTCTGGAAAATCCAAAATGAAGACAAAATATAATTTTAATGACATTTATCCCGATACTAATACAACTACTATGATTAATCATAAAAATAATCTAAGAAAATTTAATCGTATGAAATATGAAATTCCAGAATGAAATGAAGTTCTCCAGACAACATAGACCTGTTAGTGAGTCTCAGAATTGTTGTATATTTTGGTGATGTCGGTCACAACAGTAATACAATACATAAATAATTACAGGTGGACTCTGTTGTTTCGGATATGAACAGGTTTATCAATTCCTGGATTCGGTCCACGGTGACATGAGGAGAGAGACACAATTCTTAAAAGCCTTTGCTAACCATACTATGCTAACCCCACCCCAAAGCGCGGCGCATCTTGCGATGTTTAAGATTTCAATTCATCTCTGCCGTCGAGATTCGAAAAAATGAACCGCATGTCTCAACTGTAGAAAACTCAACTACATCTTTCACGGTCGAATACCCAACTGACTCTTTTCAAAATCCTCAAATTCTCAGGACCAACTCGGCTAGGCCTGATTTCATCCACACTCCAGCCCCATTTCCTGTCTGGGGCTTTATTATGGGAAATGGTGTTTGTCATATCCTTGGCGCACGAGCGTAGAACTGCACCAAATGACTCAAACTGGATGATAAGATATAATTAACGAAAAATGATAAATATAAAAAAATCATTCCTTAATTATATAACAAAATATACTGACTGTATCTTCCGCAGAGGGGTAAGAACCCCTAAACGAGTGTTCTGGATATAACACTAAACTGCACCTGATGATGAGAATCCAGTCTTAGAGCTCTAGAGAACATGGAATACCCATTCATTACTCCCAGCTCAACTCTGACCCAGATTGATTGTTACATGTTACGGTACCATTTATGGTTCAAATAGAGCTATTAAAAATATTCTTGTTTGATCGGACAATATACAAAAAAACCTCTTCAGAAACAATTATACAAAAAATGTAAAAATAAATGCACAATGAACGCGATCCCTTAACCTCTCGGCAGAAAATACCTCTAGACGAGTTGACCTGTCATTAAGATCAACTAATTAATCGAAGTAACAGCATGACGAAAATCAATAAATAGACTGTGGAGAGTACTAGAATATTGATAAAACTCAGTTTCCAAGAAAAGATCTCAGTTGCTACTCGATAGAAAGCTCATTGTGTACATAAAAAATGCAAATTATTGTCAATTGCCTCGCTCGTGAATTAATATAGCAAGGAAAAAAAAAAGTTGGTTGTTGGATGTTTAAAGACACTTCAATCCCTGTGGATTATATAACGTCAAATCATGTCACACACACACACACACACACACACATGCACTCACATACACATACACATATATATATTAGTTGACTGACTGCAGTCGACGGCTGCCCGAATCTCCCTTTTCAATAGCTACTACACCGAGGCGTTGGTACGAGTGCTACTCCGCTGTAAGGATTGTTCCACTTACTCTTAATCCGTACCTTATAATGCTGAGGGTTGAGCAAGGAGGGATCAAAGTGATTTGGGCTCATTTGTTTGCACAAGGTTAAATTGTTTCAAACATTACAATTTAATATTAGAAATTCTATTCATCAAGTATTTCTACGTAATATATGTAATTTGCAAACAGCTGTATGGTTTTAAATAACAAATGATATCAATAATCCTTTGTAAATGATGGAAAAGTCTTTTTTGACCCAAAGATAGGATTCGAATAGGTATTAGCACTCCTGGTCAGAGTGGAACTGGGAGTCATAGCATTGAAGGAGTACTCCATCACTGGAGCTTTATAACCAGATACAGCTTAGTATCTTACACAGAGCACTTGTTCGAAGAGGTGTCTCATCCCTCTGTAAAGGCGTTGTCGATGTATTCTACTGTCCAAACTAATAAGGTGACATGAAAGATAAAAACAAAATGTTTATAACAGCGCCATATTAACACATTGGATTCAGGGGAAATTGAGAAAAAAGAATAAGACCGTTCTTATTAAATATTTGAGGAGACTTACTCTTGTTCAGTCTCTAGCGGTATCAACTAGACTTCTATTATTAACAGAACGATATACAAATATCAAAGTTGATAATAAAAAAGCCTACTCTGCGTGTGAAAGTAATGCTTGCTTCAACAACACTAAAGATCATGAATTATAGCTCAAGTATATATATATATATATATATATATATATATATATATATATATATATATACAGTTTTTAAGTATTGCGCATCGAAACACAAATCATATTATTCAACTCAACTTCAAAACTATCGATCCATTCAAGAATTAAATTATTAATTTGAACAACAATGAAAACTATTTTGCTGTTGTGAAATGGTTTCGGAGGAAAAACTCTCTGTTCTTTGAAGCAAATGTGATTGGTTGTCACAGGGGGAAAATTAACTCAGAATGATTTGTCCACCATCATATTTTAGGCCAATTTTGATTTAGCTGTAAAATCATGATGCATCAAGAATGATATAGATTGAAAAGTAGTCTTTCATAGCAAATTTCAGCTTTCTATATCCAGCCGTTTGGGTGTTCGTAAGGCTTCAAAGGCTTCAAACACACACGGACATAATCAACTTTATTAAGTAGATGCATCTGATAATTTATGGAAAGAAACAATTGTACTGGCCAAAAATTGTTTAAGCATAATAAGGAGGATTTGAACTTGGAAATAAAGCTCAATTGCCGATTATGTCATTTCAAGGTAAAAAAAAAAATTCTACTACCAACATTTGAAAGCTAGGATAATTGTTTGGATAATCGAAAAATACTACATTTTGAGAATTTTAAAATCAGAATTGAGAAGGTGGTATTCTCCTAGCTGTAATTTCTACTTATGAAAAAAATCTGGGCAAGTTCGTTCGGCAGACCATACACTTAACGAGGCTTTGAATATGATTACTGTATCCTTTGTAGTAATTAATGTAAGACCCTCCACAAAGAAAAGAGTGTTCTGAGTATACTAAATTGTCTCAGTGGTGAGTCTCAACTTCAAGAGTTCAGGTAATGTGGAGTACACGTTCATAGTCATAAGTACTAGATCCAAATAGGTCCTCAGTGATAGTACTTGTTTCGGTCTAAAATAAGGGTCAAATACATCCGTTTGTCAATCATTAGCATTGGAAGAAATACATGAAACTCTATAACTGTGTTCAAATTATTGTATTGATTAAGAATACTTGATACTATATGAAAATGATTAAATGATTATGTCAAACAATTTTTTTAAAAAGTGCGATAACAATTGATTGCAATGGAATTCTGAAAATACAAATAGTTATATCTATGATCAAAAATTTACAAATGAATCAAATTTCGGCATTAAAGGACCCATTAGTAGTTGTTATGCCGTAAATAAATAAATCAAAGCAAACAAATAGTAAGAGTCACGGGAATGACTCGAAACTGTATCTGGTGGTGAGGCTTCAGTTCTCAAATTCTGGAGAGTGTGGAGAACTCGCCTCGTTGCCATTACACTCAAGTCCACTCTAATAATCTTGGGATGAAAAAATCTAAACATCTTGACAGCTCTAGTGACTTCTATATATAATCATTTCTTTATCTTCATTGCTTTTTCTGTTCACTCCTCTTCAACATCTTTTATCACACCTAGAGTATATATATATATATATATATATATATATATATATATATATATATATATATATATATATATACGAGGTGCATACGATAAGTTTCCAGACTTTTTTCGTATGGTCATTAAAAATTGGCGTAGACTCTTGAATATTCAGTATGTTATTGCTATACATCTTATGAGATGACTGGCCAACTTCTATGATTTCAGCTTCAAATGAACAGCTTCAGTAGCAATTGGAATACACCCTACTAAAGCCTGATTGTCACAGCTGGTGAATTTCAAATATGCAATCTGACACTTTAGAAGAGCAATATGCAATACAATTCTGTTTTAAAATTGGAAAAATGTCAGAGAAATGTATGGAATGCTTCAGACTGATTTTGGAGCATCTTGCATGAATCGAGCATCAGTTTTTGAGTGTCATAAGAGATTCAAGGAAGGCGGGGAGTCTGTGAGGGATGATGAGAGGTGTGGGAGGAGTAAGGAAATCAATACACCAGAGTTGATTGGCCAAAGGGTTAGAGTTAGGGTTACTATGTTGAGGTTTTATGGGAGTTCAGGAAGAGATACCTTGGGAAGAGGCCAGCACTCTTGAAATCGGGTCAGTGGCATTTCCTCCAGGACAATACACCAGTCAACAACTCCATCCTTGTCACAGAATATTTGACCAAGATGGACATCATGACAGTTCCTCAGCCTCCCTATAGTCGAGATCTTGCTCCCTGTGACTTTTGGTTATTCCTTAAGCTCAGAGGTGGTCGTTTTGAGAAATTGAGGAGATGAAAGAGGCTGTGACGAAGGTCATTGACACGCTGACACAAGAGGACTTCCATGGAGCCTTCGAGAAGCTGTTGGAATGGTACAACATTTATATTGCAGCCGGAGGAGATTACTTCCAAGGGGACTTGAATTTCATGTGTGTACTATCAATAAAAGTGCCCATACGAAAAAAGTCTGGAAACTTATCGTATGCACTTCGTATATATATATATATATATATATATATATAAGTAATATCCAGTCAGCGTCCGAAGACAGTGGGTGTGGATTATTCTTGTATAGAATATTTGAGGAATATCATATAAATCTATGTGAGTGCTTGATGTATGGCTATTGTTACATCACTTATTCCCTTGCAAGTATATAACAAAATTCACATTCAGAGCGTGTATAGTGCAATTAGAAGGAAACTCAAACCTTGTTAAGTTGTCATTATAAATTTATTTCTCCAGAGAATATTATCATACTCTCCGTCTCGTCAGATAATTTTTTATATGTTAGACTTGAGGTTGCAGAACTGCGAAATAAATTTGTAATGAAAAACCAGGTTTGAGTATCCTTCAAATTGGAATATCAGACATGCCGGACACTGCTGGAGAAGCAAAGACGAGATCGTAAGTGATGTGCTACTGTGGACCCCCGCATATGGCCAATCAAAAGCAGGACGACCAGCTCGAACATTCATACAGCAGCTATGTGATGATACGGGATGTAACCCCGAAGTCCTGCCGAAGGCGATGAATGATAGGGAGACGTGGAGAGAGAGGGTCAGGGATATCCATGCTAGCCGAACGTCATGATGATGATGATGATATATATATATATATATGAATTGTTATTTGATCATAGATGTTAAATTTGGCTTTGTCTAAGACGAGCACAGGAAAACTATTGAAAAAATAAATAAACGCCTAAAAAATCCAAATTTTCTTAAATGACTTCTCATTTACATTTTGTTCATATTGTCTTGTTTTTTGTTTTTTAGTTTTTGGGGGGTTCTTTTTTTGTTGTAACACCGTCATTAAATTTGGGATTTCGCTAAATTTAAATCGAAATTTAAAAGTTTAAAAAGACGATAAAATTAAATAGATGATTAAAACAAAATTACATTTTCAATGAAGTTTAATTCTTGCAGGTTTGTTGATGTTTTACGTTATATCAAACTCAGTGGGATATTTAATGTTAAATCTTTTTAAAAAATATAATCGAGTTGTTCGTGAATAGTTTATCGGTAACTTTATGTTTAAATGATGGTTTAGATCTCATTTGTTTGCACACAGTTAAATTCATTTAAGTATTCCAATTTAATACTAGTAATTCGATTTATCAAGTATTCCGATCAAATACAAATAATGTGGACACAACAGAATCGCAAGTAAATGATTCAACAATTCTATTTAATAGGACCTTAATATGTATGCCCAGTCCTTATCAGAGTGAACCTGGAAGTAATGGGAATGTAAGGGTACTCAGCATTTCCCATAGCCCCAGGACCGGAGTCTCATCTTCAGATGTATGATCAATTATTTGCAAAATGTCCCTCTGAAAATAATAATCTCAGCTTCTTGCGATTGGTTGGTACTTCAAAATGTTATTTTATGATAAAATTTGCTTTCTTGCAGTTGGAGTGAATATCTTGAAAACAAAATCAGTAAATGATCAAATTATACCTGATATAAAGAATGTATTTATTTAGATAATATCAAATAATTGTAATTAAATGATAACAATGAAAATGCTTCATCTGAAATTAACAATTAACTTATTTGTTTCTGGCTTCTTTAATAGCCTGTACTGAAGTGTAAAATAATTAGGGACTTTTGTTTTTAGTAATGCGTTCTTTTTCTTGTCTAACTTTGAGTTCGTAGCTGCAGGTTTTTGATTTGGAAAGGCCAGGACTTGCGTAGACCTTATTTTGTTTACACATATCAATTATGTCAAAATAAGAGTGACGAGTTTGTTTAAGAATCAGTAGTAAGCAAAATATTAAAGATAAATAGTTAGGTTAATACTTAGCAATGACGTGTCACTAAAACTTTTTAGTGATTACATGTGATCAAAAGATTAGCTTAGCCGTTTCATGTTGTTTTTAAAGGAACCAGAGACACGAATGATCTACTATAAATAGATCAAAACATTCTTTAAAAAATTTTAAGAAGGGAAAACAGCGGGAAATTTAGCTAAAGCGTGTTCAGATGATGGAAAGGCACACGACACGGTCCCTTAACTATAGATCATAGAATATTTAAATATCTTCACGATCTCAGAGGAAATAAGAAACATCACGATATCTATGGAAAAATGGATTGTGGAACCAGCAGCAGAAGACCGGAGCCTAAGGGATGTAGAAATCCAAAATGGCACCATTCCCAGGAAACCCCTTATTCCCAAGATTATTTGTTCAACACTATATATTAGTGATTGTTGAAAAAAATTCTTATCAAAAGGAAAAAAGAACAGAAAATCCTCATTCAATCAGAATCGAACGTTAACGCTACATGAAGGTCACTGAATTAATCCCCAAATCGGCCACAAACCCAGCAACGCTGAAATCTTTATAGAACGTCCCCTTTGACGCTTTACTTAGGCTTATATTTTTATCTTAGCGTCCTCATCTTTTTTTTAATGCTGTATCTGTCTTCTATCGTCGGCCGCCATTTTTGTTGTTGTTGCGTCAATTAGCAACTCTGTGTCATCTCTCGTGATCTTGTTCATTACCCTAATGCCGTCTTAGGTCTTCTTAACTGGAATAACAACAACGCAGACACCATCCACCATCCTTATGTAAACATTATATTTCATATCACACAATCCTTTTACCCGGGCAACCTTTACCGAGAGAGACGACAATAATGGAAATCAGCTGTTCCCTTTGAAAAATCCTCGGCAACTGCTTAACTATTCAAACTCTTTTCTAGACTTGTAGAATTCCTTGGTCACCCGATTGAGATTATCCAATCACAACCAATTTATCAATTAGATATCTTAGTTGTCGTCTGTCAGTTAAACTGATTTGACTCACAGTTTATTTCCACTTGTTTAACGGTTTACAATTTAATTCGAATGCTGCGCTACGTGTCAATAATAAAACTTTTTATGGTATGTGTTACGTTCTGGTTAGTGAACGCTTGTAATATTAAATAAAGGACAAATCCCGATATGAGAGGAAATAGAGATATATTCTCAGGAAAAAGTATATACAATAGAGGGACTATTAGTAGACAAGAACATAGGATTAGTGAATACAGAATAAAGATATAGTCCAACGATAGTATTGGCTTCCGTTATTACGGTAGCAAGTAAGGTGATCTAGTGCGATCTCCAGTCTCCAACGCTCTAATACTATTCCTATAAGAAACTGCTCTTCATCTTCTTGTTTGCCCTGGTATTAGTAGTTACTGCTATATATGGCTGATGGACTAGTTCATTGTGTGGAATAAGGTGGGTGATACCCAACAGTATGATATTTAGGCCAATCTCATTCCATTATAAAAAGGCAATCTATTAAGCGGTTTTTATTGAGTATCTAATATGTTCTCACAAAGCCTGTTACATGAACATGTGAAATAAATATAGAATGTTCATAACGCACATAGGAATCTCGAAACACAAAAACACTTACGACTTTTTAGTTCAGGTACGAAACTTTTTATTACCTTTGAGTTAAAAGGTTTTTCGACATAAGGAAAGAGATACACAATCTTTCTATTCTGACTTTTCCATCTGACCTCCATCACGAGTGGCACCCGCTGCAAGGCCTCGGCGAGCTCCAAAGTCAACCTTCTTCTTCGGAGGCAAAAACTCAAACTCACTGACTTTTCTCAAATCTCCAAAATCCTCCGCGTACGCTTCCGGTGCATGATGTCCTTCACACCTCCTGGTCTCTTTTCCTATCTGGGATTTTTATTTTAACATCTCTGAATGACACATGCTCCCTGCGCGCGCGTGAACACCTGCGCCCATGTTGCACCTAACTAACCCATGCGCTAAGTGAAAGGCTCTCAGCCTAACTAAACCGAAAGGCAAGATATATAAAACGAAGTCCCTCGGCCATTATATTACAAGCCTAGAATACAGGCTTCACTGTATATAATAAAAAAGGCTCATTTTGAAGTACAAAGTTTACTTTAATATTGGGCCTATGAGTTCAAAGACCTGAATCAAAATCTAGTGTACTTTTTTAACCTTGCTTTTATAATAATCACTTCCTTCCAAATTGGTTACTTTTTAAACACTATATTCCTTATAATTTTATACTTTAAACAGAGTCACACACACACACACACTCACAGAGAAAGAAAGGAAGAGAGAAAAAGAAGGGAGAGAAAAATAGCGAGGGTGAAGGAGCTATAACATTCCGAAAGACTTGAAAAGCCAGGGTTAGAGATCTGCTTTTTCAAATTTTATCTTTCTCATTAAAAAAAAAAAAAAGAAAGAAAAAGCTGTAATTGGAGTTTCTTACTATCGATTTTAGTTCCTCTTTTAAGCATAGTTATTTTAGAAAAAAAAACTTTTTGAGGCTGAATGTCGCTTCTCCATTTATAGAAATGAGCTTCAAACATCTTATCTTACCAGTAATGAGAACATGTTACCTGCTGCTGCTGATACTGCTGTTGTGTCCTTTTCAACTAGAAATCCTCAAATCGCTGAAATTCACACGTTAAATTTTTTAATAAAAGATGTCAAAAGATTATGACTTAAAAAATTGATTTTGTATTTTATCTCGATAAATTTACACGTGATATTATATAAAAACATATTTATAGAACATACAACCGATTCATTAGATTTCTGTTGTAAAAGCTGCACTGATGATATTTATGTCTCAATTTAAAAAGGGGCGAGTGGTTTTAGATAGCATGTCATAATTTGTTACAAATTGGACTGGACATTTTTTATTCCCTAAATTAGTATATTTCAAGCGCATTGCTCTCATAAAAATGTGGCTATAATTTTTCCATGTTGCTGTGTTGTAATCGTGTTGCCATTTGCGTTTATGGCAAGACTCTTCATATAGGAATTGAGGTCTCGGTAGCCGTTAAACGGATGTATGTAAACAATAGTAATTGTGATTCATAACCGTTTAAAATTTACTTCGATGCTTCTAGCTCCACGTGGCTGAAGGGTTAGAGGCTTCGACTTGGCGTTTGAGTCAAACCGGGTTTCGATCCCGGCTACGGGAAGCTGATAGAACGAAACATATCTGTCTGTGGATGACTATATATATATATATATATAGTTGAGTTCGAATAATGGGGACACATAGCTAACGGTATTAGGTAACTGAATTGGCGAGAAATTGACAGTTGCCTGGCGTGATTGATTCTAAGTCTGTGTTACGTTAACTCAGATATATATGGTCAACATTGAGCAATTTATCTACATAGCTAACTACACTATATATATATATATATATTTGGAGAGAGGGAGTGGGGAGAGGGCGGATGCCTGTAGTGTAATGGTTATCGCCGTTTGAAATGGTGATCCGAGTGTGGAGGGATTGGTATATATATAACATGATTTAGTAATATATACATATATGTACATAGATTCACACTCTCAACTAAAGCTTAGCGTGGTGATTATCGTAGTGGGAATTGGAATCGGAAAACCGAGTTCAAATCCTGGATGAGGCGGTTTGCGTTTCACTTTGTGCTAATGCCCCTGAAGATCAACTCTTCTTCTTTCAGCTATGGGTAAATAGTATAACGGACTTAGTCATTCGGTCTTAGTTTGGCAACCAGTCATGGAAAAAAATTCCGAAATTAAATGAATTGCATTCTGCTTAAGAAATTGACCCATTGTAACATCATGCACGTGGTGGAGGGGTTGGGTAGATAGGTACTTTCGTCTGAAAAGTGAGCATTCACGTTCACTCTCTCTCTCTCTCTCTCACTCACTTTATATATATATATATATATATATATATATGCACGCACGCGCGTGAGTGTGTGTGCGTGCGCGCGCACGAATATACAAATATGAAAAGACATGGTATTCTGTGGGTGTTTATATTTATAGTTGAATTATTCGCCAACATTAAACGTTTCTATTTTTTTTAAAACATGAAATCATTATTAGGACAATGTTAATATGTAATGTTGGATATTCTGAATTTTGTTCAATTCAAAGATTAAACGAAAAAAATGAGAACGTTTAAGCATTCAGTTATCGTTTCAAGCGTTCAGCTTCAGAATTATGTAGTGTAATTAGTGTTCGAAATTTATTTAAAGCGTAACTTATTCGCCAAAAAAAAACAAAAACGACCCCCCCTAAACAACAACAGACAACCACACAGACACACGCACAGATATATATATATATATATATATATATATTGGAATTGAAGACTTCTGATATACTAAAAGATCCAGTGATCTACGTTATAAAAGTAATATTGACTGAACTTTGACTTTCAAAACGGACTATGTCAGTTTGATCTCCATGCTAATTTGAAATCACTGGGGATCATCAAATGTCATTTCTGTAAAAAGACAGAGGCCATGATATGAAGCTCAAAAATTGATTTAGTTGCGTTGGTTTTATGGCATATCAACCATTGGAGGCTATTCAATGTTAAATCTTGTTTTTCATATATATCAAATATGTAACAGAGGACCAAAATAACTATATGTAAAATATACAGATGCAGGGAAATCCGCGAAACACTGACGACTGTCCGTTGTTCAGGTACGAAACGTTTATTTACTTTTTGACTTTTAGTTTTTCGACACGAGGAGAGAGACGCAATTTTTATTATGCTAACTGTTCCTACATCGCCCACAGCGAATCCCCCCCCTGCTGAACGGGCCCGACCCAGAGTGAAATCTCAACTAACGTCTTTTTCGAAATCACCAAATTCTCAGCCCATCGCTTCCGGGCATGACGTCATTCACACCCCAGACCCATTTCTATCCGGGGTTTTTATCATGACATTTGTGATTGACATATCCTCTGCGCGTGAGTGTGAACTGACGCAATGTGTGAACCTGCATCTGCACTAATCCGAATAGTTCAAAGTCCAACCAAACCGAATGATAAGATATAATTAACGAAAAAGGATTAATATAAAAAAAAGCATTCCGTAAATATATAACAAATATATGTGATTTGTAGGCATATTTTGTAGATAGCATTCTAAAACAAACCCAAGCTCGTTCTTTTGAACACTGTTAAATGGCTTCAAATATTTCTAACATGAGTAATTCTACTTACTATTTATCATTTGTCTGTACATAGTTAAATACTTTCAAGTATTGCTATGTACTGAACAAGTCCAGGCGGCAACACCCCACAAGGCACCAACTATACGACCACCTGCCTCCCATCACGAAAACTATCCAAGTTAGACGAACCAGACACGCAGGACACTGCTGGAGAAGCAGAGACGAGCTCATAAGTGATGTATTCCTATGGACCTCTACATATGGCCGAGCAAATGCAGGACGACCAGCTTGAACATACTTACAGCAGCTATGTGAGGATACGGGGTGTAGCCCTGAAGACCTGCCAGAGGCGATGAACGATAGGGAGAAGTGACGAGAGAGGGTAAAGGATATCCGTGCTAGCGGTACGACATGATGATTGCTATGTAACAGTAACAATTTAATGTCAGTCATTTGTTTGCACACCCTTAACTGGACATACACATGATTTGTAAGTGAATAGTTTGTCGGTAATTTCATTTTTAAATGACTTACAACTAATTTGTTTGCACGCTAGTATTGCTAGAGTTTCTACTCATTTAAATGGTTGCAAGTACTGCTATCAAGTTCTATTAATTGTATTCGCTAATAATCATTTGTTTGCAGACAGCGAAGTGGTTACAAGTATTGCTATTAAACACTAATTATTCTATTGAACACTATTCACTCATTTGCACACAGTTAAATGGCTTCAAGTATTGCAATGTAATACCAATAATTCAATTTAGACACACAGCTAAAGAGTTTCAATATTGCTATTAAACACTTCCTCTCACACACAACCCTTTCAATAAAGTGAGAGGTATATTTTTCTAAAGACCTGTGTCCTCTCGTCTTTATTGTGTCGTCGTTATGTTTCTGCGTGTATATGTGTATGTATAGAGGTCATGGCTATACAACACTTTCACAATTTCCTTATTAATCCTTACATACCTATTTCTAACTCACCACCCTTTTTTTCACACAGATATCTCAAGTTCCCCACCTTTTCAATTCTTTTCCCTTTCTGTATATTTTAACTATTTACTTTTGATATATTCATTCAAAACTTCATCCACCTTTCGGCCGCAACTACTGTTTTTCTACTTTTTAAATTTTAATTTACAGTCAGATCAATTGTCAAAGTTTTGATTTTTGATTTAACAATAATTAGTTGTATATGAAATGCTAACTTGTTTCCTCTTCCTTCTTCCTCTCTCTTCTCTTTCCCTATCCCCCACTTCTCTCTCTTCTATTTCCTTCTCTCTCATTCTTTCATTCTTTTCTTTTCTTTCCTTCCGTCTTCTTTCTCCTTTTAATTCATAGATAATTGTATTTGTTCTACATCACAGTCTTAAATAGTTATGTGATATATATTTAAACGCGAACGCTAATTTATTCAATAAATGGTTACTCCCTTTCTCTATAAACACAATATTTTCCCACCTTGTTTTGTATTTCATAAAAAATCCGTAGGTGATCTAACATCACTCGATACCATTCTTTCTAAGTCTTGATGATGGTGTATTAGAAACGAAACGTTTTAACATTGACTTTCTTTTACATTAAATTCTTCTCTCTGGATTACTTTCTTTTTCAATTTTCTGTAGATTTCTTATCAATTTTTCTCTAGATTGTCTAATTCATTTCCATTATTTACTTCCACCCTATCTATCTATCTATCTATCTATCTGCTATGTATCTTGTGTATGACACTAAACTGCATTGGATGATGAGGCTTTGGGAGTGATAAATACTCCATTCGTCCCCATTACTCTCCGCTCTGGAGGGGTCGTAACTCTTCGGGTCCCATCTTTGGCTAAAAAAAATTGTGATAAAATTATTCGTAATCAATCAGATTACGTAAAAAAAAAAGAAAAGAAACTCTTACAAAACAAGAACAAAAAAATGTAAATATAAACGTTTAATGAACCCGATTACCTAACTTTTAGGCATAAGAGGAACGCCCTTCCCTACACCTCGGTGTAGTAGATATTGAATAGGGAACCTTTGGGTTACCCTCGATTACGGTCGCCAACTTATAACCCTAGACTGGCTGACATGCTATTAAAATCTACCAATCAGTCAATCAACCTATTTCTTATCTATCTATCTATCTATCTATCTATCTATCTCAGTTTATATCATTTGGTTGGTTAATGTTCGGGTATTTTCTTTAATGGCATATCAACCCTTGTTGGGTATTTATTGCCAAATTATGTTTTTCTTTATATATATGATTTGTAAGTGAATGGTATTGTAATGGAAGGTACTTTATTTTTAAGGTTTGGTTGTATTTAATGACAAATCAATAACCTTTAATGCAAAAACCCTGTTTCATATATATATATATATATAAATGATTGATTGTCGTGAATCTGATAGTATGATAGAAACATGTGGAAGGTTGGATAAATCAAATACTTAATACGGGTTTAGAAAGACCGATATTTCATTCTTTTATTCCAAGAACTTTTTCAGGCTGAACCATTCCCTGAGTTTTTCTATTTATAAGCAAATGAGAAACATGATAAAATGACAGAGAAGATAAAAGTGTAGAAGGAATTAGGGAAGAATTTAGAGTCAAATATATCAGACATCACATTATAGTCAATGTCTTCGACGAAACAGGACATGCTGAAATCTCTTCCAATCCACCTTTTTCTCTATGTCTTTCTCCTCTGCTCACTAAAATTACTTCCACTTTCATACGACCAAAAATATCTAATGACTCCTGATACATTTCATTCTAAACCCTCTCCTTCGTGCTACATGTTTATCCTCTACCTCATTTTATAATCCTCATTTGCTTAGATATAGAAAAACTCAGAAAAAGGTTTAGCCTGAAAAAGTTCTTGGAATAAAAGAACGAAATATCACGCCTTCTAAACCTGTGTTAAGTGTTTGATTTATCCAACCTTCCACACACACACACACATACACACACACACACACATATATATATATATACATACATATATATATATATATATATATACCGACAGAGTCAGAAAAAAACATACATAGGTTTCACCTCAACGGATCATCAGGAAATGTATGACTAAACGAGAGTTGGACCAAACTACATTTTATGGATAAAAAAAATGGCAGGAAGAATAAAATTAGCATACAAACTAATAAATAACTGAAAACTAAATAAATAGATAAATGAAAAACAAAAAAGTAATACACACACACACACACATATATATATATACATGTATATATATATATATATATATATATATATATATATATATATACAATTTCTAAGTGAATTGTGTGTAACTTTATTTTTTAACAAATTAAAACTCATTTGTTGACAAACAGTTAAATATTTCAAGTATTGCTATATAATACTTTTCATTCTATTAAATACTAATTATTTGTTTGCACTCAGTTAAAGGGTTTCAAGCTTTACTATGTGATACTATAAATTATTTTTAGTATTATTTATTTGTTCCCACACAGTTGAATAGTATCAAATATTGCTATCTAATACAAATAAATCTCTTTGATGTTGCTGGGAGACTAAAAGGAAAGGTCTCCCTTGTCACAGTGTTTAAGGAACTCTCCTACGTCACGAGTCCATTTTGGCCACAAGCACATCTTTTATATTCTAGACCTGAGAAAAGTAAGTGGTTTCCACCTTTTTGTTGTATCATATTTACCAACCCCTCCGCTCGGGCAAGATGTGACTGCACAGTCAATTTTGAAGCGGAGTTTAACGGGTTTGAATTCAGAGTTTTCCTTCTCCTAGACTAGTTGCCTCACCAAGGCTGAAGAACCTAGTATGCCCTACTATTTACCCATAGCTGGAGGGAGAATAACTGGATTCATACCTTTCCCAAGGCTATTAATACTATATGAAATGCAATCAGTCGCGTCCAGAATATGAACTCGTGTCGCCGTGTCCATTTCCTTCGACGATAACCATTACACCACGGCACCTTTTTGTTGTATGGTTTATTCTGTTTGTTCTTTGAAGGCTTGTGACTCTTGTTCAGCCAAGGGAGTGAACTCAGTTCCATACTCGTATTGTGTACAATTAAATGTCTTATATCTATTGACTTATTCTATTTCCTACCGAATATTCCGTGTTAGGTTATTCTCTTTGGAATAACCTAATGCATATAAACGAATGAGCTGTTATCCACGAGATAACACCTCTTTAAAACTTATAATATTAATAATTTGCTTGCTTACAGTTAATGAGTTTCAAGTATTGCTAAACACGAATAATTCTATTTAGTATTAATCATTTGTAGGCATTTAGTTTAAATAGTTTGAAGTATTGCTATCACAGTGCAATTGATTCTCAGCCACTACCTTCCAGTACCTTTAAAATAAAATAGGACTGGTTACTTGTTTGCCATTGGAGCAATTTAAAGAATACGATCGGGAGAATTATATAAATGCTAGGGCTTGAGATGACCGGTCGATTTATTGGATCGGGCCTGTTCGACTCTATTTATAACTCATTTAGTTTAAAGTGGAGTGTTGCAAGTCACGTGACCATTCCAGTTTCCGGGTCAGAAACTGCTCGACCACCAGGATCTCGTCCTCAAAATTTACGAGTCGCCATCCACGGCCAACAGGTCGCCTCGTTAGTCGTGATGTTTTTTGTTTTTTTTCACCCCTCTGCAGAAGTGCAGTCGGGATATCACACAGCCCCAGCTGTCATTAGGTGTTCCTATCTAGCAATCTATTTCAATTTGCTATCTATCTATCTATCTATCTATCTATCTATCGTCTCTTCAGATCAATCCTAATTTGTTGCTGTCCTTTTCCGTCTCCTCTGATCTATCTATCTATCTATCAGTGTGTTCGTATCTATTAGTGGATATATCTGCCTGTATCCGATATTTGTATGTAAGTATACGTGAACGCATAACAGTTGAAATATTCTTCAGTTTCTTCACTATATGCTTGTTGATCTATGAGTCCAATCACTCGTCACCTGATTTCAAATGCAAGTTAATTTGTTATGTTCAACAGAATTTCTTGCCTAAAAAAGCCAAAGGCTTTACAAATTTATTCACCTCATGTGAAAAACTGAATCTTTTTTCCCCTCCTTTTGACGTGCACTCGGCAAAAATTCCTATTCGCCGAGGAGGCAAAAAGATTTAACGAAGCAAATGTTGTGGAATCGTAATTTGCTGTGATTTTTATTAAAAACATTTTTTTTACTGCAATGGCTGTATAGAAATATCTGAAAATACTCTTGGGCCCTTATTGATCTATTTTCATATAAGTCTAAAAAAACATACTAGGGTGAGTCAAAAGTTTTACAATATTTTAGAGGCACAATCCGGATGCTTTTGCCGATGTCGTGAAAGTAACAAATCTCACTGGAATGTGAGATGCCTAGCTCGCCTAATACCGGATTTGCCGCTATGGCTTGGGAATCCACGGTTTACTTGAACCATCTGGTTTACTCTACTGATCTTATGCGCCTTCACTTTCCACAAAACAACTGCTTTTGTTATAATCACGTTTCGGACGATATGGTTTTCGGTCTTCTTCAGGTGTTTCATGTCAAACTCAGGAGACCATAGAGAGTCTTGAAATGAACCCTTTATTTGAACAACAGGGGTAGACTGTTCCAGTTCTGTTAACCATTACCAAGTACGAGTGTTAATTTATAGTAAGGATTCCTTGGTTATTCTTACTTGTTGTTGGGATTGAACCTGCACCCTCCAGCTAATTACACTCCGAAGTACTATCCAATTAAATACCTTATCCACTGCGCCATGTGTCTTTTTCGGACATTTCAGAGTTAATTTTCAGGACTCATATCCCTAATGTCTCTATCAGGTTTTTTTTTACCATAGTTTATACATTTATCATATTGCAATTTTTTTATCGAGCCTTTTTGATTATTGGTTCCCAAATTGTATTCATCTCCTGAGTTCGGCATGAAATACCTGAAGAAGGCTGAAGAACACATTCATATTTACCAACCTCTCCGCTCGGGAAGGATATGACACAAGGTCAATTTTTAGCGGAGTTTAACTGGTTTGAATTCAGAGTTTTCCTTCTCCTAGACTAGTTGTCTCACTAAGGCTGAAGAACCTAGTCTGTCCTACTATTTAACCATAGCTCGAGGGAGAATAATTGTATTCATACCTTTCCCAAGGGTATTAGTGCTATGTGAAATGCAATTAGCCTGGTCCAGGATTTGAACTCGTGTCGTCGTGTCCATTTCCTACGACGATAACCATTACACCACGGGCACCACTGAAGAACATATCTGCTGAAACCTTGTAATTATAACATTAAAGATGAGGTCAGTTGTCCGAATTTTCAAAGTAATAACAATGATCAAGATTCATCCAGATAAATAAATGTTTTTGCCTGGTTCTGCGACATGATGGTCCAATTCGATCTCGTAAACGATGAATATCCGAATTAGACTACGTTGTACGTTTATCTTTCAAATCAAACTCAGTGAAGCAATGCAAAATGTATCAGTGCACCAGCTACTACTATATTACCAACCAAAGTAGGTACCTATCACAGCTTTAATAGCTTAGGTCACATCATATACGCCCTAGAAACAAAGCACTTATTGACATATTGCAAACACTTTCATCGATGATGTGGAAGATTCTAACTGCTCGGATTAGAGGAGAAATATTTTTCTCGCTTGAATTCGGCGGACTGTTTCCAGAAAAAACCCAGAAAGGATGCCGTAAGGGAACAAGGGAAAAAATCACCTGCAATATAAATAGACCAATACATCCTAAAAAAAGTAAAGACATAGTGGAAAATTGCAGCCACGATATAGATTGATTACAAAAACGCCTACAATATGATGCAACCAGCTTGGATAATAGAATTTTTGAAAATATTCAAAATACCCGACAAATTCATAAACTTAACCACAAAAGACATGTGGCCCAGTCGGTTGGGGCAGGAGAATACACTGATTGCATCTCTGCTGAGGGGTATGACTCCCCAAACGAGTGTTCTGGATGAGAAACTAAACAATCGGATGGTGAAGCTTCAGTAAGGCTGGACATTTGGGGAAAGCAGCGTACCCTTTTTCTGCCATAGCTCCACTCTAGTGGAGTGGTATGGCCTGATGGGTGGAATAGAACTGTGTGACCTTCAAACTATATTTATGCTAAACGGAATTGTTTGAAATAGCACTGTTTTGACATTTAACAGTGTAAACAAAACTGTACTTGTGCTAAACTGAATTTTTGAAATAGAACTGTTTTTGACAATTATACTGTGTAATTATGTTAAACTGAATTGTTTGAAATAGAAATGTCTTGACATTTAAACTGTGTTCTTATGCTAGACAGAATTGTTTGAAATAGAACTGTTTATGTGTATTAAAATGGATTTGACATTAAATAACCTACAATGGTTGATATGCCATAAAACTAAGACAAACGAAATAATGCACATATAGTATATATGTATGAAGAGGGTTTGGCATTAAATAACTTACAATAGTTGATATACAATATAACCCAACCAAACGAAACGAAAGTGATGGAAAACTTGAAAGTGGAATTAAAACAGAAAGACGAACCCTTCAAGACGCAAAAATCTAAGGAATTATTTTCCTGGAGAACTCACTCTCACCGCTACAATTTTTATAGCAATAATGCCAATTAATTGTATACTTAGGAAATGCACAGAAGGCCACAAACTTATAAAGTCACAGGAAAAAATAAACCACCTCATGTATATGGATAATATTACAATATTTGCTAAAAATAAGAAAGAATTAAAACCCCTAATAGCAACTAAAATTCTATACAGTTAGGATATGGGGATGTAATTTGGCATTGAAGAATGTTCCATGCTTATAAACAAAAAGAGAAGAGTAACAACGAAAAGATTAAACAGTTAAATCAGGAAAGCATCAGAACTCTGAAATACCTGGGAATATTCCAAGTGGACACCATTAGAGATTAAAGAAAACTAAGAAAGAATCACCTATGAAGGAAAAAAGAAAACTTCCTGAAACCAAACTTACCTGTGGAAATCCCATCAAAAGAATTAACACCTGAACAGTCGTCCTTGTAATATACTATGGACCATTCTTTTAATTGACAAGGGTGGAACTAAGACAAATAGACAAAAGAACAAGGAAATTGATAACTGTGCCCAAGGTCTTATACTCGAAAGATGACGTTGAATAACTCTGTGTTTCAAAAAAAAAAAAAAAAAAAAGGAGGAGGAATGGGATTGGTTAGGATTGAGGTTTGCGAAGATGCCATAATTCAAGGATCCTAGAAAAACATAAAAACGAGGAGCCAGTAATAGAAATTTTAACCTAAACAGTAAACCAAGAACATTTCGAAAGTAGAAACGGGAAGAAAAATAACTCAATGGATACTTCAAACAATAAACAAAGGAAATTGTTCACAAGATGACTTGAATATTGCCAATAAGAGAAAACCTCAAAAAAGAGATGGAATCTCTTAATATCACTATAAAATGATGCCTTATGTAGCAATTAAATCAAAAGGAAAATTCATAATATGCGACGGAATAGCAAGAGTAAGTTTTGTCGAGAAAGACATGAAACGATTAATCACAGAATAAGTGAGACTAGCTCAAAAGATATACCAGACTAAGCACGACAGGGTAGGAAATGTCATCCACTGGGAATTGTGCAAGATATTAGATTTTGATCATTCTAAGAAATGGTAAATACATTTATAAGACAATGAGAATCATAAGACAAAATCATAACATTCTCTGGGATTTTTAGATAAAAACAATCCCGGTAAGATGACAATTAATGTTAATTAACAAGAATAAAATAACTTGCTATCGAGTGGATTTAGCCGTTAGAGCGGACCACAGACTAAAAATAAAAGAAAACGAAAAGATAAAACTCACAACAATATCAACTTTAGCCAGATATATTAGGTTTTCAAACCTGTCAGCTGGTGATCGTTGTCGTCACTTCTATATTATATATACGAGTGTTATTCAATAAATATGGAGAATTTGCTCAAGGAGTTGGCAACAGGAAGTGCAGTTAACAGTTGCACCAATTAAAAGGAAATTAATAGTGATACGTTCTTTTTATCATCGAGAAAACTCTCAGCATGACCTTCTTTACGGACCGCAACGCATGGAAATTTTATTAAGCAGAGATTTAGTGTGTTTTTCTGCAGACTACGCCGATGATCAAGCATTTCTAGTCGATAAACTTACTTAAGCTGAATCTCTGTTTCTGAGCTTCAGTGGAGGAATTTTTAAAAGATGAAAAGAAGCGATTTTTGTCTACTTTTTCGAAAACGCAGTTGGTTTTTGTTTTTTATAAAACACACTATTTTCTTTATAAACCCATAGAAATCAGTTCCACAGTGGAGAGAAATTATCATTTCACCCGAACGTATGTCTGAGGTTGTAAATATATGCAGTTTCTTGGAGAAAAACAGAGGAGAATCAGGAACATAATTATAGGAATTAGCAATTCAATGATTTGTTCCTTGACGTCAGTGGAATGAAAAGAACGTTGTCTCAATCTGAATCTATTTTCATTTATAAATGTGAAAACAGCTTCCTTTTTTAATATATATATATATATATATATATATATATATATATATATATGCTGGCCCAGTCGGCTGAAGCGGTAGAATACACTAGCTGCATCTCTGCAGATGGGTAAGACTCCCTCCTACGAGTGTCCTGTATGACATTAAAAAAATCTGATAGTGAGGCTCCAATAATGCTGGAGTTTTGGGGAATGTGGAGTACTTCTTTATTGCTATAGCTCCCTGATCCACTCTGACCCGGAGTGGCAGCACCTGATAGGGTCCTATTTATGGGTCGAATACAACTAAACTATGTGCTTATGCTACACTGACTCATTTGAAATAGAACTGTCTTTACATTTAACTCGGTGTAAACAAAAACTGTACCTCTGCTAAACTGAATTTTTCGAAATAGAACTGTTTTGACATTTAAACTGTATACTTATGCTTAACTTGAATTGTTTGAAATAGAACTGTTTTGTCATTTGAACAGTGTACTTATGCCAAAGCTGCATAGTTTGAAATAGAACAGTTTATATGTATAAAATGGATTTGGCATTAAATAACCTACAATGGTTGATATGCCATAGAACCCAACCTAACCCAAACAAATTATACATATGCGCGCGTATGTGTAAATGGGTTTTAGAGAGATGTGAAAATAAAGTTTTTATAAGAAAATATAAAAGAAACCTTTGTTTAAGGGTAAATATAAATATATATATATATATGTGTGTGTGTGTGTGTGTGTGTGTGGTGCATGCAATAAGTTTCCAGACTTTTTTGTACAGGCATTTAATATTGTCATACACTCTTGAAAATTCATTATGTTATTGCTATACATCTTATGAGATGACTTAGCAAATTTTTATGATTTCAGGTTCAAATGAACAGCTACAGCAGCAATTGGAATAAACCCTACTAAAGCCTAATTGTCACAGCTGGTGAATTTCAAAAATGCAATCTGGACGTGAGGAAGAACGATAAACAGTAAAATTCTGTTTTAAACTTGGAAAAATGTCACAGAAACGTATGAAAAGCTTCAGATTGCTTTTGGAGCATCTTGCAAGAATCGAGCATGAGTTTTTGAGTGGCATAAGAGATTCAAGGAAGGCAGGGAGTCTGTGAGGGATGATGAGAGGTGTGGGAGGAAGTCAATACACCAGAATTGATTGGCCAAAAGGTTAGGGTTACTATGCTGAGGTTTTAAGGGAGTTCAGCAAGAGATTCTGTCGGAAGAGGTCAGCACTCTTCAAATCGGGTCAGTGGCATTTCCTCCAGGACAATACACCAGTCCTCAACTCCAGTCTTTATCACAGACTATTTGACTAAGACGGGCATCAAGACAGTTCCTCAGCCTCCCTATAGTCCAGATCTTGCTCCCTGAGACTTTTGGTTATTCCCTAAGCTCAGAGGCTGTTGTTATGAGACAATTGAGGAGATGAAAGAGGCTGTGACGAAGGTCATTGACATACTTGAATTTCATGTGTGTACTATCAATAAAAGTGCCCATACGAAAAAATCAGGAAACCTATTTAATGATCCTCGTATATATATATATATATATATATATATTGTTTGCCATACATTTTTTTTTCTTGCGCATGTCCATAATAACAGTATTACCGATGAAGATAAAGTCCCTATTACGCCCGTCTGTGTATCTTGCTTGCTAAGTATTGTTCTCTTCCAGGTGGTTGACTTTTTGTGACCCAACGCTGCAACGACAGTGTAATTGATAAGAATCGAACACACTTACCTTACTGAATACTTTTATATACGTGTTAAACGTTGTTCTACAGTAGGTGCCCGATAACCACCTATAAAGAAATTTACTGAATTCTTTTTCTTTATTATTCTTATTTCCTGGATGTGTTTCGTTTTTAAGACGAAGAAAAAAGAAAAGACAAGTGACACTGTAAACTACATAAGCAACGATGTGTGTAATGTATAATCGATCAATTTAAACGCTGATAACGGCATGTAGGTCAGAGCACAAAGTTGCTCCTTTTATTAAGTTCCAATGTACTTCAAGTTGTCTCGTGAATAAAGCTCTCGAAGTGAACAGACATGAAATAATACCGTGAAATGACATCCATAATCTAGTTATCTTTTTATACACAACAATAGAATCACTACAGCATAAAGAAATAGAGAAGTTCAACGTTATTTTTATCAGTAAGAATTTTTGGAATATTGTCTTCATCTTTGTTGTTACTTTTATTGTCACAACGTTTCAACCGCAGTATCCTTCGCCCTTCCTCAGATGTCCCTTGTTTATCTGGTCTTAGAAATGATTCAACCAGGGAAATCATTTTTTAAAGTTTGACTGTTGATTTCTCTAGTTGAATCATTTCTATGCGCAGATAAACAGGGGACAGCTAAGGAAAGCCGGAGGATACAGCGACCGAAACGTTGTGAAAATTAAAGTAACCATAAAGATGAAGATGGTGCCCGTGATGTAATTGTTATCGTCGTAGGAAATGAACACAGCGACACGAGTTCAAATCCTGGACGAGACTGATTGCATTTCACATAGCACTAATACCCTTGGGGAAGGTATGAATCCAATTATTCTCCCTCCAGCTATGGGTAAATAGTAGGACAGAGCAGGTTCTTCAGCCTTGGTGAGGCAACTAGTCTAGGAGAAGGAAAACTCTGAATTCAAACCTGTTAAACTCCGCTTCAAAATTGACCTTGTGTCATATCCTGCCCGAGCGGAGGGGTTGGTAAATAGGATAAAGATGAAGACTCTTACTTATAAAAATCATCAAGCTTCGTCTCAGAAATCGACGACTAATATTCGACATTATTGTGAAACTTATCATCAAGACGAGTCGACAGCCAAAATTCCTTTGTCTCTCACTCATCATCCATCCCTACAGACCATTGCTCTTTGTACGGCACCCAATGTACACATTGTGTCTGATGAATGTAAGTTTTCGCTAATAGGTCACCGTTCTTTTTATTCCACTGATGTCAAGGAACAAATTGAATTGCTAATTCCTATAATTCTGTTTTTGGTTTTTTCTCCAAGAAATTGTTTGGTTTGGTTTCTTTGTTTAATGGCATATCAACCTTTGTAGGTTATTTAATGCTAAAGCCATTCTCCTAGAAGAACAGTTGTGGTACTATTTAACCCATAGCTGGGAGGATAAGGGGGTTCATACCTTTCCCAATGGTATTTGCCCGAAAGTGAACGTTATAGCGCGACTGGAGTACGAACTCGCTTACTACGATTCCGCAGTCCATCGCTTTAACCATTACACCACGAGGACACCCCCTCCAAGAAATTGTAGATATTTACAACCTCATACATACGTACAAACAAAACCATAATTTCTCTCTACTGCGGATCTGGTTTCTATGAGTTGATAAACGAAATAAAAACAAAATGCATTTTCGAAAAAGAAGACAAAAGTCTTCTGTTTCTCTTTTTTAAAATTCCTCAATTACTGAATTTCTGACGCTGGAAAGTGCAAGAGAATGCAATACATCACATACACGCATACACACACGCACACAAAAGGGATAGCCTATGTATGACACTAAACTGCATAGAATGGTGAGGCTCAAGTTCTAGAGATCTGGGAAGTGTGGAGTACCTCTTTATTGCCATTACTCCCATACCCACTCAGACTCGGAGTGATGATACCTGTTAGGGTCCCGTCTATTGGTCAAATAGATCTTTTTAAATATTTGAATAAGGTAGGAATATTTGATGCCATAAAACAATAAATTATTTGCATTAAGAATAGTTACGAGGATTATTAAATAAGTTTCCAGACTTTTTATTTTATTAGTGTTATTTTTGTTGTTCTTCTCCGTGTACAACAATTATAGATTTCGAACCGTTCCCAAGGCAACGAAGATGTTGGGTTTTCCTTTGAGCAAATTCTCTTTGGAAAGACATGAATCCCTTTGTTCTTAGTGTAGAATTCTGAACTACAAATTGTCGACAACTAAGATTTTCTTATTTTATGACTATAAGAAAAACAAAACAAAAAAAAAAAGCAAGAGTAATACGTTAAAAATACTGTAATCTTTTAAATAGAAAAATAATTTTAAATTGTAATTTTGAATATTAGAGATTTAATAACTCCTGGTTCACAGTGCTACTTGTTTTTTTTTTTTTTTTTTTTTTTTTTTGAGAACTTAGCGAGTTTATCATGGATTTTTAAGTGATAAAATCATTACATATATCGAGTGTCGATGAAAGATAGCAATCTTTATGTTCTTGTGCAGAAATAAGGTCTTAATTTTCCTTTTTGTTCTAATGCATTTTAATTGGTTATATTGTAATTCTAAAAGTTTGGAATATTTTTAGAACAAACGACACACACACACACACACACATACACATAATATATATATATATATGCTTGCTGAGATGACAGTATATTTCTCATTTGCTTCTGTCATCTCAGCAAGCATCCATCGCTATTTGAACTATTTTGATATCCAAGTCCTGACGATGGTTTGTGAAACCGAAACGCTAACGTCGACTTTACATCATAACATATTGACTTATTTGGATTATGTTTTTTCTGCCACCTTTATACTGTCGGATTTTAGCCATATTTACTTTCACACACACACACACACACACACACACACACACACACACACATATATATATATATATATATATATATGTGTGTGTGTGTGTGTGTGAGTAATCTATATTCTATTACATTTTAATTGGTCGTATCGTAGATCTATAAGTTTGGGATTTTTCTTAGAATGAATGATATACATTATTGAATCTATTCACTTTTCGGCAGATTCTGATTTGAATGAAGCTATGGGGGGAGTGGGTCAGCATTGAACAACCAAAAAGATCATTTACGCTTGTTCAAATTGGCTCAAAACACGGAAATCAACAAAATTCGCAGAATTCTATGTATAGGTCATTGGAAATGGACACGGCGATCCGTGTTCAAACCCTGGACGAAGCTGTTTGCATTTCACATAGCACCAATGCCCATGGATTCTCCCTCTAGCTATGGGTAAATAGTCGGGCAGACTGGGCTCTTTAGCTTTGGTATGGCAACGATTCTAGGAGAAGGAAAAACTCCAATGTTAAACCATGCTTGGTTGGATAAATGCGTATTCAAGTTGGCCTAAGGTACCGACCGATTCTATGGTTTTTTTCCCTTTTCCCCGAATTAATAATAAACTTTTTGGAAAGGTTGACCATTATTCTAAATTTTAATTCAAGCAAACATTACTGATCTTTGCAACTGAACTGTGATTCGTCAAAAAACCAAAACATTTAGAATTTATTATTACTCAAAAGAAATTATTGCACTGTCCGAAAATTTTTCCCTTCCATTTTCCGTTGAAGATATTAACACTGGCATGACATTAAACTATAGTTAATATTTATAGGGATTAAGCTGAAAACCTTATCTATTGACAAGATTTTAACATATATATACTAACCAAAATATTGTCCATTCTAATTCTGATTGTAGCATTAAACAGGCATTACATCAAACTATGTTTTTGTGAGGACTTATAAACGCTGCTGAGAGGTTAATGTTTATGGGGCTTTATACTCGCTTAAAACCTGTGATATGGACAGGATTGGAAGTTACATCTTCTGAACATTAATTTATCCACCCCACTTTTTATTACAGCAATAAACATTGGCACAGTACAGAACTATATTATTGTAAGTACTTATGTGTTTATAAACATCGATCGAAATATATATATATATACGCACATAGACACACACACACATATATATATATGTTATATAGTCATTTACCGTATCATTCAGCATCACAACGACACCATAATTAAGACGCATGAAGGATTACGCAGGAACAATCAAGATGCAGGAAGGAAGACACAGGAACACTTCTTTAGAAAAATATTCACCTCTCACTTTATTTGTAAGGTTTGTGTGTGAGAGATTGCTGGAGACCAAACATAAACTTTATATTTTGACCCCACTGTTATGACCGTCACGTTGTGTCTTGTTCTCCTGATGTTGGGGTCCACTCCATCGGGGCTTCCGAGGACCCCTCGGTCGGGTGTGGCCTTCCCTACCACATCTGGTCTCTAGCTGTCTGGAAGTCTGCTGGCAACTGCTTCGGGGGTTTTCCGAGTGCCCACTTCGGTCGGGTGCGGCTATCCCTACCACATCTGGTCTCTACTGTCTGGGAGTCTGCTGGCAACTGCTTTTGCACCCCAAACTCAACTGAGTTAAATAATAACTCAACGCCCACACGATCGCCTACTGGATCTTTGAATCGGATGTTCAATCGTCATCAAGCGGAAATAACTGTCATGCAGTTCAGAGGTCACTCTCTTCCGTTGCATGACTGTAATGGCAGAATGGAACCTTGACCTTGTCCCATATCATAAGCCTTAATCCGCCCACGCGATCTCTTTCGATTACTGGCCGTTGAAATGTGTCACTTCCTTCCGGTGTATTACCTTGGAATAGCATTTTTAGGCCGGGGCGAAGGTCAAAATATAACATATATATATATATATATATATAAATTGGCCGAGCATAGTCAAAAGCGACCCGGAGGCTCCCTTTTTAAAAGCTACGACACCAAAGTGGCGGGAAGACGTTACTCCTTTTTATGGATTGTTCCACTTACTCTTGATTCATACCTTATAATGTTAAGCTTTAAGCAATGAGACTTCAAGTACCATTTTTTGAGTTTTTGGTTTGTCTCGACCTGGGATTGAACCCTTGTCTCCCGAACCATTGGTGAAAACTCTAAAAAATACGTTACGGTTTCAAAATAAATTTCGAATATTAATTACATCACAGTTTTGAAACACTATCACTAACGAAAATAGAATTTTAAAAAATTTCTCATGTTTTCATTTCATTTAATAAAATAAAAATAAACGTAAATATTAAAAGGATACAGCATCACACACCCTGATGAAGGTTTGATATAAGACTGAAACATCTTTGGCAAATAATTCTACTAAAAACAAAATAATCCTCTGAATGCCATGAATATTTGTACATTTACAGGGTGGTAATTTACTAAGCTTTTTGCTTAGATGTTGCACAAGGCCATATGAAAGGGGCACCCAATGAGACTCGAACTCACTCGTGTAGGTTTGCTAGTCGAGCTTGCTAACCATTACACCACCAGAGGCGCCTTCTGTATGTCACGCCGAGTGCTTGCCAAGTTTTCTCGTCACGGTAATTCAATAATATATATAGTCATGCACAGACAGACTGTTTCGTTCTATCAGAACTCTTCAGAGTGGCTAGACACGCAAGACGCTCGAAGCCGGAATCGAAACCCGTCCAACTTTACGATAGACTAAGGCTTCAGACCACACGGCCACAAGCGGACTAGGTAGGCTAAGGGAATTTTTATTAATTTTTTTTTAGGTAATTTATATTTAGCAAACAGCTGCAGCCTTTGTTTACATTTTTTCATACCCTATCGGCTACCAGAGAGCTCAATTCTTTCGAAGAGCCTTGCATTACGCTAACAGTGGCCGACAATTCCTTCGCCAGAGAGCTCAACCCCCATGGGGGAGTATATATTGTCATCCACAGACAGACTGTTTCGTTCTATCAGAACTCTTTAGTGTGGCTAGACACGCAGGACGCTCGAAGCCGGAATCGAAACCCGTCCAACTTTACGATAGACTAAGGCTTCAGACCACACGGCCACAAGCGGACTACGTTGGCTAAGGAAATTTTTTTTTTTTTAGGTATTTTATATTTAGCAAACAGCAGCAGCAGCCTTTGTTTACATTTTTTCATACCCTACCGGCTACCAGAGAGCTCAATTCTTTCGAAGAGCCTTGATGGTGTCTCAAAATGAATATACATATATACATATATTTATATAGGGCTGTGCCCGTGGTGTAAAGGTTATCGTTATGGGAAACGGACACAGCGACATGATTTCAAATCTTCGACGAAGTTGATTACATTTCACATAGCACTAATACCCTTAGGAAAGGTATGAATCCATCCATTCTCCCTTCTGCTAAGGGTAAATAGTAGGGTAGGCTACGTTTTTTGCCTCGGTTAGGCAACCAGTCAAGGAGAAGCAAAACTGAATTTAAACCTGTTAAATTCTGCTTAAAAATTGACCTTGTGTCACATCCTGCAAAAGCGGAGGGGTTGGTAAATACATATATATAGGGTGACTAAGAATATATATATATATCATCATCATCATCATGTCGCGCCGCCAGCACGGATATCCCTGACCCTCTCTCGCCACTTCTCCCTATCATTCATCGCCTCCGTCAGGTCTTCAGGGTTACATCCTGTGTCCTCACATAGTTGCTGTATGTAAGTTCGTGCTGGTCGTCCTACTTTTGCACATCCATATGTGGGGGTCCACAGGAGTACATCACTTATGACCTCGTCCTTGCTTCTCCATATATATATATATATATATATATAGGATGTCTCAATATATATATATATATATATACCGTCTCAAAATATATATCTATAGGTTGTCTCAAAATAAATATATATATAGGGTGTCTCAAAATAAATATATACATAGGGTGCCTCAATATATACATATATATATATATTATTCGGTCCAGTTAAACCAGAGTGGGGAATAATTCCGTCAGGACAAAAAATCATTCAATTATGAACAATTCAAATTTTCCTGGTCAAGAGTTTAAGAATTTACAAATTAAAAAAAATTAATTTACAATAATTCCAACCGGTAATAAAAACTAAAAACCGGAAGTGGGCGAAATGGGGCAGAAACTCTTCACCCCTCTTCTACCCCCTCCAACTCTTACTTCCTGTGTCTATTCTGAACTTTTTTTATCCATTAGATCTGAAGAAGTCTTGTATTTTGGGTGTTATTGATTCATATCAATACCCATAACTGGATGGAACTAGATTTATAATCCTAATGTAACCGGTTTTTGTTTTTCCTAAAGAAATATATATATATATATATATATATACTTCTCATATATATATATATATATATATATATATATATATATTTCTCATATATATATATATATATATATTTCTCATGTATATATATATATATAAATATTCTCATATATGTATGTGTGTCTCTGTGTGTGCGTATGTGTGTATTCTCATATATATATATATATATATATATATATATATATATATATATATATATATATAGGGTGTCTCAAAATAGATGATTAATTACTGAGACAAGCGCAATATTCTCTAGTATTTCACTCCTCAGCAAATTTTAATAATTGACGTCTTTGGAAAAATCGGTCCATGATGATGTTAGTGCTTCTTTTTTACGATTCTAATTAAACCCTCATTGTTAAAAGAAGGATTGCGTTGACTAGAAAATCACGTTCGGCGCTATAGGAATCCCAACGAAATAGTCATTCAGTTGCAAATTTGACTGAAATTGGTTTTATCCACGAAGTTAGGAAACTTTAACTGTTTTGCTCTAATGAAATGTCACTATGATGTTCTTTGCTCCAGGATTATACACACACACACACACACACACACACACATATATATATATATATATATATATATATATATATATACAGGGTATCTCAAAATAGATGCAACCTATTAATATGATAATGATTTATCATTGAGACGAGCGCAATTGCGGATATTTGGAACACATCATAGAAAAATGCATCGATTGAGCTGAAAACATCAATGTTTCTTTTTAATTGTTCTTATAGTATCTTCCGGGACAGGAAATTTTCTGTTGAGTTTCTTGTCTCAGTAAAAAATCATTATTATATTAATGGGTTGCATCTATTTTGAGAAAGTTTTGAATGATTTTTGTCTCCAAAAAAGCAGTGATACAAAATATTTTCCTCTCTTGTCCAAAGCATTGTGATCCAGGATTAATAGTTATAGTATAGTATTTTCAAATCTGAAACAAAAAAGAACACAACATTACTATAAGTAGAGTTATTAGAAGTCCTATAGGCCCCATGTATATTGGGGACATTCTATACATGCCATCGGATTTACTTCCATTTTCTCCCTCACTTTCTCTCTCTGTTTCAGCTTATCTCTTCCCATTATTATATATATATATATATGTGTATATATATATCTTTCTCTCTTTCTCTCTCACACACACACTCACACACACATATTTATATATATTATATTTATAACTATGTCTAAAACTCTAGCGCCGTCAAAAAAAAGAAACCAAAAAAACAGATAATGCCATTTCTAAATAAAATAAAATTTTAACAAACCGATATCTGGAAAAGATATATATATATATATATATATATATATATATAAACCCTAAGCGTCTGTACTGCAAGAAAATAATCGACCAGTACCGCAATGACTAGCCGAAAGGTAGTATCTAAGCTAATATGTAAAAATACACAGCCTGGATAGGTAGTTTCTGCCTCTTTTAGCTATTATATATATATATATATATATATATATGCAGAATTTTTTATCTTGTCCAAAGAGATAAAAAAATAGTAATTATTTCAAAATAAATAGGTCCACTAAGACATTTATATTTTTTAAGAATGATTTCTTTTGTTCCTACATACTTGTACGTTTCCAATTTGTTGCTTTCCTCAGAGAATATTTAGTAATTCACAATTGGATGTAGCACAAGGCCAAATGAATGGGGCACCAAATGTGACTCGAACTCACTCGTGTAGGTTTGTTAGATCCAGTAACAAGCTGAAAACATACACGTATGTAAAAACGAAATCAGTAATTATTAAAGAATATACATCTCTTAGTGGACCAATTCATTTGGAAATATATATATATATATATATATATATATATATATATTACAACACTATACATATATGGTTGTCACTATTTCACTTCGTGGGTTTTTGACAGACCAAATGCGGAATAATATGCAGAGTACTCAATATCTGTGATAGACATCAAAAATTAATACACACACACACACACACACACACACACACACACACACATATATATATATATATATATATATATATATATATATATATTTCATGAAGAATGCAGCATCATATGTACTCAGCAATGGAAAAGAGGACAGGAAAAATTTTGCTTGATGCTAACTTTATATAATTAAGCTTAGATATTCAATTCGATTAAGTTGATGGATACAAAATAGTCCAGTTTAACATAGATAAATAAATAGAACCAGCCCATCAATACTTTAAACGTTTATGAACTAATAAAAAATACTAATATGATTACAACCTGTTCCGGGGTCCGGAAGTACAGAAAACGTAGAGGCCTGAGGTTAAGCCGTTTATGTATTTTTTTCTGCGATGTCTGACAGATGAAGAGGAATGACAGAAAGTTCTAGTAAAGATGTAGCAATTCACAGACAAGACACAGATTCCATGAAAATTATTTAAGAATTTTTCTAAGTGAACCCTTTTAGAATACTATTATAGAATAACGTTTTTCTTTGGTTTCTGGCAGGCGATAATTATTTTTCTTGTCTGATGCTAAAAGCTTTTCCACAGATGTTTTCATGTAACATGTACAACCAACCTAAAGAATTAGAATTCCAACATGAGTGCAATCAGCCATTGGCTCCTCTTCTTAGCGTTGTGGGTAACATTTTAATCTTACAGACTATTGCTAGTCAAGTCAATTCACACTTAACGAATTGATACGCTATTTCGTCTTCAAATCAGCAATCTAATCTAAGTAAATAACAATGTATGATATATCGCTGCGTTACCCATTTTAACGTGAAGGAATAATCGTGCGGGATATCACCAACATTAGAGAAACATGTAATTAACGTCTATTTCATTGGAGATGCTTATCAATGAGTTATATTTCTTGTGTTTGGGTTGTCGTCATCTCTTGTGTTCTTCGATTATTTTCAATTCTTTTTTTTGACTGCCTGACCCATCTGATCTCCTGATTTTCTCTCTCTCTCTCTCTCTCTCTCTCTCTCTCTCTCTCTCTCTTAGACTGCTCCTCACCCCTCTCTGTTCTCTGACTCTCTGTTCAAATCTGCCATTATGAAAATAATGGCATTTTATCTGCCCCTTACATCAAACTCTTTTCATTGTCATTTTATTTTAAAAGTAGAAGGAAAATCAGGTATTTACTTATGAAAGAATGTCGAATGAACTGACCTATTTTTAAGCTATAACTTTTTTGAAGGTCATAAATAGTGGAATATTCATCGATCATTGTATATTTCATCAATCAGGCATTTTCATAAACAAAGACAATTCAGAAACTATTTGTCAATGGAATTCGCTTTACTCTAAATATTTTTTGTTTAATTTAATATTAAGAATAATTAAAACCATACAACTAGAAGCAAATTATTAATATTAGATTGGAATACTTGAAACCATACAACTCGGACCAAATTATTTGCATTCAATAGTGTAACAGAGATCATACAACAGTGAGCAAATTATTTCCATTTGGAAAACAGGAAATCATACAGCTACGTGCAAATTATTTGTATTAGATAGGAATACTTGAAACTATATAGCGCCCTGTCAGCTAGGGGTGTAGAATACGCCGAGTGCATCTCTGCAGAGGGGTAATACCCCCCCCCGAATGAGGCCACCGATGAGTGTCCTGATATGACATTTAACAATCTGATGGTGAGGTTCCAGTAATGCTGGTGCTTTGGGGAATGCGGAGCGCCCCTTCGTTGCCATTGCTCCCAGGTCCACTTTGGCCTGGAGTGGTAGCACCTGATAGGGCCCTATCGGTGGGTTAAATAAAATTAACTGCATACTTGTGCTAAAAGGAATTGTTTGAATTAGAACTGTTTGACTAAACTAAATTGCTTGAAATATAAATGTTTTTGACTATTAAACTGTACTTACATTTAAACTGCGTGCTTATGCTAAACTGAATTGTTTGAAATGGAACTGTTTTTTACATTGAAACTGTACTTACGCTAAACTGAATTGTTTAATATAAAACTTCTGTGCTTATACTAAACTGAAATAGCTGAATTAGATCTGTTTAAATAAACTGAATAGCTTGAAATATAAATGTTTTGACAATTAAACTGTGTACTCGTGCTAAGCTGAATTGTTTGAAATAGAACTGATTATTTGCATAAAAATGGATTTGGCGTTAAATAATCAACCAACCAACCTATGAAACTATACAACTGTGTGCAACTAATTCTTAATAGCTAGGAATACTTGAAACCATATAACTGTGTACAAATTATTTATATAAGATAGGGATACTTGAAGCCATAAAATTGTGAGAAAATTAGTTGTATTATGAATACTTGAAACCTGACAACAGAGTGAGAATTATTTATATTTGATAGGAATTCTTGAAACCGCACAACTATGAGCAAATTATTAGAAGAGGAATACTTGAAACCATATAACTGTGGGCAGATTATTTGTTTTAGATTGAATAGCTTGAAACCATAAAACTATGTACAAATTATTTGTATTAGATAGAAATACTTGAAACTATGCTACCATATACAAACTATTTGTATTTGATAGGAATACTTGAAACTGTGAGGAAAAACTCTTGTAAAACAAGAATAAAAAATGTCAATGTGAACGTACAACAAACACGATTATATAATCTCTGTGCATTAAATAACCCAAGAAAAGTTTACATGCCGTTAAATTTTAGTTTTTAAACCTCTTCTGCAACTCTGTGCACTTTTTATCCCCTTTTCTTACGAATTTGTTTTTATTGGTCTAGTGGGGAGAGTGTTCACCAATGGTCCGGAAGACTGGGGTTCAATACTAGGTCGTGTCATACCAAAGACTTAAAAATTGGTATTTGGTACTTCATTGCTTAACACTCAGCATTGTAAGGTAAAGATCAAGGTCAAATGGAGCAATCCAGAGAAAGGAGTAGCACCCTCCCCTACACCTTGGTGTAGTAGCTATCGAAAAGGGAGCCTTCGGGTCACCCTCGACTACCGTCGCCAACAACAACAAACAAATAACGTTTACTCTGGGTGTGTTTTTCACTCCAGTTTTAACGAGGTAATTTTTTTCAACTGAAGTCTGAGAAACAATAAATATCACATATCTTGTCTCTATATATCCAAGTTGATTTTGACAGGGTTCTCGTCTACATTAACTCTATTAGCTCACTGATGTCCTTTTCCTGTTCCTTCTTTTCCAGGATCTTTGGTACGGTTCCAATGTCTCTCACTACGACTGATACCATTGCTACCTTCAGGTTTATTACTATTATTTACTCCTTTTCGAGTTTTTGATACCAGCGTAAGCCGATGTCTTCTCACAGGAGATTGAGTGGCAGCGAGTCTCCTCAAATCTCCAGGACTCATCTCAGTATTCTGGCTGTTCTCAATAATGTAGTTGTTTTAAATGGTCTCAGCTTGTCCTCTTATTTCCAAGTCATCCATTGCCTTTAATAATCCTTTCATGACTGCGAAGAACACCAATTACACTTAGTATAAACGTTACTTTATTGTTCCACAGTTTTTTCAATTCCTTACCAAAGTCGAGGTATTATCGGATGAAGACAGACTACTTCGACATTGTAGCAGGTGTGCTACTAGGAGTCACATTAGCCCCATACCTGTTTATCATCTTCCAAGACTACTTGCTTAGAACGTCTATTGATTTAATGAAAGATAACGGTTTCAAGCTTGCAAAGGAAAGAAGCAGAAGATACCCAGCACAAACAATTAGGGAAGCAAACTACGCCGATGACATAGCGATTTTGGCAAATACTCCGGCCCAAGGCGAATCCCTGCAACATAGTCTGGAACGAGCAGCTGGTTGCATAGGCCTCCACGTCAACGCAGACGAGACGGAATACAAGCGCTTTAATCAAAGAGACGATATCTCCACCCTAAAGGGTAGGCCTTTGAAACTGGTGGACAAGTTCCCCTATCTAGGAGGTTACATGAAACAGACATGCAGGACACTGCTGGAGAAGTAGTGACGAACTCATCACCGGTATATGCCTGTGGACCTGTTCACATGGATGAGCAAAGGCAGGACGATCAGCCCGAAATTATATATAACAACTCTGTGCTGATACAGGATATAGCCTTGAAAACCTCCCTGGGGCGATGGACGACAGAGACTGATGGCGAGAGAGGGTCAGAGAGGTCCGTGCTGGCAGCGCAACATGACGAGGATGAGGATGATCACCTTCTTTCAATTTATCTCAGTAATCAGCCGGGAGAGCAAAGTCTATAATTCTGCAGCTTCTCTTTTTTTGTTGTGGATTATTATAAAGTCTGATAGTCTAACTGAGATTATTATTATTATTATTATTATTATTTACTCCTTGAGAGTTTTTCACATCGGTTTTAGCTGATGGTCTTTCACTGGAGTTTGAGTGACAGCGTCTCCTCAAGTCTCCAGGACTCGACTCAGTATTCTGACCGTTCTCAATAATACTGTAGTTTGGATGGTCTCCACTCGTCCTCTTATTTCCAAATCCTCCAGTCCCTTTAATAATCCTTTAGTTACTATACCAAAAGCACCAATCACAAATGGTATGATTGTCACCTTCATATTCCATATTTTTTTCAATTCCCTTACAAGGGTGAAGTACTTATCCTTCTTTTCACCTTCTTTTAGTTTTATTCTGTGGTCCGCCAGGACAAAGAAGTCGACAATTTTGCAAATTCTCTTTTTTTTTTTGTTGATTATTATAAGGTCTTGTCTTCTGGCCGAGATTAGGTGATTCGTTTGTATGTTAAAGTCCCATAGGAATTCATGTGTGTGATTTTCTAGGACAGCTGCTGTGTTTGCATATACCATTTATTCGTATGGTCAAATTTAAATTTCTTGCTTATCTCGAAGTGGATCACCTTGCCCACCCAGTCGTGTCCAGTCTTATACTCCTTCTGTGCTAAATTGCTGAATTCGCTTATTATGTGATTGATAGTTTAATCCCTATCACCATATAATCTACATTTGCTCTTTATTATTATTATTATTATTATTATTATTATTTACTCATTAGACTTTTTCACATCAGCGTTAGCTGATTGTCTTTCACTGGAGTTTAAAAAGTCAGCAAGTGTCCTCAAGTCTCCGGGACTCTTCTCAGTGCTCTGGTCATTCACAATAATGTAGTTGTTTGGATGGTCTCCACTCGTCCGCCAACTTCCAAGTCCTCGAGTCTCTTTCGTAACCCCTTAGTTACTGCTCCAAAAGCACCAATTACAATTGGTATAATTATCACCTGCATGTTCCACAGTTTTTTCAATTCCTAGAAGGTCGAGGTATTTATCCTTCTTTTCACATTCTCTCAGTTTTATTCTGTAGTCATCCGGGACATCAAAGTCGACAATTTTGCAAGTTCTCTTTTTTTTTGTTGATTATTCAGTGCAAGTTTTTGTTGATTATTCAGTGCAAGTTCTCTTTTTTTGTTGATTATTCAGTGCTTTTTATTATTATTATTATTATTATTATTATTATTATTATTATTATTAGTAGTAGTAGTATTTTCTTCTGATTTCTAAGTCTTCTAGTACCTTCACAAGTCCTTGCAGATTGTTCCGAGAAAACCAATTAATATTGATATCACCGTCACCTTCGTGTTCCATATTTTTTTTAGTTCTCTAGTGAGAACTTATTTCTATTTTCGCTTTCTTTTAATTTTACACAGAGGTCCACCGGGACGGCAAAGACTACTATTCGGCACATTCGCTTTTTTATTGACTATCACGAGGTCTGGTCATCTGGCCGAGATTTGGTGATCTGTGTGAACCTCAAAATTCCAAAGAACTCTGTTCATCTCATTTTCCAGGGCGAACTCTGTTTTCTGTATATACCACTTGATCGTTACGTCAAATACAATTATCATTGCTGTTGTTGTTGTTGTTGTTGTTGTTGTTGTTGTTTGTTGGTTTACTTATTCGAAAATATTTTAATCTAATTTAATTATTTTTTACTCTATGTGAATTTCAGCACCAGCTTTTAGTTTTTTTTATTGAAGTTTAAGGAAGAGCAAGTCTCCTGAAGTGTCCAGAACTTTCCAAAGTATTTTAGCTTATTGTAATTGTGGTGTAATCTGGATGAACTCGATTCTTCCTTTCATCTCCAGGACTTTTTCCAGGTATTTGGGGACTGCTTCAAGTGCTCCAATTACTATCGGAGTTACCGCTATATTCACATACCGCTACAATTTTTAGGTCTGAATTATTTACTGAATGATTTAAGATATGCTTGACTAGTATTAAACACTAAATGAATGGCTTTGAGAATGAAGAAGATTATAATGAATAAATATGTTTCTCACTGTAAATGCCCATTCACCATTCAGTTAGCGGAGAGTTACTGATGAAATTACGTATATATATATATATATATATATGAAAGTAAATATTGATCTAAATCCGACAGTATGAAGATAGCAGAAAAACAGAATAATCCAAATAGGTGAATTTATTGTAATGTAAAGTCAACGTTAGACGTTTCGGTTTCAATAACCTTCATCAGGACTTTGATATCAGGAGAATTGTTCATAGAGCGATGGATGCTTGTCAAGATAACAGGAGCAAATAAAATTTATATGACGAAAAATATTTAAACGTTCATAAACCGTTCTTAATCTAAAAGTATTAAGTACCAGTTTGGCACGTGGAAAGATATTTGAAAATGGATTTTTCTTAAGAGACAAGAAAAATTCTCCCGCCTTTTAAAGAACTACACAGAGATAGGTAAATTTTTATATATACAGATCGTTTTGAAGTCATCCATGTTAGATGTTGTGTAAGAAAGTATTTGGTATTTGTTTTTTTTTTTCGAAAGGACAGTATGAAAGTAAATACCAAATACATTCTTACACGACATCTAACATGGATGGCTTCAAAACGATCTGTATATATGAAAACTTACCTATCTCTGCGTAGTTCTTTAAAAGATGGGAGGATTTTTCTTGTCTCTTAGAAAAATCCGACATATTCAAATATCATTCCACGTGACAAACACGTACTTAATACTTTTAAATTAAGAACGTTTTGCGGACGTTTGTATCTTTTAGTTGTATACATTTTATTTGCTCCTGTTATCATGACAAGCATCCATCGCTGTGTGAACAATTCTCCTGATATCAAAGTCCTGATGAAGATTATTGAAACCGAAACGTTTATCACAATAGATTCACCTATTTAGATTATTCTGTTTTTCTTTCTTTCTCTATATATATATATATATGTATATATATATATATATCTATATATATATAACTTATATTAAATATGATGAGTTGCCTAAAATTTGCTGAGCGCGCACCACATACCGTAACGTCTTAAGCTCGGTTTAGTCTGACACAACGCACAAAAATATCTACACTATTTTTCAGCCGATTGACTCTTCGGTGTTTTCATGTGTATATGGTATCTGCTGATTTTCATCAATTTTTCTATCTTTAATTCCCACAACATTGCTGTCAAATTAAAATTCCTGGTGGTACATAAATGTATACAAATAATACGCTCTTAGCATAACGGTTATCGTCGTGGGAAATGGAATCAGTGGCCAGGGTTCTAATCCAGGTCGAAGCTGTTTGCATTTTACGTCACACTAATGCCATTAGAAAAGGCATGAATTCATGTATTTTTCTAGCTCTAGATAAATAGTAGGACCGACATTAGGCTTGGTTAAAGAATTAGTCTTTATCATATTCTACCTCAATGCAAGAATAAAATCGCCTTTTTCTTCTGCATGGCCAACTCACAGACGAACTACAACAGTTCTCGAGCGAAACTTGAGAATACCATCAGTTAGATACTGATTGTTCGTTCACTGTATCTTGTGTAGTAAAATGGTTTCCTTCTTAAATTCTTAATGTGTTTCTCTTCTTTTCTCTGTTAACTTGAATATACGAATTTCAACAGTCAAGGAGAAATAATAAAAACTCTTCATTCTAACCAGGTTCCCTCCGCTTAAAAACTGACCTTGTGTCACATTCTGTCCAAAATCAATAATTTGGTTCCTGTAACTTTGCATCTGGCCATGATCCTCTGGAACACACACACACACACACACACACACACACACACACACACACACACACACATACACGCAGTTACACACGCATACACACATACACGGACACACATACACATATAAAAAGGCACACAAACACACACATACACACACCTTGTGTCACATCCTGTTCGAAATCAAGCAAAAAAAAAAGGCACACAAACACACACATACACACACCTTGTGTCACATCCTGTTCGAAATCAAGCAAATAATTTGGTTCCTCTAACTTTCCATCTGACCATGATCCTCTGGAACACACACACACACATACACGCAGATATACATGCATACACATATACACGGACACACATACACATATAAACAGACAGACAGACACACATATACACACACACGCACATATTCATACGGTCGCATCTTTTTTGTGATATAGCTTTATATTCATTCGATGCAACTCAAAATAATAATCTAGAAATAAATAATTTGATTAATTCCGAATTTTGTTAATTACAAATGATATGCAATTAGTTTATACGGAAACTCCTTTTTTATGAAATGAATGATTTAATTTAAAAGATCTTCTAACGAATCAAATAATTGTCAACACAAATTTTTAAAGATGCCTTTAAATAACTTAAAGGAACTATGGAAACGAATTTAGCAGTCTTTTAATTCAATAAAAAAAACAAACAAATATCTTGTGTAGAAAATGTTTTATTTTTTACCCGAAAGCATCTTTGAAAATTCATAGTTAGTTCGCATGTGTGAAGCGGAGTCATCGACAACTGCAATGCCGGCGAGGATTTGATCGTCAGATTGTGGAGGAGGAACACGACTTACCTCTAGCGTCAAAATCCTTCCTACCGTATTTTCTTATTTCAATCCCTGAGGCCGTGGAAGTAGGTGAAAATGAATAACGGATACAACGTGCGGGATAGCTTCTTCGTTCTAGTTCGAACCGACTCTTCCCGTACGTTCGAAAGGTCAATTCACTTTCTCTACACGTGATCACTAATCTCCTCGCACCACAGCCACTAAAAGAGAGTGCGAATCAAGGAAACCAGTCTTTTTGTTGGGTTAACGTAGGCTGCATCGTCACCACTTAGACAGCCGATCAAGTCTGGTGACCTCGGTTCGACTCTAGTTAACTGCTATTTTCACTGCAGGTTACTAGATCAAATATATCACCAGTGTGCTAATCAAGGAAATCAGTCTTTTTTGTTGAGTTCGCGTAGGCAGCATCGTCCGGCCAGCTCCGTCTCCACTTAGACAGCCGATCGAGTCTGGTGACCTCGGTTCAAATCCTGAACGAGACTGATTTCATTTCACATTGCACTAATACCCTTGGGAAAGGTATGAATCCAATTATTTTTCCTCCAGCTATGGGTAAATAGTAGGGCAGACTAGGTTCTTCAGCCTTGGTGAGGCAACTAGTCTAGGAGAAGAAAAACTCTGAATTCAAACCTGTTAAACTCCGCTTAAAAATTGACCTTGTGTCATATCCTGCCCGAGCGGAGGGGTTGGGTAAATATGATATATATGAAAATAGGATTTGGCTTTTAATAACTAACAATAATTGATAGGCTATAAAACTAACCCCAACAAAGAAACCAAACCAAAGGTAATCAATGTTTTTATCCATAAAATATATACCCTATATGTTAATATAGAATTGAAAAAAAAATCTTGTTGAATTGTGTGTTTTCGTCAAATCTTATTGATAGTGTATTATATCGGCACTGTACCGATTGGATATTATTAGTACGGACCCGATATAATATATCAATGGAAACAAAAAGATTAAATCAAAAACTGACACGAATGAAAAACAGCCAATTGACGGTAATTGCTGCTTTATTTCTATTTTTCCATTTTTTTTTTTTTACAGATTTTCAATAACACATTATATTTGTCATTGTTATGAGAAGCAAAGAGGCGTAAAAACTCCCTTGAAAAAGAAAATTAAACAAACATCTAAACAAGTAGATTTTTATCCAATTTTTTCTACTCTGAAAGGATATACGTTTTATGAAAATTCTAATTCTCGTAAATGCACTAAGAAAAAGAACGAATACATATAATCTCCTTCCACCTATGGATAAATAGTAGGGCAAACTGACTTCTGTAGTCTTTGGTAAGGCAACCAGTTTATGAAAAGGAAAACGTTAGATTCAAACCAGCGGTATTCCGCTTAAGATTGACCGTGCGTCGAAACCTGCTTGGGATGGTCATGAGGGGCAGGCGAATACATATATAAATCCATTAGAAACGATTTTACGATAAAAATGCATTGAAAACGATTTTTTTACCTTGAAAAAGCATACCCAAAGTTTATTAGAATATGCATTGCTAAAAAGTGTTACTATAAAAATGCTCTGGAAAAATGGTTACTATAAAAAAGTATGGGAAACAATTTCATTATAGAAATGCATCGGAAACGATTTTCACTAAAAAAATAATTGAAATCACTAGCACTATAAATATGCACTGGAGCGAATTTTACTATAAAAATGCTGTCGAAATGATGTATACAATAAGAATTATTGGAAATGATGTTTACAATGAAAATAGACTGCAAATGATGCTTGCAATGAAAATTAATGGAAACGATTTTACTATAAAAATGGATTGGAAATGATGTTTACAATGAAAGTTATTGGAAACGATATTTACTATAAAAATTCAATTGGAAATGATGTTTATTATGAAAATTATGGGAAACGATTTTTACATTAAAAATGGATTGTAAAGGAAGTTTACAATTTGCTATGAAAATGAATTGGAAATGATGTTTAGTATAAAAATGCATTGGAAATGATATTAACTCTAAAAATGCATTGGAAATGATGTTCTCAATAAAAATGCATTGGAAATTATGTTTGCTATGAAAATGCATAGGAAATGATGTTTACCATAAAAATGCATTGGAAATTATGTTTACGGTAAAAATGCATTGGAAATAATGTTTACTATAAAAATGCATTTGGAAATGTTTTCTATAAAATGCATTAGAAATGATATTTACTATAAAAATGTATTGGAAATGATATTTACTATAAAAATGTATTGGAAATGATGTTTGCTATAAAAATGCATTAGAAATGATATTTACTATAAAAATGTATTGGAAATGATATTTACTATAAAAATGTATTGGAAATGATGTTTGCTATAAAAATGCATTAGAAATGATATTTACTATAAAAATGTATTGGAAATGATATTTACTATAAAAATGCATTGGAAATGATGTTCACAATAAAAATGTATTGGAAATGATGTTTGCTATAAAAATGCATTAGAAATGATATTTACTATAAAAATGCATTGGAAATGATGTTCACAATAAAAATGCATTGGAAATGATGTTTGCTATGAGAATGCAATGGAAATGATGTTTACTATAAAAATGAATTAGAAAAGATGTTTACAATAAATATAGATTAGAAATGATCTTTACTATAAAAATGGATAAGAAATGATGTTTATCAAATATAACAATGCATTTGAAAAGAATTTTACCATTAGAATGGATTGGAAATTATTTTTTTACTTTGCCTTAATACTTTATGAAAGGCATGAATCCATCTCTTATATTCATCAACTATTTGTATATAGTTGAGATTGTATTTTTTAGCCTTGGTAATGCAAATAGATTAGGAGAAAGAAAACTATGAATTCAAATCAGCTTTACTTCTCGTAAAAACCACTACATACATTTTATAAAAAGGAGGAGGCTTTCTTGGAGTAATGGGTATCGTCGTTGGAAAAGGACAAGGCTATTGGCATTTCCCATAGCACTAAAACCCTTGGGAAAAGGATGAATCAAATCATCCTCTTTCCAGTTATGTGTTAATAGTAGGGCAGACTAAGTTCTTCAACTTTGCTATGGAAACCGGTCTTGTAGAAAGATAACTCTGTTTATTTATTTGTTTGTTTGTTTGTTGGTTTGTTCTATGGCATATCAACCTTTGTAGGTTAATTAACGCCAAATCAATTTTTAATACAAATAAACTTTTCTATTTCAAGCAAACCAGTTTAGTATAAGTACTCAGTTCAATAGTCAAAAAACTTTCTATTTCAAGCAATTCAGTTTAGTCTAACAGTTATAATTCAAACCATTCAGTTTAGTATAAGTATAGTTTTTGTTTGCACAGAGTTAAATGCCAAACCAGATCTATTTCAAACAGTTCAGTTTAACATACAAAAACAGATCCGTTTCAAGCAATTTAGTTTAGCAGATGTACGTAGTTTAAATGTCAAAACAGTTCCATTTAAAGCAGTTCAGTTCAGCCTAAGTCCGCAATTTAGTTCTATATGACCTATTGGTAGGGTCCTATCATGTGGCACAGTGGACATGGGAGCGATGGGCCACAGTGGACATGGGAGCGATGGCAATGAAGGTGTACTCCGCATTCCTCAAAGCTCATGCATTACTAGAACCTCACCATCAGATTGTTTAGCGTCATATACAGGACACTCATTAGTGAGGGGGGGGTCTTACTCGTCTACACAGATGCAGTTGGTGTATTTTACAGCCCCATCCCCTGCCGACAAGCCAAGATAACTCTGAAGATAAACTCTGCATAAAAATTGACCTTGTGCCGCATTCTGTTCGACCTGAATGGTAAATACATTTATACATTTCATGAAAATTGATCTTAGACCTATTAGAAATATTGATAGGTTTGGTTTGGTTTCTTTGTTTAATGGCATATCAACTTTTGTAGGTTATTTAATGCCAAAGCCATTCTCCTAGAAGAACAGTAGTGGTGCTATTTAACCCATAGCTGGGAGGATAAGGGGGTTCATACCTTTCCCAAGGGTATTTGCCCGAAAGTGAACGTAATAGCGTGACTGGAGTACGAACTCGCTTACTCGATTCCGCAGTCCATCACTTTAACTATTACACCACGAGGACACCCCTGGAATATTGATAGTTGCAGTGTATCCTTAATTATCTAATGAAAGCAACGAATGTCGTGCGTCTTATGATACAAAAGAATATACTGAAATTGACCAAACAAGAAATAAGTATTAAAAAGCGAAAAGAAAAGCATTGTCAATGGTCAGGAATTGATTATAGTATTAGATTCGTTTGAAAGTCTGAGGTATTTTTTATCGTTATTATTATATAAACTTTTGATAAAAGTCGACAGAAGTCTGCTTTCAAATTTATATGAGTTGATTTACTTTTTCATTTGGAAAAATGACAACGTCATTTCTAGTTGATTTACTGAGTCCACCATTTAAAATAACATTAAAAGAAGACAAAAAGAAAAACATTGGATTCTTAAGGTTGATGTCTTCGTAGAGAAGAAATGTCTACGAATAGAGCCCCTCCCCACTAAAAAAATAGCAAACCTCTAATATGAATTGACACATCAAACACAAGAGATAATATCATAAGGCATTCAATTGATCTATACTGGGTCACTTTTGTTGAATAGAAAATAATTCATATGAAACATTTGTCAGGTGACAAGCTTTCCAATAAACGTGGAGTGGAAAGACGTGAGGACTGGCAGAATAAATCCACATCGCTATTTCCCAGACGTCTGGGTTGGGGAGATTAAAACAGAAGGAGAATAACAGTAGAAAATAAGAACAGGAATGACAATGAAAGAAAAGTAAATCAATAATCAGAATAATAACAGAATAACGAAATAAAGAAACATTAGCATTAAAATAGGAAGATAAAAGAATGAAAGAATTACGGAATCAAATATCGTAATAGGGGAATTATATTTGAGTTATCAGAATAAAATAAACACAGAATATGAAAAAGAACAAATAGAAATAAGGAAAGAAAAAAGACTTATAAACACACACACACACACACACACACACACACACACACACACACACACACACACACACACACACACACACACACACACTAAATAAATAAAAAAACAAAGCAAAATAGAAAAAAAAAAAAAAGAAAACGATAACATAATTGAACAGGATACAGTAATATTAGAATAACAGAATAAAACAAGAACAGAATAAAGGAATAAGATATCATTGGAAAATCAATTTAAAAGAATATCAGAATAACCGAATGAAAAAACTCAAATGCTGAAAAATGACTGGATTGATTGATTAATTAATTGAGTGGCTGATTGATTCAGGACTTTTTTATGCCGACAGGTGAGGGAATCGCGATCATTGTACGCTCATGATTACATTTTTGTGTAGAAGAGTTTTTTTTTTAATCTGCCACATTTACGGTTGGTTTTTCATAGATTCTATTATAGTATATCAGCTCTTAAAGATATTTTTTTTGCCAAAAACTTTCTCCTAAGATCGAAATTAGTTGAGGAAAATTAAAAAATAAACAACTAAAAGAGAACATATTCATCTGTCTCAGAACTTTTGTTTATAATATATATAGTTTCTTCCAGGCAGCGGTCACATCGATACTGCTATATGGATGCACTACATGGACGCTAAGAAAACGGCTGGAGAAGAAACTAGATGGCAATTACACAAGAATGCTGCGTGCAATCCTGAACAAGTCCTGGCAGCAACACCCCACAAGACACCAACTGTACGGCCACCTGCCCCCTATCACGAAAACTATTCAAGTTAGGCGAACCAGACATGCAGGACATTGCTGGAGAAGCAGAGATGAACTCATAAGAGATGTACTCTTATGGATCCCCACACACGGCCGCGCAAAAGCAGGACGACCAGCACGAACGTACATTCAGCAGCTATGTGAGGATACAGGTTGTTGTCCTGAAGACCTACCTAGGGCGATGAACGATAGGGAGGAGTGGCGAGAGAGGGTCAGGGATATCCGTGCTGCCAGCACGATATGATGATGATGATATATATATATATATATATATATATATATATATATATATATATATATATATATATGTATATATATATATAATTTGAAGTTGGTCCAAGAGAGAAAAATTACCCAAAAACTCTATAACATATCAACTAAACACACTCACACACACACCATGCACACATCTCACACACCTATACACACACACATACACACACACACAAACACACACCTACACACACACACACATCCCTCACACCTATCCTTGCACACACACACACACACACACACACACACACCCATCACAAAAACAAGAACAACAATCCAGAGTAAAACAACTAAAAACTTTATAATATATCAAATATCTAAGACTAATCTGGGAAAAGACAGAAAGTAGAGAACAAAATAAATATTTAAAAAAATCTCTTAGGTTACCTATTCATCTTAATATATATATATATATATATATATATATATATAAGTCAGTCTACCAGAGTCGAGGGCTACTGAAGGTCTCTTTTTTTCAATAGCTACTACAACATCGAGTAGTGGAGGAGAGAGCTATTTCTTGACTGGGGTTGCTCCAATTCCCCTTGATCACTACCTTAAAATGCTGAGGGTTAAATAAGGCAGCATCAAGTACCAATTTTTGAGTCTTTGGTATGACTCGACCTGGGATTGAACCCTTGTCTCCTGGAAAACTGGCGAACGCTCCAACCAATGCTTCAATGATCACAGAGGTGTCTTGGTGGCGTAATGGCAAAAATGCAGGACAGCAGTCTTGAAGTGGTTTCAGGTTCAATCCTGACGGCAGGCGAGTAACAATACAGGAATACTTAACACTTGTACCCGGTTATGGCTAATGGAATCAGAACAGGCGACCCCCGTGGATTTAGTAAAGGACGAAGTTCCGTGTGGGTTCCCGAGTTCGTCAAGAAGGCCGGAGGACATATCGGCCGAAACGTTTTGGAAATAACAATAAAGATGGAGACAATAGTCCGAAAACCCTTAATGATAAAAATCATCAAGCTTCATCTCAAAAATTCAGACAACTAATATCAAAACATTTGTTTTGCGGTTATTCAAAATGGTGACAAATCAAATAGAGTGCCTCAAGCTTGAACAGAGGTCTGTCATCAAATTATTGGTGGCTGAAAAGAGCAAACAATGTGAAATATACAGAAAGAGGTGTTACGTTTAAGGAGAAGTGTGTTTTATTAACAAGGTATTTACAAATGGGCGAAAGATGGGTTTGAGACTACGAGCTCGAGTCGAAAAGACAATTTATGGAGTGGAAACATTTTGATTTTCATAAAGGAAAGAGTCCGGATTTTGTGGTCAGAAAAGAAGGTTATGCTGAGTCTTCTGGATATGAGAGAGCTCATGACTACTGATTTCCTTGATAACGGTCCAGCTGTAAAGAGTGCTTTAGACTGCTAACTTCTTAGGCAATATTCACCACACATACTGAATGACCCTTCTTTGGGTCATATATATATATAAAAATATATATATATATAAAGTGAATAAGCCCTGTCAATATCCAGAAAATGAGTGCTCAATGCATGATGATTTAATACAATATGTACCTACTGAGCAAAATATATAGTTTTGTTTAAAAAACAGAAATTTAGAAAATTTTCAGGAGTTCAGGAAGAGATTCCGTCGGAAGAGGCTAGCACTCTTCAAATCGGATCTGTGGCATTTCACCAGAACAATGCCCTAGTCCACAACTCCATCCTTGTCACAGACTATTTGACCAAGATGGGCATCGAGACAGTTCCTCAGCCTGCCTATAGTCCAGACCTTGCTCCCAGTGACTTTTGGTTATTCCCTAAGCTCAGAGGCTGTCGTTATAGGACAATTGAGGAAATGAAAGAGACTGTGATGAAGGTCATTGATACGCTCACACAAGAGGACTTCCATAGGGCCTTTCAGAAGTTGTTGGAACGGTACAACAAGTGCATTGCAGCCGGAGGAGATTACTTTGAAGGGGACTAGAGTTTCACGTGTGTACTATCAATAAAAGTGCCCATACAAAAAAGTCTGCAAACTTATTTAATGATCCTCATATAATCAAGCCAGAGAAACCAGTGAGAACCGGCTTCAGATTTCGTGGATCTTTTAGTCTTGACCTTGTACCAAACTTTCCGAAAATTCAACAAAGATATTTTATGTAAATCTTTAATGTTCAGTTTGATATGATTTCTTTGTTTAATGGCATAGGAACCTTCGTGGGTTACTTTAAACTTTGCTTTCTCTTGAAAATAAAGATACCCAATCATTATCTTTGCTTCTTTGAATATTTCGTAACAGCAAATCAAGTGTAAATAATTACATCCACTAATTATATTTTGTAAAACGTTCTCTTCTAACGAGAATTTTGTAAAACGTTCTCTTCTAGCGAGAATTTATAAAACTTTAATTGCAATACATTGGTGTAATGGTTCGAGTGTTTGCCAAAGATCCGGGAGACGGAGGTTCAATCCTCGGCCGTGTAAAACCACACACTCAAAAAGGTAATAAATTTCGCCTCGCTTAACATTCAGTATTATAAAGTACGAATCAAGGGTAAAATAGAGCAACCCATGGAAAGAAGTGCCCCCGTACCCTTTATATCACAGTGTAGTAACTAATGAAAAGGGAACCTTCAGGTCGCCCTCAACTCCGGTCGCCAACTTTACTTATATATATATATATATATATATAATGTACTAATTTTTGAATTGACTCATATTCATTATTTTATAACAGAATATCAATGGTGTGGAGTTTGGTTATAAATAATGCTGAACAATATCTGGTTCGATTAAACAATATCACATAAGATTTAATAGATTCTTTTATCTTTTATTGACATGACATTTAACTGTATCTAAATAATTGTGCTGTTAGTATATATATATATATATATATATATATATATATATATAGGTAAGTGAAAGATATTCGGATACCAGAAAATAATTTTCAACCAACGAGGAGATATACTACGACATCTGTTCCTTTTTTATCGCTTCTTCTATAGCACATGACGATGACCAAAGATCAAAACTGGTCGAGAATTTTAAAAAAGTATTCTTATTTGTCTTGTCACTTTTGTTCATCCTTATATATATATATATATATATATATATATATATATATATATATATATATATATATATATATATATCGTCTGGACAGAGGTAATGCTATATATATATATATATATATATATAGCATTATATCTGTACAGAAGATATAGAAGAATGTATATATTCGTGCGTAGCTTGATAAACCAGATGCTTTTGTCATGGAATCTCTCCTAACTATTCTGTGCCAAAAGATTCTTTGCTATTCCTGCTCGTTTAGTTCTATCTGATTCCATCGTCTTATCAGAATCGATTTTGCCTGGAAAATGTTTAAAGAAACATTCGCAAGAAAATCGAAAATTCTGACATGATTGGAAAATTTAAAATGGGGAAACAGCAGCTCTCAGTACAGACTTCATACAACACAAAACTCTACGATATTGGGAAATAATCTTTGGCCAGGTAAGTCAGCTAATATTTCAATATTTTCTATTGTTGTTCAAACGCTTTCCACTGAAATTTTGGCTTAGTTTGGCTTTCTATTTCAGGGCATATCAACCTTGAAGGTTATTTATTGCTAAATCCTGTTATATATATATATATATATATATATATATATATATATATATATATATATATATATTGTAGACGAATGGTATCAGGTAACATTGTTAAACGAGCCAGAGCTCATTTGTTTTCACGCTGTGAAATGGATTTGAGTATTGCTATTTAACACAAATTATTCGACCAAATATTAATCATTTATTTACACACAGTTAAATGCTTTCAAGTATTGCTATTTAACACTAATCATTCTATGTAATATTGATAATTTGTTTATACATTTATAAATGATTTGAAATATTGTTATCTAATGCTAATAATTCAATATGCAGATATTTAGATGGTTTCCATTATTGCTATTTATTTTTTGGCACACAGTTAAATGATTTCATATATTAAGATTAATTGTTTGTATAGAGTTAAATGGTTTCAAGTATTGCCATTCAACACCAATAATTTTATTTAATAACAAACATTTGTTTACACAAAGTTAAAGTTACACAAGGTTAAAGGGTTTCAAGTATTTATCCATTGTTTATATATTCTCAAATAGTTTCAAATATTGCAATTTAGTAGTGATAATTCTATCTAGCATCAAAAATTAACATTGGAAACATTTGAATTGTTGCTATCTAACACTACTATTTATTTATCATTCCTTTGTTTGAACCCAGTTAAATGGTTTCAAGCACTGATACGTAATACTAATAATTCAATTTAACATTGATTATTTATTTGCTCATAGTTAAATAGCAATAGAGTAAATGACCAAACCGTTCTATTTGACTCATAAATTAGACCCTAACAAATCTTTCTACTTCTGTAATGAAGGTGAATATTAAAAATTCAGAAATAAATGGTAACTCATGCATTTCAGACACGAAATCCTTAATTCAGTCTGTCTACATTTTCTTCGCAGTCCGACGAAAACACGAGAAGAGAGGAAAGCTTTGTAAGTGTTTATGAGCGAATCTCGCTTCTAGCTATAAAAAGGCACCAACCACCGACCTAACTGATTCACACCAACGTCTAACCTAACTTCTCTCTTTGGGTTTCAAATTTCAAACCCACCTTAAATCCAAAATTTTCTTTTCTTATATAATATCTTCTTAATTATTGTATCAGCAAGTCATATTAGAACACAAGACATCATTAACTTTAATTTAATTTAAATTAAATTCAATCTTATCCTAAGTCGACGACATGACTTTTAACGACATCCGGCATCAACAATAATTTGAAAACACATAAACCCGGTGATCTACAAAACAATCTGTCAAACCTGACATCTTGCTACGCATGCAAGAATTACATCATATGAACTTTAGCGACGAAGTACACCTACACTCAAAGATTTGTAACCAGCCCACAACCTCACCAAAAGAAATAAGAAAATAATTAATATAATCAATTATTAATAAAATAAATAATATAATCAATTACCTCCCTAATTATTTTACACTTCGGGTTTAAGTCGACCAGGGAGTAATGAAAATGAAGGGGTATACCACATTCCCTATAGCTCCAGAATGGACTAACTGAAATTTGTTCTTCTAAATAGAAATTTCACCTCAGCAAGAGTATTTTATACTTCATAATCATAAAATCTAAAAGAAGAATTATCAAGTTTTTACTTGAATTTTGTTTATCTGACACGAAAATGTGATATTTTTTTTAAAATAATTGGACATTGGTACAAACGATTCTAGCTACAATTGTATATAATAACAATTGATGACAAATTATTGTTACGCTCCATTTTATGTCACGTGAATGACAATGCTTAAAAAGATCTTGGTTTTAGAATTTTATTAAAAGGAATATATAAAAATAATCTTTAATAATTGGTTTCATGATCTGTAATTCATCGTCATTTATTTCAAAAGAATGATTTTTATTTCAAATTTCAGTCGAAACAACTACACTTTATCAAATGGTGAGATTTCAGTTCTATAGATCTGGGGAGTGTGGATACCGATTCATTGCCATTACTCCTAGGTCGACTCTATCCTGGAGTTGTTGTACCTGCTAACGTCCATGTATGAGCTAAATAGATCAGTTTAAAATTGTTCGTATTCCATAGAAGCAAGTGCAATAAACCCAATGAGTGTGAATATAAACGTACGATTAAAGCGATTCTATAAGGTCTAGGCAGAAAGTAATACTTGGTGGATTGACACCCTGTGGCGTAGTAGGTAACATGCATGACTGGACATGATAGTAAGAAAGTTATAAATCCAGTCACGCGATTACGCTTATTTTGGGATTAATTAACCGGTTCATTGGTTTAGTGGGTAGTGTGTCATACCAAAGACTTTAAAATGGTACTTGATACCTTCTTGCTTCACACTCAGCGGTATAAGGTTCATATCAAGGGTAAAGTGAAGCAATCCTGGGAAAGGAGTAGCGCCCTCCCCTACCCCTCGGTGTAGTAGCTACTGAAAAAGGAGCCTTCTGGTCGCTCTCGACTTACTTTACTTTACCGCAGGAAAGGCATGCGCCCCCTTTTCTACCCAGCAATAGTTTAAATTGTATCACTGCTGTTCTTTTTCAAGGATGACTTTGGCATTATGATATATATTATCATCATCATGTCACATAACCAGCACGGATATACCTGAACCTCTTTCGCCACCCCTCCCTATCGTCCCTTGCTTCCCGAAGGTCCTCAGGGCTACATCCCGTATCTACACAGAGCTGCTGTATGTAGGTTCGAGCTGATCGTCCTGTCTTTGCTCGTCCAAGTGAAGGGTTGCTCGTCCCTACTTCTCAAGCAGTGTCCCGCATGTCTGGTTCGTCTAATTTTGATAGTTTTCATGATGGGTGGTAGGTGGCCATATAGCTGCTGCTTTGTGGGTTGTTGCCTCCAGGACTTGTTCAATATTGCTCACAGCATTCTTGTGTAGTTGCCATCAAGCTTTTTCTCCATCCGTTTAGTTAGCGTCCATGTAGTGCATCCATATTGCAGTATCGACACGACCGCTGCTTGGAAGAAACTGTGTTTCATTTTATCGGTCAGGTCTGACTTCTATATGACCGATAGCCGTTTGATAGCTGCCTATGCCTTTGCTAGTCGCGTATTGATGTCTGTCTCGGTTGATGAGACACTCCTTCCTTGGAGGTGAACTTGTCAGCTAGTTTCAGAGTGCTACCGTTTAGTGTGGAGATGTTGCCTGTTTGATTAAAGCACATACATTCCGTTTTGTATGGAGGCCAATGCCTGCAACAGACTACGTAGCAGGTTTTCAGCTTGGGTGGGTGTATTTACCTGAAGCGCTATGTCATTGGCGTGGTCGACGTTGCGAGGTATCTTCTGCTTCTTTCCTTTGTTATATTTTTCCTCTCTTGTCCAAGGCATTGTGATTGAGGATTAATAGTTTTTATAGTATACTTATTTTCAAATCTGAAACAAAAAAGAACGCAACAGTATTATTAGTAGAGTTAATAGCAGTCACTTTGGTCCCATGTATATTGAGACACCCTATACATTGACCCATCAATTAACAGTTTCCTTTCATTCTAACTTAAATGTGTTACACAATTTTGGGTGTTTTTGACAGTTGAAAGCCTTTCAAAAATGGGCTGCATTTTAAAAGATGTCCTTGGTATGACATTAAATCACTTTCTGTTGTTGGGCGGGGGCCTCCAGTTTTTAAACTCTGAGGAGTCTGGAATATCCCCGGAACATTTCCTTAGTACCGTAAATTGTGGCGCACGAGTTGATCTGGCATATAAGTAGAACCTGAAGATTTTTAGCTCTAAACTGGGTTTGTCCTATACTTGCTGAATAGGTCGACCTCCAATCACACAATAGACTACTACTAAGTGTCTTTAGTCAGTGTATTAGCTGTTGGAAACGGCATGTGAAATAAAGTTAATATGATACTTAATTTGTATTACAGCTTCATTATCTTATATTAATCTCTGTGTTAATTTCTTAGACATATTTACCAAACACGAATTTGAAATGCTTGTAGTAGTCGGCTGGAATTACGGTAAGTGGTTTATATCGATTGTTAGAAGTACTGTTCCATAGGATGACCCCTCTGGGGTAAAGGTTTGATTTTTAGCCCAGCTGTAAATCAGCTGTTAGTCTGATAGAGATTTTTTCAGGTTTAAAAAATTGACTTCTACGTTGCACTTTTTGGCATATAATTCAGTGGCATCATTGCAATAACAAAAAGTAGTAACGTCACTGAGTCTGTCTAAAAGAAGCCTATTTGGAATTTTACCCTTGTCGGGGTTTGTTTCCTTGTCGATAGTCCTACTTTCCAGCTTTCCACAGCACTCGTGATGAAGTTTGCCTTTGTTGGACTGTGCCCGTATCAGGTCGCCCGTAGGTACGGGCACAGTCCAGCACAGGCAGACTTGAGGCCGTAAGGTCCCTGACTTCGACTGGGTCACCTTCGGGTGGTTGAGCTGCATCATAGTCCGGCAAGGCTAGAGACTCGGCTCGTGCTCGATCTTCCACTCCCCTAACCCCCTACTATAATCGACCTTCGGGTCATTGACCTTGTGTCAACTCCTGTCTGGGCGCAGACAGTGACAAATATCGACTTTCTTCGATATCTTAAACACTTTCTGGTATTCTATTTTTGACGTTTGTGATATAATTTCATTATCTTTTTAGTAGTCAATCCAAACCATTGCTAAATTTTACCTCCTTTTCTTTACCTCTTTTAGAATGTGTTGGTCTGTATATGGTTGGTCGTTTTTTCCTCTAGTTTCTTTGCAACATCCTATTTGTTCTTCAGAAAATAGCCCACAGTCACCCCCTCTTATTTATTATGCAGTTAGGATCATTCATATGATGTTTAAGCAAGTTTTCGGTCTATAGTTTCGCCGTATGACTCATTTGTGAGCGTCTTTCTGGACCAGGATATGATTTTCATTCTGTCATCCATTCGGGAATTCTTGCGTTTATATGGTTGATAAACTAATCTATTGTGGATATATAACGTGATATGGTAAGTTATGAAGAGAACGAAAGGCTCATTTCTAAGGAAGAGAGAGAGAGAAAAAGAGAGAGAGGAGACAAAAGAAAAAGGAAGATATAGAGTCTTTGGGGTGGGTAGTTGACCTCTGAGTGACATAGACAAAAGTGCTTGTTGGTCAGCTGGTCACAGGTTAATGGGGATGACAAGAGAAAACTGGTGGTTCCAAAATCTTCTGTGCATGTATAGAACCAGCAGAAAGGGATTTTTCCTCCCACCGACATCAGGTGGAAGGGAGGGAACGACTCGTTTTGGGGAGAGTTGTTTGCGAGACGTGATAAAGTAAAGAAAGTCAATTGAACACTAGCCACGAAAATGTGAGGAGACGAAAATTTACGAACCCCTTTACACAAAACACGACCCAGCAGACAAGTATGTTAGAACTACAACTGAAAACCAGGAAAAAATTCAAGGTCTGTGTCTGCTCTCTCTTTCTCATCATGACATGTTATTTCTTTTTTTTTTCTTCAGCCAACGCGGTCTACTCAGCTTTGGAACTTTCTTTCTTTTTCCAAGCGACTACTGACAAGTTGTAGAGGAAAATAGACCTTTGAGTAGTTAAAAGTATCCTTGTCGGTTTTTGTAGTGTTGTGGTCTAAATAGTTTCAACCCATCTTCTAATTCCCAGTTCATCTAGTCTCTTTTCCAGATTCTTAGAGACTTTTCCATTGGCGCCAACTATGATTGATATCATCGTTATTATCATGTTTCGTAGCTTTTTTCAGTCCTTTGGCAAATTTTAGGTAATTGTCTAGCTTTTATCTTTCACTTTCACTTTCACTTTCTCTTTCACTCGATGGTCTAATGGGACAGCAAAATCATCAATATGATAGATTTGTCCTTCTTGTTAATTAAAACGGAGGTTTGGTCGTCTACCCTCAATGGGATAATTCGTTTGTATCTCAAAGTCCAGGAGAATTGTATGTGTTTCATTTTCAGTGACAGCTTCTGATTTGTACATCTACCATTTGTTGGTACAGTGAAATTTCTGTTTCTTGCACAATTCTCAGTGGATCACGTTCCCTAATTTTCATTTATTATTTGCTAAATATTATTATTATTATGAATTTTTAAATTATTCATTTTTATCAGGAATCATTACACACACAAATATATATATATATATATATATATATATATAATAGATCATGTAGCTATTATGCTGAAATTTCACGAGAGCTTGGGTCTTGTCATGCAAACAATATTGTCTTCGCGCCAACCACAAGTCTTGCCTTTGTATAAGACAGCAATATTATCACTGAATGGAGCGACTGACGGCAGTATGTTCTATTCGTTAAGGCCTCGTTCGGCACAGTGTGGGATCTAGAGACGGTGAAACTGTCGTGACATTTTTCAGCGTGCGAACGGCCCCAAGGCTCCCGATTTGAAAAGCACCGGCTTGTCAGCGTTCTCTCTTCATTCGGACTGCGTGTCGTCGTGTATTCCAGCGTTGAATCAATGACACCAACGCATTGTAATAATGACAATGGTGAATATCAAAAGAGACCTCCTCACTGCCAGATAGATAGATAGATAGATAGATAGGTAATGGTGGATAACAAGCAAACAAGAAAAGATGCGTCTAGAAAACGCTTCCGGTGGATCAGATGAAAAGATTGACCACTTGTGATGAAGTAATATCGTTTTGAAATGCATAGTACGTACATTTTGAGTGCAGTAATCAGGGCAATAATGTTCGCTACACTATAATATCAATAGCATGCTGAACGCACGATATATGTTGACGTTGAGCAAACTTTCAGTTACTGAAATGTTTCCTTCTTGCTATGTGGCTTTGGCTTCGTGCACCCTCTGAAAAGTCATAGATATATAGATATAGATGCTGAGACTAATTTAAGACCATATATATCACTAAGAGGTATGGTTATCGTCGTGTTAAATAGAATCAGTGATCCAGTGTGGTTGGTTTCGTTTGGTTTTATGGCATATCAACCATTATAGGTTATTTACTACCAAATTCTTTTTTATATGTATATATTAAATATATATATGGTTTGGTTGGTTTTTATGATATATCAACTATTATTTATTTTCAAATACTCTACACATATATCTTATATATTGACTCTCAACCGAGCCGTCAATCAAGAGATGCACCTGTGTAAATAAGTGGAAGAACAGCAGAAGCAGGTGGACATTAGAAAATAATATAACCAGGTGCCTGGACGGTTTGAGTCAGTTGGAGACAGAATGCCGAAGTGAGAACCAGCTTGCTGACTGAAGGCTTTGCGGCCCTCTGTGACCCCCGGTTGAGCAACTCAAACCAAGATGCGAAAGAGGTGCTGCTATAGTCACGGAAGAACCTGGGTCAATATAGCAGTCCGTCCTTGTTTCCACTCATTTCTCACACACAGTAAACATCACCCTTTCGAAAATAAAGTGTGAGAGATTTATATTTTTATAAAGAAGTGTATTCGTTCGTTCGTTGAAATCGTCATTAACGGTTAATGATGTTTCCACATGTAAGTGCATATTTGTACATATACACGTTCAGTTGAATGTGGCTACACAACAAATATATTGAACATATATGACGTGGTTTGGTTTGGTTTGGTTTTATGGTATATCAACCATTATAGGTTATTTAGTGCAAAGTCATCTTTATAAATATATATCAAATTTATGATTTATAAACAGATTTTGTTGATAGCATCTTTAAACGAGCCTGAGTTCCTTTTTTTTCATACAGTGAAATGGTTTCAAGTATTGCTATATGACAATAATAAATTAGCAATCATTTGTTTGGACACATTTAAATGGATATACATATATGGTTTGTAAGTAAATAGTTTGTAGTTAATTTAATTCTTAAACGAGTTATAACTAATTGTTTGCATATTAGGTTTGCTATTGTTTCAACACAGTTAAACAGTTTCAGTTATTGCTATCTAACACTTATAATTATATTCAATATTAATCATTTGTTTGGAAACAGTAAAGTGGTTACCATTATTTTCTATTCTATTCAACACCATTCATTTACACCCATTTTTATGGTTTCACTCAACATCAATCATTTGTTTACACACAGTAAAATAATTGAATTTAATGCAAGTCATTTGTTTGCACACAGTTACCATATACTATCAGGTGCTCCCACTCCCGTTCTGAGCGGACCTGGGAGTAATTGCAATGATTGAGTACTCCACATTCCCCAAATATCCAAGGTTGGAGCCTCGCTATCAGATGGCTTAATGTCATATCCAGGACACTCGTTGGGGTAGGGTGGCGTCTTACCCCTCTGCAGAGATGCAGTCTATGTTTTTTACAGTCTCAGCTGATTGTACACATAGCTTTACGGTTATGGGCGTTAACTCTCTAAGCTTCAAAATGACAGCCATCTGATGGCTGTAGATTCAATCCTGACTGGAGGCGAGTAATAACACCGGAATACTTAACACTTGCACACGGTAATGGTTAACAGAATCCTCCATGGATTAAGTAAAGGACGTGGTTCGAAGTTCCATGTAGACTCCCAAGTTCAACAAGAAACATCTGAGGAAGGCCGGAGGACACATCGGCTGGATCGTTGTGAATATAACAATAAAGATGAAGACAAACGTCCAAAAACCATAAATGATAAAAATAATTTATTTGATTTAGTTTATAACCAGCGCAAAAAAACTCGCGAGGGGTTAAATAATAATAACTTTCTGGCTGACAGCAGGGTAAATCTAAAAGAAACCAAGAAAAGAGAAGCTTTCTAGAGAACTAAAAAAACTATGGAACATGAAAGTGACGATGATACCTTTTGTAATTGGTGTGCTCGGCACGTTCATTACAAGGTACTCGAGGATTTGGAAATAACTGAATGAGTAGAGACCATCCAAACAATACCGTTAGTAAGATCGGCCAGAATAGTGAGAAGAGTCCTGGAGGCTTGCTGTTACTTAAACTCCATTGAGAAATCATCAGCTAACGCTGGTGTGAAACACTCTCAAAAGAGTTAGATAATAATTTTGGTCTTAGGGATACATCCTATTTGTATTTTTTATTTAGCCCTTAAGAACGTCTAGATTTAAACACTTGGAAAATAAAATATGTGTATACTTTTGATTTTTTGGTTTTTGTTTTCTTTCCCTTTCCTCAATACTGATGATGCAGTTTTATTTTTTAAAAAATAGCTATGATTTTAGCAACTTTAGTGGGGGTTTGAGTAAAGTTTATTTTTTTCCAATTGTTCGCCTCGTAAATTGTCTTTTAATCGGTTTCTTATTGAACTTCTTGTGCGAAATTCAAATCCTTCTTGTTATTCTTGGCAGACGACTCGGCGAAGATGAATTTCTCTCCTTGGCGGGATTCCATGGTTAAACGAACAGAGTCCGGGCCAAAGACGAAGGCGGACTTCATAAATCTTTTCAAGTTAATGTCGTCCTCTTCTGTTCGTCTGTTTTGTCTAGACGTTGTTAGCCAGGCGACCGAATGGACCAACAAAAAGCTACTAATGGATTCCAAAACGTTCAGACTACAGTAGCAGGGAAGGGTGAACAAATATGAATCGTAAATCAATGTACAAATTTTATTATTATCATTTATATATTTGTCCATATATCACTAAACAATTATCATCACACACACACACACACACACATATATATATATATATATAGATATATAGAAGGCTCGTTCAAATAGTTATGAGCCTGATTCTGGAAGAAGAACCAGAGTTGAACATTTTTGTTTTGGGTAAGCAAAACTCCTAATAAAACATCTAAGTCAGATTTCTGTCTTAATTTTCGCACAAGTGAGGCCCATACAAAAGTGAGAGGTGTGCAATGAATCTAAAATCTGGGTGATGTTTAGAACATTTTGGACGACCCTAGTATATATATATATATATATATATATATATATGTGTGTATATGTGTGTGTGTGTGTGTGTGTATTTACCAACCCCTAAGCTAGAATGGGGTGTGACACAATGTCACTTTTTAAGCTGAGTTTGATAGGTTTGAATGAAGATTTTTCCTTATCCAAGATCAGTGGCCATACCAAGGTTAAAGATCCCAGTCTGCCCTATTATTTACTCATTGCTAAAGGGAGAATAGTTAGATGGGTATCTTTCTCTAGGGTATTAGTACCTCGACCTTGTTAGGGAACTGAAAAAACTATGGAACATGCAGGTGACAATTATACCAATTGTAATTGGTGCGTTTGGAACAGTAACAAAAGGATTACTAAAGGGACTGGAGGACTTGGAAGTTGGCGGACGAGTTGAGACCATCCAAATGACAGCATTGTTGAGAACTGCCAGAATACTAAGAAGAGTCCTGGAGACTTGAGGAGACTTGTTGTCACTCAGACTTCAGTGAAAAACCATCGGCTACCGCTGATGTGAAAAGCTCTAATGAGTGTATAATAATATATATATACAAGATGTTAAAATATCTTATATGTTTAAGAAAAAAATGATATAATTATGTATTCTGATAACTTTACGAATTCTCTTTCAAATGATCACAAATTTTAACTGGGCGCATAGAAACAGCACACAATGTTATGCGTTATTTATAATGTGTTTGTCTTTTTCAGCAATAGAAACATCCTTCATTGGAGAGGAAAAGACGCTTACTCATCAGGGCTGTGATAACTTAGTGAGGCGATTCTTCGTTCTGCATCTTTTTTCTATAGGAGTGATCCTGCGGATGTTTTCGAAGGAGACAGCGTGTTTTATGAAGCGACACCAGATATCACGGTCTTCATATAATATGGATCAGCGGAGGAATTTTTTTTTTCAAACAGTCCTTGTATCACTTCTTTGATGCCCCTCTGTTGGCTTGGTCAGTGGAGAGTTCGCCTTACCGTGTGATCTTGGACAGGCGATAAACCCTCACTCTGGAGACGAGTCCTGGCCACAGTAACTAATACTTTTGTAACATGGCCACGATGCTGATGACCTTTGCCAGTTCAAGGACATCAACACTGGTAACAAAGTCATTCTAGTGTATGTTGGGGATGATCCACAGACAGAGCTGGTCGAACGATAATAAGACATAAATTAACATTCTTCTGTCGAAAAAGATTTTTAACACATTATTCATCAGTAAAGTAATTAGCTTCTAAAGATGGCGCTGATTAGACAGACATTTTATTTCGAGTTAAAAACAAAAAGGAAACCAAAATGAAAAAAGCCACAAACTGCGTCTCTTTTTACGATTAATTTTGTCTTTTCTTAATCTAGCTCTCGCTTTTGTTTTATTCTGTTTTAATATTCATTACTCTATTCATAATAATTATTATTTTCAATATAAGTTTAATGACTTGATCATTTGAGAGACGGGTTTAAAAAAATGATAATTGCTTGAGACAATAGAAGTAATCGTTAACACCGTCTCTTGCTGGAAGTTGATCGTCTGTTTGACAATCTGCCCATTAAAAAGAAAATAGAAATGAATCAAATAAAACGACCTCAAACTTTATGCTAAGGCCAAAAAAACAAACTAACGAGAAAAAAGAAAAAAAAAAAAACAAAAACAAAAAAAAAAAAACGACGAAAAGCGACGAAAAACAAAACAACAAAAACAAAACAAAAATATTTCAGATTAATCAAAAAGTTATTAGCTTTTCGTATTTTTTGAGAAAAACCTTTTAATCAGGCGAATTCATATGACCATCAAGTAATTATTAAATAATTAAGCTGAATCAAAAATATTTTCACTTTTACCAGATTTTTACTTGAAACACTTCTATTCACCTAAAGACATGATGATGATGATCATCATCATCATCATGATCAACGCATGTTGTCTGCACAGATTCTCTGTACTCTCACGCCATTCGTCCCAACATACCATCACTCTATACGTACAGAGCTGAAGAATGCGTATATTTACCCAACCCCTCTACATGAGCAGGATACGACACAAAATAAAATTTATGCGGAGTTTCACAGGTTTGAATTCAGAGTTTTCCTTCTTTTTGAGCAGTTGCCATACCAACTTTGTGTAAAGTAATATGGTACGTCCAAGTTATAACGAGAACAAGAGGCTAATTTCTAGGGAAGGAGAAAGAGCGAGAGAGACAGAGACAGAGACAGAGACAGAGAGACAGACAGAGAAAGAGATAGAGAGAGAGAAAAAAGATAATAATAATAATAAGAAGAAAAAGCAGACAGAGAGTCTACGATCAGTCAGGTCAAAGCTCTGGTTGTCGGTCAGCCAGTCACGGATAAATAACTACGGTAATTAAAAATTAGAAAACCCCGGAGGTCCCAAATCTTCTGTGCAGGTGTGGAACCATCGGAAATGGATATGGTCCTCACTCCGACACCAACGGAAGTAAGCGGACGACTCGGGTTTAAAGTGAGTTAGCAGCCGGACGCGAAGAGTTAAAGACACGAATTGAACACCAGCCACTAAAATGTAAAAACGGACTAAAATCACGACCCCCATTTTAGGTCGAGCTCCGAAAGGGGACCTCACACCAGACGCAAACCTGTGAAGACGAAACCAGTGAACAAGAGTGTAGAACTACAACAGACAACCAGGGAGAAAATTCAAGTTCTGTCTCTGTTCTAGTTCCCTTCATGACATGTTGTTTCTCTTCGTCCAGCGAACACGATCGACTCGGCTTTCATACTCTCTTTCTTTCTCCCGACGATTACTTCAAAAGTGTTTTAGCGGTTAAACTTTTGTGTAAGTGATCTAAGTTTTGTGTGTTCGTCAACTTTTAAACGCGAGGTTCCTTCAGTATCCGACTGCTTCTTGGGACGTGGTGATACACACATTAGTGTGTTCACACGTGGTTGTACAAATAGCCATGTGCAGACGTGGTGGTACGAACATCTATTTGGTACCGTAATGGTACATTTTAAGAACCCAGTCTAGCCCTACTATTTACTTATAGCTGGAGGAAGGATAGTTGATATTCATACCTTTCTTGAGAGTATTAGTGCGAGGTGAAATGCAAACAGTGTTGTTCAGGATTGGAGGTCGTGAAACCATGTCCATTTTCTATGACGATAACCATTATACCATTAACGCTTCCGGAAGAACTGAAGTGCCAGGCATGTTATGAGAGGTAAATAGCTGCACAGTGGGGTGCTGCTACCAGGATCTGTTTAAAACACTACCTAGAATCCTTGTTTAGTTCCTATTCAGCTTTTTCTACAGTTGTTTCGTTAGATTCCAAGTGGCACAACCATACAGTTGTACTAATACGGCTACATTTTTTAAAAAATCCCATTTCATTCTATTAGAGAGATCTGATTTCCGTATGGCCAATAACATGCCAAAAGGCGTTCATGTTTTACCTGTACGCATGCTGACATGGATTTCAGTAGATGTTGTTACCAAACAAAAGATTACTGAATGCAAAATAACCAAAACAGAAGTTAGAAATGAAATTGAAATCTTTGTAACAATAACAAAATACAATACTCGCCAGGGGCATGAAGAAAGTAAACACTGTTAATAGTGTACTACTTAATCATATTACGCATATTACACATGGTTGTACAAATGGCCACGTGCAGACGTGGTGGTACGAACATCTATTTGGTACCGTTAGGGTACATTTTAAGAACCCAGTCTAGCCCTATTATTTACTTATAGCTGGAGGAAGGATAGTTGATATTCATACCTTTCTTGAGAGTATTAGTGCGAGGTAAAAGCAAACAGTGTTGTTCAGGATTGGAAGTCGTGTCACCATGTCCAATTTTCTATGACGGTAACCATTATACCATGAACGCTCCCGGAAGAACTGAAGTGCCTATGATTACTGGACGCGAAATAACCAAAGCAGAAGTTATAAATGAAATGAAAATCTTTGTAACATTAACAAAATACAATACTCGCCAGTGGCGTGAAGAAAGTAAAACACTCTTAATGATGTACTACTGAATCATATTACGCATATTAACCGCCTCTCATTTGTGTCCAACGTATTTATGAGGAATGAGAGGTTCATCAGTACAGTATATAACAGTAGAGGAGGTGCCAGTGGTGTAATGGTTATCGTCGTAGGAAACGGACACGGCGACACGAGTTCAAATCCTGGACGAGACTGATTGCATTTCACATAGCACTAATACCCTTGGGAAAGGTATGAATCCAATTATTCTCCCTCCAGCTATGGATAAATAGAAGGACAGACTTGGTTCTTAAGCCTTGGTGAGGCAACTAGTCTAGGAGAAGGAAAACTTTGAATTCAAACCTGTTAAACTCCGCTTAAAAACTGACCTTGTGTCATATCCTGCCCGAGCGGAGGGGTTGGTAAATATGGTAAATATCCGTAGATGAGATATTGCTACTAAGATATAACTGGTCTACTAAATTAAGATGCGTGACATCCAATGAGGAAACTGCAGAATCTTGTTTAAAACACACGAACACAGTTTAATTTGAGTTGACGCAAAGGCCAATGCCTCTTGATACTTGTTCCTGGGTTCCGTTTGAGCAGGTCTGACCAATTGTTCATTTATTATCTTAAAAGTTTCAGTGACTATATTACTAATATATACGTGTGTGTGAGTGTGTAAGGGTGATTTATTTGACTCGTAGATAGGACCGTAAAAGGTACTAATCTTCCGGGTGAGGATTAGAAATAAGTGGGCACTCCACACTTTGCGGAAGTAAACCAGCGAGTACAGTTTGGTGCGAGAATCAGGAGACGCTGTTTTTTGACTCTGAAACGGTTTGTGATGGCGTATTCTTAGACCCAGTGATGGGTATAGTGTAGTTATCCCTTCACACACACACACACACACACACACACACACACATATATATATATATATATATATATGTATAATAATAAATAAATATATATTAGAGATATATATTTAATTCCATGTTTAAATTCCATGAATTATATATATATATATATATATATATATAAGAGTGTATCACATGAGTTTTAATTTTACGGATTGTCCCTCAAGGTTAATCATACGTACACTTCTAAATAAGATTTGGAATAAAAACGAAAATCATTTCATACACACTAATATATATATATATATATAACTAAATAGATTTATATATATATATATATATATATAGATATAAATTTATATATACATGAATTTATGTTACTCCTTGAGAGGGATTTTCACGCTAATGGCAAATTCTCTTCCTCCTTCTTTTCTTGTAATATAGGAGTTGTGTGTCTGAAAAGTAACCTCACTGATGTCATGGACAACTTATTTCAATCCCAAACAACCAAATAAATGGTTTCCTCTTCAAATCTAATGTACTTTCCAATCTGAAATCCTTCTACATACTACTGGAAGGATTCTTGTGGGATGCCTTTCAGCTTGGTCGTTGCAGCCTTTTAGATAGCCTCCACGTTTTCAAAGCGGTTTCCCTTGATTATCTCCTTAAGTAATGCTGAGTGAGATCAGGCTAAGAGGGAAGTTGTTCCGGTACTGCAATGTTCGCTTCTGCCAGGAACCTACGGATACTCAGCACACTGTGTCCTGTTACTTTTCAGACACGCTCAAATCTTCGATGACAATCTTCCAAACACTGTCCTTTTTCATATCCAGATGACTTGCGATCATTCAAACAATCAACTGGAGATTACCACACACCATCTGCCTTACCAACTCAATGTTTATCTCAGTTCTGCTTGTTGAAGGCCTTTCGGTCCCAGTGTCATCTTTCCCTACCTCGAAACCTTCTTTGAACCACTCAAAAACATGAGTGCGTGACCTGATGTAATCTCAATACATTTGCTAAAGTATTCAAGTCCTTATGACATAGTTTTCCTCAACGTGACAAAAAATTTCTGGTGTACTCGTTCCTCAGAGCTCATAGCTGAACAACCTGTTCTAGTTACTTCTGAGATTTCCTAGATTCTTTCGGGTGTACAGCTTTGTGCATCGGCATTAGTTTTTTTTTTTTGTTCTGTGAGCCATGGTTATGATTTCCTCAATTGTCCAGCTTGGAAATGTCCGGAGTATCTTACTAGAGAAACTGCAGAGTTACTTATTCCGTTTATTATGTCCCTATAGCTAAGTTTGGTTTACATTAGTTTCCTTGTCATGTTAAGGTATCTTCCTCTATTTCATCCTTCATTTCAATTTGCTTGATTGTATTCACTTCTAACATTTCCAGGAATTTGCAGAACTGAATAGCTCGAAATAGAAATGTTTTTGATCATTAAACTGTGTAATTACGCTAAACTGATTTTTTTGAAACAGAACTGTTGATTTGTATAAAAATGGATTTAGCATTAAGTAACCTACAAAAGGTTGATATGCCATAAACTCAAACAAAAAAATAAAATGGCATAGCAGCAGCACCAGCAGCAATGCATATCTAAATATTGCTGCAGATCAAAGACATGCTTCTTACCTGCTAACACCAACTAGTGTTTATTAAAATCAAATTGAAATCCAGACAATTTACACACACTGACACACACACACTTATATATATATATATATATATATATATATATATATATATATATATATATATATAAATAGATCAATCCTATTCAATTCAATAATAAAGAAAATAAACACGCGCAATTACAGCCGTTATCTTATGTCACAATAATAATTTGACGAATTGATGTCATTTGAATTTTCTTTATTTTATTTCATTATTTCACTTCATTAATTATACTTATTTTATTCTACTTTATTTTCATTAATTAATTCATTTAATCACTTTATAGCATTTAGTTTTTTTTTTTTTTTTAATTATAATTTTATTTTTATTGTACGGAACAGTACAAATTAATTTAATTATAGCAAAGACAAACGAAATTGCAGTCGTTATCTAATGTCATAACAAGAGTTCTGTGAATATAATGTCATTTAAATTTGAATCTACCCAACGATATATTTCCCTCCACTTGTGTATGGTGCATACGGTCCGGATCCCTTTTCGGTGCCCCAGTCCGGATAATCCCAATTTTATCTTAGCTAATTGACTAAAACAGTCATTCCTCTATTGTCTTGCCTTATTCAAGATTTCCTCTTAATATCATTTTTAATTTCATGTCTTTTGAATTTTTCACGAAAACTATTCAAGTTAGACGAACCAGATATGCACACATGGCCGTGCAAAAGCAGGACGACCAGCACGAACATACATTCAGCAACTATGTGAGGATACGGGATGTTGTCCAGAAGACCTGCCTGAGGCGATGAACGATAAGGAAAAGTGGCGAGAGAGGGTCAGGGATATCCGTGCTACCAGCACGACATGATGATGATGAAGGAACTTACAATCATCTATTCCATCCAAGTTATTTTTATTCTTTTTATATTATACACAAAAAACCCCACTCTTCTTAAAGACCGATCGTCTTGTTTTAAGAGATACATGAGCGATCTACCATAAAAAGAGGATGAAAGATACTTATTGACTTGTACCTTTTTCCCTCCATTATTTTTCATATTTGTTAATATTTTTATGCATAATCATCGGATAGGATTTTACGTAGGGTATTCCAAAAAGGGAATGTGTTATTTTGGGGAATGCTAAATGTGACTGGTTCAATTGATAGAAAAAGCATGAATTGGTTAAAAAGGAGACTAAGAGGAAGATACTGAACACCACTCCTCACCCCTGCACTTTACGCGCTTTTGAAGCCACGGGCCCGTATATATAGCCGACAAAGATTTAAATGATTGAATAAAACACCGATCTACAAATCAATTATTTTTTATTCCTTTAAATGGAGTGAAAAACTTCCGGAAAAACAGAAATTACAAGATCTTTTCTAGGAAGCAAAGGTGATATAAGCCTGAGAGTAAATATTTTAAAAAAGAAAGTGAGAATCCATGCATGAAATATAGCTGTTTTTGTTAGCCTTATCTTAAAGAGATTTTCTGCGTGTAAAAGCTCTGTAAGTCTGGGACTAATTGAAAGAGAAAATATATCTATGTGTTAAAAGTATATGCAAATGCTGCTGATGTTTTTTTTCATCAGTAAGGAAAGGTTTTTGTAGCAGTATTCATAAATCTATGTACGAGGATCATTAAATAAGTTTCCAGACTTTTTTCATGTGGGCACTTTTACTGATAGTAAACACATGAAACTTTAGTCCCCTTTGGAGTAATCTCCTCCGGCTGCAATGCACTTGTTCTACCCTGCCAACAACTTCTGGAAGGCCCCATGGAAGTCCTCTTGTGTGAGCGTGTCAATTACCTTCGTCACAGCCTCTTTCATCTCCTCAATTGTCTCATAACGACACCCTCTGAGCTTCGGGAATAAAAAAAAGTCACAGGGAGCAAGGTCTGGAATATAGCGAGGCCGAGGAACTGTCTTGATGCCTATCTTGGTCAACTAGTCTGTGACAAGGATGGAATTGTGGACTGGTGTATTGTCCTGGTGGAAATGCCACTGACCCGATTTGAAGTGCGCTGGCCTCTTCCGACGAAATCTCTTCCTGAACTCCCTTAAAACCTCAATATAATGACCCTAACCCTAACCCTTTGGTCAATCAACTCTGGTCTATTGACTTCCTTACTCCTCCCACATCACTCATCATCGCTCACAGACTGCCTGCTTTCCTTGAATCTCTTATGCCACTCAAAAACTGATGCTTGATTCATGCAAGCTGCTCCAAAAGCAGTCTGAAGCATTCCATACGTTTCTGAGGCATTTTTTCCAAGTTTAAAACAGAATTCTATTTCATATCGTTCTTCTAAAGTGTCTTCACGTCCAGATTGCCTTTCTGAAATTCACCAGCCGTGATAATCAGGCTTTAGTAGGGTGTATTCCAATTGCTGCTGTAGCTGTTCATTTGAACCTGAAATCATAAAAATTTGTCAGTAATCTCATAATATGTATAGCAATAACATACTGAATTTTCAAGAGTCTACGACAATTTTAAATGACAGTACAAAAATGTCTGGAAACCTATTGAATGCACCACGTAAATACTAAGTTATTAGTTCAATTTCAGATGGTTAGGCGAGGTTAGATTTAAATCTATTCTTGAAAGCAAAGACTTTAGATTTTTACTCAAGAGAATAAACCTAACGGTAGTTGAGTAAGAATAGAATAATTCGATACTTACTTTATTTGTTCTCCGTCCCACCACCGGATAAGTACGGCACAAGGCCTTTAATGGTGGGATGGAGAACAAATAAATAGTCATCTCTAGCGGAGATTACTTTCTTCACACCGCTGGTAAGTATTGTATTTTATCAAAGTGATAAAAATTTCCATTTTATTTCCAACGTCCATGTTGGTTATTACTCATTCAGTAATCTTTTGTTAGGTTACAAGTTTAAAGTAGTCTCAAAATTAAATTAAACAGTTGATCATTTATTCTGAGTGGTTAAAAATGTGTTTTTTAAAAATCTCGGTGGAATAATCTAAAATATTTTGGGTTTTGATCCTTCAAATTTTTCTCTAAGTCCTATATTGTCGTTTAGAAGTCTCTAACAAAACTGAATATATGTGCTTTAATCAAGCAGGCGACATTTCCACACTAGACGGAACCTCTCTGAAACTGGTTGACAAATTCACCTACCTAGGAAGCAGTGTCTCATCAACTGAAAAAGACATCGACACACGGCTAACGAAGGCATGGACAGCTATCGATAAGCTATCGGTCATATGGAAATAAGACCTGACCGATAAAATGAAACGCAGTTTCTTCCAGGCAGCGGTCGTGTCGATACTGTTGTTTGGATGCACCACCTGGACGCTAACAAAACAGCTCGAAAAGAAGCTAGACGGCAACTACACAAGGATGTTGCGAGCAATATTAAACAAGTCCTGGCGGCAACACCCCACAAAGCACCAACTACACGGCTTCCTGCCTCCCATCACGAAAATTAACCAAGTTAGACGAACCTAGCACGCAGGACACTGCTAGAGGAGCAGAGACGAGCTCATAAGTGATGTACTCCTTCACTGATCCATTCAGCAGTACAATATATAACCCTGGGCAACAATTTTTTTTACTTTTTGAATGTTGTCAAGATTTCTGCAAGTGATTTAGGGTATTTTTGCACTGCTGAATCAGGAAATGGCATCAATTTCTCAGTTTTTTTTTGCGAGGTCATCCTTAAAAGAGAAAATTTTTTTTTTGCCAACAACATATATTGATTACCTGATAGATGCATCGATTACGGTAAACTGAATGGTGGGCATTGATAAAGGTAAGTACACTTAAATTGCGTGTTGCTTCACTATTGTTCAAACTTCACGGCTTGAACTTCCGTTGCTTCGAACTCCGTGAATGCTCAGTGGCAGGGAGGTCTCTCTTCAGATTCCAACAGTAGTCAGCCATCATGACTGCGTCCCAGCGACCCTGATACCTGATCTCCATCTCTTTCAGGTCCTGATGGAATATCTCCCCCTGCTTGTCACTCATTGAACCCAGGTTCTCAGGAAACCGGTTCATATGTGAAAATAGGTAGTGTATCTTGACGCTCATGTTGCAGCCCAGATTTCTGAAAGCAGTCAGCATGTTGTTGACAAGTTCTGCGTAGTTTTTGGCCTTATTGTTGGAAAGAAAATTCTTCACTACCAGAACAAATGCCTTCCTCGCTTCCAGTTCCACTTCGTTCATTGAGTTTCCAAACTCTGGATCTCTGATGAGCAGCCGGATCTGAGGACCATCAAAGATGCCAGCTTTCAACTTCTCCATGGTCAATACTGGAAGATGAAACGCTGCTTCCTAGGTAGGTGAATTTCTCTACCAGTTTCAGAGAGATTCCGTCTAGTGTGGAAATGTCACCTTAATACACTTGGAAACTAGATGGACCTCATTATCCCCCAAGTCATGGGTTTGATAGAATCACTGCTCTTCCTCTTCAAGGATAGCTTCGCTTTTAAATAACCCACGAATGTTGATATGCCATTAAACAAACGGCCCAAACCATCGAAAAACCTGAGTAAAAATCGGATATCTGTATATTTCAGTCTTTTTTCTCAACAAAATGTTGAGAGCAATATTGAACAAGTCCTGGCGACAACACCCCACAAGACACCAGCTATACGGCCACTTGCCTCCCATCACGAAAACTATACAAGTTAGACGAACCAGACACGCAGGACACTGCTGGAGAAGCAAGGACGAGCTCATAAGTGATGTATTCCTATGGACCCCCACATATGGCCAAGCAAAAGCAGGACGACCAGCTCGAACTTACATACAGCAGCTATGTGAGGACACAGGATGTAACCCTGAAGACCTGCCAGAGGCGATGAATGATAGTGAGAAGTGGCGAGAGAGGGTCAGGGATATCCGTGCTGGCGGCACGACATGATGATGATGATGATTTTGTTGAGTGGATGATTAGTTTTTATCAATTTTCGTATTATTATCAACATTATATATATACATACTTATCCATAGACTGTTTCGTTGTATCACAACTCTTCAGAGTGGCTAGACACGTAGGACGCTTAAATTTTGGATCGAAACCCGCCCAACTTTACGTTAGACTTAGTATCATACCGCTCAGCCTGAAAGCGAACCACGTCAGCTCGGGAATTATGAGGCTTTATGTAGTAGCTTTCGTTTGTTTACATTTTTGCCTTACCGGATACCAGAGTGCTCAATTCATTCACAGAGCTTTGCAATATGCAAGTTGCAACCGCAAATTCCTTCACCAGAGTGCTCAAGTCCCGTGGGGGAGCGTATATATTGTCATCCACAGACAGATTTTTTCATTAAATTGAATTAACATGACCAGAAAATCCGGTAAGCACTGCATGTGTCATACGGAACCACTGGACAGCTATTTCGACCTTATAAGGCCTCATCAACAGTGTACATCGTGATCTTCCCAACAGGAGATCGAACCAGCGTTCACAGAATGCAGAGCTGAAATAAGGTCGAAACTGCTGTCCAGTGTTTCCGTTTATCACTCACTGTGCTTGGCGGATTTTCTGGTCATGATAATTCAATTCATAACATAATTCCTCTATTTTAAAAATTAGAAATATATATATATATATATATATATATATATATATAATTGAATCGTGCAGATAGCACGAATTCCACTGCTTCTATCTCTCAATCCGTCCCAATCGAATATCGCTCCTAGTAGGACCTCTTGATGATATCCAGTGTCAGCTCAAAGTGGATGTACGATTTTGCTGGTCGGTCAACTCTGGTGTATCCATGTGCGAGAACCCGGAAAAGAAGTTTTTTTTTCATCTTTCCTTGCTCAGCATGTTTTATTTGTTTTACTTTGATGGTTTTTGAGATGGGAGGTAAGTGGCCTAACAGTTGCTGTTTTGTGGGTGCTGCTCCCAGGACAAGTCCAAAAGAGAACACAGTATCGTTGAATATTCCACATCAAGCTTTATATCCAAGCATTTCATTGAAGTCAAGTGGGTGCAGATGTACGTTAGTTTTTACACGGCTACAGCTTGAGTTCCCGTTTTATTTTATCAAATATCCCAAATGAAAAAGCAAGAAGCAGACGATATACTGAAGAAACAATTACGGATGCAGACTACGCATATAATCGAGGGCTTTAGACAAATCGCTACTGTATAGCCTGGACCTAGCTGTAGTGACAATAAAGGTGCACTGCACATTTACCAGATGTTCAGAACTGGAACCTCACCAGCAGATAGTTTAGTGTGTTACCCAGAACAACCCTTTTGGCATAAACTTAACAGTCGATAGAGTATACAATCAGGGCGTGTATATATATATATATATATATATATATATATATATATATATTGTCATCCACAGACCGACTGTTTCGTTCTATCAAAACTTTTCAGTGTGGCTAGACACGTAGGACGCTCGAAGCCGGGATCAAAACCCATCCAACTTTACGTTAGACTAAGTCTCAGACCTCTCGGCCAAAAAGCGTACCACGTTTGGCTAAGGGAATTTTTAAGGTATTATGTAGTAACAGCAGCAGCCGTTTGTTTACATTTTTATACCCAATCGGCTACCAGAGTGCTCAATTCTTTCGAAGAGCTTTGCATTATGCGAGCGGCGGCCGAAAATTCCTTTACCAGAGTGCTCAACCCCCATGGGGGAGCGTATATATATATAGATGTGTGTGTATGTGTGTATTTAGGCAGCATTTCCTCGTAGAGGCATATCTGATTAAATATTGCAGACAGTCTTTGCATGTCTTTGTTTCGATCCTTTCAAATCACCGTATAGTTGTTTTGATATCCGGCTGGAATTGGCTAACAAATTTTCCGTATCTAACTGGTTGCCAAGCAGTTTGATAACCTTCTCGTGCCATCAGCGGGGGGCGGGTATATTGCAAAAATACAATACAGCGTTTTATCATACTGGTATAATTTCTTAAATTCTATGTATATATATGACAACAGTTGCTAAAGACATTTAAGTACATTAGGACTAGCTTCAAATTAATTATATATATATATATATATATATATAACGCAAAGAATTTTCTCATTTTTTGTTTCATTTTTTATTTCAAATTTCATAATATCACATTTAAACATTGCTCTGAAGATGGTTAAAAAAAAAAAAGGAAAAAAAAAAAAAAAAAAAAAAAACGAAACATTATCGGTGGCATATTATTCATATATAAATCAATACAGCCTCTGAATATTTTGTTTTTTCATATTTTATTCATATTCACACACATGTAAGAACATACAAATACACACACGTACACACACACATATTTATGCATATATGTGTGCGTAAGTGCATGCGTGTTTGAGTGTGTGAGTATATATGTGTGAGCGTATTTTTGGCCAATGAAATCATGGGACGAAGAGGCTCCCTCGTTTTATGATCCCATAGGTCAGAAATTGACGGTAACTAAGCGCAGATAACTCTGTATCTACACTATTTTAAATGATATATATAGAAACACGGACACACATACCTGCCTAGGAAGCAGTATCTCATCAACCGAGACAGAAATCAACGCGCGACTAGCAAAGGCATGGACAGCTATCAATAGTCTATCGGTCATATGGAAGTCAGTCCTGACCGATAAAATGAAACGCAGTTTCTTTCAAGCAGCGGTCGTCTCGATACTGCTATATGGATGCACCACATGGATGCTAACGAAACGTATGGAGAAAAAGATTGACGGCAACTACACAAGAATGCTGTGAGCAATATTGAACAAGTCCCAGAGGCAACACCCCACAAAGCAGCAGCTGTACAGTCACTTACCACCCATCACGAAAACTATCCAAGTCAGACGAACCAGACATGCGGGAGACTGCTGGAGAAGTAGGGAAGAACTCATAAGTGACGTACTCCTATAGTCCCCTTCACATGGACGAGCAAAGGCCGGACGACCAGCTAGAACCTACATAAAGCAGCTCTGTGCCGATAGGGAATGTAGCTCTGAAGACCAGCCGAAAGCAATGGACGATAGGGTTAGGGTAGCGAGAAAGGGTTAGGTATATCCGTGCTGATGGCGCGACATGATGATGATGATGATTTTGGCGGGAGTCCCCGAGGCGTAAAGTGCTAGATAGCAACATCGTTGTGAGCGAGTTCTATCTCCAGTTGCTCATTTATATCTACTATCGGACTAATATTCTCGGGAAAGGTATGAAACCCATTTTACCTTTAAGATATGGATTTAACAGTACCATTACTATCCTATAGGGATGGTTTGGGCATTACATAACCATAGAAGTTTGATAAGCCATTAAAAAAATTCTAAATAGTAGAGAAAGACAACAACGCTGATGCATGAAAATATAATCTGCTTCTTTCCTTTTTCTTTTATTGCCCAAAATGTCCGGATGAGAGGGTCAAGTAAAAGAGGATCGAATATGGCTTAGATGCACACACAGGGGCAGACGTTGCGGATCTTCTGCGAAATTTCTCTGCCTTTCTTCTATGTTCTACATTTCAGGTCGAAATCTCTCATGTTATATAATATTCCGGGAAGCCATGCAATTATCGTGGTCTCATCTCCTTCGCCCTACTACTTACTCGTTGCATGTGGACACGCTTCCTTCTAGCATGCCACCCACGTAAATTTTCGTGGTCACATCTTCAGACTGCCACCTAAACAATGCAAGTGATGACACTTCCTTCTAGCATGGCATCCATGCAATTTACATGGCATTTCTGCCAAAACATTTAAAGTAACTGGTGCGCTTTCTGTTATTTTTGTTCCCAGTGTTTGACTTCTTTCTAGCATGTCAAAGTGGTCTTTTAGTCAATATCAAACACAAAGAATCCTAAGCCGAATTATATTACGCCATCTCCATACTTAAAAAAGTGAATATAAAAACATCCTCTGAAGATAAATAATGATGTTATTATATTCAGGGCTTTACAATATTAGATAAATAAAAAGGCGTTTCAAAAAATAGAGAGTGCTTAATATCAGTCGATTGAGCTCTATGAAACCTAAAATAAATCGCCCAGTCGGCTGGGGTAGAAGAATACACCAACTGTATCTCTGTTGAGAAGAAAGACCACCTGCAACGAGTGTCCGGAATATGACATTAAACCATCTAATTGCGAGGCTCCAGTCAGCGGAGCTCTGAAGAATATGAACTACCCCTTAATTGGCATTGTACCCAGGTGACTCTGACTTGGAGTGGTGGCACTTGATAGGGTACAATCTTGTTATGGGGACATATCCTACCATACCCCAAAGATGGACTCATCCAGCCTAAACATATTCGCCGAGCTTAGCTCGCTCGGAGAAGACAACTCGTTTCTTACGAGACATTTGACAAGCCGAGAACGGCTAGTACTTCCTTTGTATGACTTCCTTTTTCTGCTAATACAATAACGTTCACCTATCACCCGTTGTTTGTGTTGTTCTTCCACCGGTCTTATCTGAAGACCACAACAAATCTATTGGTCAAATTGAACTGTTTGACACTTAAACTATGATTTACGTTAAACTGAATACTTAGAAATAGAACTTCTTATGTGTCTGCGGTCGGAAATTCAGCTCCCGAAAAGGATTGATGATTCATAGAACAAAAATGGGTTCTGCTTCTCAGATAACGACTCAGGAACAGCGCTCTGTCAACGCAAAGCCAGGAAGCAAACCACAGTGCTGAGGATACCCAAGTTGTTTGATCGAAGGACGAGATACAACCCGAATTGCCAAGAATCAAACTTCCGCCAGCGTGCGACTCGGTAGCTTGGAGCATGCTTGACAATACCATAAGCGAGACACTAGATAAAAAAACTGGGAAAGAAGTATAACCAGCGACTAAACGAAAGCGGTTTTGTCATCTACGAGGTCTGTTAGAAAATTTACGGTGTGAAAGTAACGTCATGGTATCACCTGCTCACGAATGCGTAACAATATTCCAATAACGCGTGCACATTTGAAAATTTACATTTCACCGTTAGACGTTAATTTGATACGATGCTATAATGGGGCCTCATGTCAGTGAGGGCAAGGGTGATGTGCAAATAAAACCGTAGACAGGAAGGCCTCGAAACGGTGCACATTCTCTCCTGATGACCTCAAAACAAGCATGGATTTAAACTGCTCGGTTGAAATGAGAATGGCTAAAGGAGCATTTTCTATCCGCTGGTGAGTTTCTGTTACTTGGTAAATAACTTCCTTCTTTAAAACTGTTTGACTATTTAACTGTGTGTAAACAAATGAGTTTTATTGAGTCGTTAGTAATACAAAGCAATACATGAAACTCTGTAAATGTGAGCCGAAATTAAATTAATGATATTACATAGCAATATTGGGAACCATTTGACTATGTGCAAATGAATGAATTGTGTTGAATATAATAATTAGTGTTAAATAGCAATAATTGTAACCACTGCACAGTTTGCAAACGAATGATTATTATCGAATAGAATTATTAAAGTTAGATAGCAATACTTGAAACCATTTAACTGTGTGCAAGTAAAGCGAGCTCTAAGTAATTTAAAAATGTTATTAACAAAATGTGCTTACAAATCAAATATCTAATATATATATGGATATAAGATTTAGTATTAGATAACCTCCAATGGTTGATATGCCATAAACTAAACCCAACTAAATTCTATATATCTAATATATATGTATAAAGAAGATTTGGCATTAAATAACCTACAATGGTTGACATGCCATAAAAATCATCCACCCAACCAACTAAAATAAATCAGGTTGATTACTCCTGTTTGGCTTCCCCCAATACTCCCAGCTTCATGTAATCTTTTTAAGCGAGCAAGAAAAAGTAAAATCTTCAGATATAAGCAGCCTATCTGAGGTTTGACTGAAACCTTATTTGATTAGCTAACCAAGGTATTCTCATAGAACATAATCAAATGGGGTTTATTTTTCACCATGTCTTTCTTACTTTCCACGCACTTGTTTCCGAAGTTTTGACCTCATTCGTCAAAAAATAAAAAAAATAAATAAATAAAAAAAAATAAAGAAAGAAAGAAAAGAAAAGAAAAAAGTCTTCAACAGCATATACGACGTCATTATATCTTTTTAGCCAATGAACTTTTCGGCCCAATCTAGTATATATAAGAGGGTCGCTCAAAAAGTTCTAAGACTCACAGAGAAAGAAGAGCCACAGATGAACATTACTGTTATGGCAACAGACTGCCTCTTCTAATAAAAGTAGACAAACATATTCAGATTTATGTTTGAATTTTGATGCTGTTGAGACGCATACAAAGGTGAAAATTGTTCGAAAACCTTGTTGATGTTTATAACTTTTTAAACGACCCTCATATATATATATATATATATATATATAGAGAGAGAGAGAGAGGGAGAGAGAGAGAGAGAAAGAGAGAGATAATTGATTGAAATTGAATGGGAAATATATAAAGCAATCTACGTTTTATCTTTTATAGTATGATTGAAAAAAAAGATAGGTAAAAAAAACAAGAGAAATTCCCAATTGGCTAAGTTCTGAACATAAAACTCTTGGATTAAAAGCTGCCCAGTAATACGTCTCAGGTCGCAACCTATTCAAGACATCTAACATGAAAAAACAAAAAAACACCCCTCCAAAAAAAAAAAAAACAAAAACAAAAAAAAAACACAAAGACTTACATTCTGTAAAGTGGAATGCAGACTGTTTTTTCAAGAAGCAGACCAAAGCAAAGTCTTTGAATCTTTGGCAACAACCACTAATACCATGAATAAAATCGATAACGCCTAACACTATTCCGTTGCATTTCGTCAGGCGACATGCGGGTGGTACGTTTTCTTTTTTTTTCTTTTCATGAGACTTGCCAAAACAGAACTTCCAGACAAATGTTATTTAAATTGTGTATTAAAGATCTGAAGGACCATATCAATTTGTATTGGCCTTTGCTTCTAGAAAGAACAGGCAGAAAACGTTAACTAACCTTAATAGTGTCGTCCTGAGTTTATGGAGTGTTTCTTATCACTTGGTTAAAAAAAAACGGACTGCAATGATTTTGCAGAATGTTTGATAGACTGTAACCAGGAAAGACGAATGACTAATCGACGTTGACTCTAAGAATTTTATCAGAACTCATTGGCTAGAAATAATGATGAGTCAGAAATGTTATAGATTTCATATACATAATATTTCTGTCTGTCTGTCTCTTTTTCTTTCTCTTTCACTCTCTTCGCACGCTTGCGCGCGAACACACACACACACACACACACACACACACACACACACACACACACACACACACACATTTCCGGCCCTTTCAGTCTTCGTCAAAGAAAGAAAGAAAGATGGAAAGAAAAATAGAAAGAAAGAAAGAACGAGAAGATTTATTTCCAAATTTCGTGTGAAATATTTGGTGAGACTTGGGAAACGTCTCATAACATGACAAATTAATCGATCTGTTTATATATTCTCTGCTTTTTAAGGAAATACCTCTATCTCCCTATCCCTTCTCTCTCACTTTATCAGGGGTGGCGAAATGGTTATTGTCGCATATATATATATATATATATATATATATATATATATATATGTAATGCAAAGCTCTTTGAACGAATTGAGCACTCTGGTATCCGGTAAGGTATAGTGTAAGCAAACAAACGCGACTACTTAATACCTTATAATTCCCTAGCTGACGTGGTACGCTTGTTGGCTGAGCGGTAAGATGCTAAGTTTAACGTAAAGTTGGGCGGGTTTCGATACCAGCTTCAAGCATCCAACGTGTCAAGCCACACTGAAGAGTTGTGATACAACGAAACAGTCTGTCTGTGTATGACAATATATATATATATATATACGTGGATCACTTCATAAATCAAGTAACTTTTCCCCAAAGAATTAGCAATAGAAATCACTTTTTACTGTTGCACCTTTTCAAGGAAATTAGTGGTGATGGCTATTTTAACTCCCAAGTGGACAGTCAGCATGACCTTCTTTACTGACCACTGTTCCTAGAAATTTTATCTATCGTAGAGTGTTCCCATTTCATGAACTGTCTTTCCAATTCAGGCTCTTTGAAGTGAACCCAGGTTTAGCCCATTTGAAAAAGAATTGATCAAAACATACTTCTTTGCAAATCCTTGTACTAAATCCACATGGTAAACACTTCTTGGTCATTAAAAAAATTACGACGGACTTCTGTTCAAGCCCGGAGTATTCTGTTTGATTTACCGCCAAACCAATTTCAATCAGTTCAGAGGTTAAAGTATTTTGCTCTTTTTATTTTTAAATCCTCTTATTTTCTAAGAATTACCCTATTAAGACAATAACCATTACGCTTTGTGTAATATAATGGCAGAGGGATTTCGTTTGATATATCTTGCCTTTGGGTTTAGTTAGGCTGAGAACCTTTCGGCTCAGTGCATGGGTTAGTTAGGTACAAACTTGAGCGCAGGTGTTGACGCGCGCGCGGAAAGGATGTGTCGTTCACAGATGTCAAAATAAAAATCCCAGATAGAAAAGTTGACCAGTGGATGTGAATGACATCATGCTCTGGAAGTGCGCGCGGAGGATTTTAGGGGATTTTGAAAAAGTCAGTTAGTTGAGTCTTGCGGTCCGAAGAAGAAGGGTGACTTTCGCTTGCTCGCCGAGGCCTTGTGGCTGGTGCCATACGTGTTGAGGGGCAGATGGAAAAGCCAGCATAGAAAGATTGTGCCTCTCTCCTTATGCCGAAAAACCTTTTATCTCAAAGGTAATAAAAAGTTTCGTACCTGAACTAAGAAGTCGTTAGTGTTTTCGTTTGGTTTGGTTTGGTTTGGTTGGTTTTATGGCATATCAACCTTTGTAGATTATTTAACGCCAAATCCATTTTATGCAAATAATCTGTTCTATTGAAAACTGTTCAGTTTAGCATAAGTACACAGTTTAATTGTCAAAAACATTTCCATTTCAAACTATTCAAGCAGTTATATGTAATAATTCAGTTAAGTGTAAATACAGTTTTAATGTCGAAAAACTGTTCTATTTGAAATAATTCAGTTAAGCATAAGCACGCAGTTTAAGTGTAAGTACGGTTTAATTGTCAAAAACGTTTCTATTTCAAGCTATTCAGTTTACTCAATTCCTTTTAGCATAAGTATGCTGTTAATTCTATTTAACCCAGAGATAGGGCCCTATCAGGTGCTACCACTCCGGGCCAGAGTAGACCTGGGAGCGATGGCAATGAAGGGGTACTCCGCATTCCCCAAAGCTCCAGCACTGCTGGAACCTCACCATCAGATTGTTTAGTGTCATATCCAGGACACTCGTTAGGGGGGGTCTTACTCCTCTGCAGAGGTACAGTCAGTGTATTCTACAGCCCCAGCTGACTGGGCAATAGTGTTTTCGTGTTTCGGGATATCTATGTTCTATGTTATCATAAATGTGCGTTATGAACATTCTATGTACGTTTCACATATTTCGAATGACTATGTAATATTTGTTGATCGAACGAAGAATTCACTGACTGTTTTGAAACTCTTCTTATAGTCTTTGAATTTCTAATTGTACCTTTTGGCTTTCAACTAGCACTTTCGTTACTGCTTATAATTCTTCCATTCATCAAAAACAGCAGTCAGTAGAGTGTTCGAATCTCGTCACAATTACGTTATGTGACTGGGATGGGTTATTGGAATTATAACGCGAATCCTAACTTACAATGAACAGGGTTTATTTTACATGGCGTGCAAGGATGTGTTAACAAAGGTATATTGCTTGATCGTCTCGGTAGAAATGGTAGACCTCCCGGCAGACACAGTGACTGCTTATATTCAAATAGAATACTCGATTCTAATACAGAGGAGTATCATCTCTTCTTTACTAGACTATCTTGTGCTGAGTGTGACACGAAAGTGAATCTGATAGTGAGTCTCCCGTTCTAGATATCTAGGGAGTGTGGAGTACTCCTTCATTGGCATTACTTCGAGTTTCACTCTGAATGGAAGTGGTAGTACATATGTAAGTCGCATCTATAAGACAAATAGATCAGTTAAAAAATATTCATATTCGATATGAATACTTGATACCATATAACGGCAAATGATTCATATAAGGTTTAGTTACTATAAAATCATTCATTGTTTATTGATAATTATTAGTTATTTGAAACCTTATAACTGCACGGAAAAATGTAACTGTTATCAAATAGAAATAATTACTTGAAACCATGTAATTTTTAGTATTAGATGGACATTCTTAAACCCATTCAACTGTGTGCAATTTTTTTAGTATTAGATAATAATACTTGATATCATATTGCTGCGTGCAAAAAAAAAACTCTCAAAAAAAGATGGCCCACTGGGATGAGGATATAGAATACGAGTGTCCTGATATGACATTAAACAATCTGATGGTAAGCCATCAGTCATACTGGAGCTTTGGGGAAGGCGCAGTACCCCTTCATTGCCATCTCTGCCAGGTTCTCTCTGGTCTGGTTTGATAGCACCTGATAGGGTCCTATATATGGGTCAAATAGAATTTTTTGATATTTAAACTGTGCACTTATACTAAATAGACTTGTTTAAAATTGAACTGTTTGATCATTAACGATGTGCAAGCAAATAACTGATGTTTTACTTGAATTTTTAGTGATGCATAGCCATACGTGCTAAAAAAATGAGCACAAGCTCGTTTAAAAATGTGATCTACAAAACGTGTATATAAATCATATATTCAATATATGTACAAACAGAATTTGGCATTAAATAACCTACAATGGTTTATGTACCATAAAATCAAACCAAAGCAAAACAAATCTTGAGAAAAGACAACCCAAAATATGTAAATATAAATGTACAATGAGTGCAATTCTCTAACCAATTGGCATAAGATAACCCTTGATGGGTTGATGTGCCATTGAAATCAATCAATCGATCCATTTGTTTATTAGATATGAAGTATCTCACGGACAGAGAGTTTGACGTAATTCCCCTCGGCAAATTTTTTCGTTGGAATAAAAAATAGATTTTAGATTTGGGACAATGACTGTTAAAAGAAAGATATGGTTGAGTGTTCAAATTTATATAACTGTAACGATTTTAACATTTCCATTTTTAATTAAGACATTTCTTTGAAACTGTTTGTGAGGAAAATTTATTTCTATATTTCTCTGAGAATTTTCAAACATGTTCAAAATATTGATATTGTCTCATGAGTATTTCCAGAAGATAAAACAATCGCCTCGGTATTTCTTCTATGATTTTATGAAATTATCTTTCATTTCACTTCCATATCTGAGCCTCATATTTTCCTATAAAATTTCTTCTGGATATTCCAAAGTAAGAATGACGTTCACTGGCGCCATTTTCTATTTCCATAGCAACTACCAGTATTTGAATACAATTATGTTAGATTGGAATGACCTGTTTTTCAGAATTAAGTCTTTACTGTTAAAAGAGAGAGTCTAATAATAAATGCGAATAGGTAAACGTATCAGTCGACTGTTTAATGATTCCAAAAATTATTTTTCAATATAATCTGCTTTTTTAAAATTTTAACTTGGTTCTACACATGCTGTCAAAATTTAAGATCATTTGAACGAGAATTGATGATGACATTTTTATATGTACATATATGGAAATATTCATATATATATATATTCCCAAGGGTATTAGTACTATGTGAAAAGCAATCAGTCTCGGCCAGGATTTGAACTCCTGTCACCGTGTCCATTTCCTACGACGGTAACCATTACACCACGGGCACAGTTGCTAATAGGTGTGTGTAGGTAGGAGGTATTTCTTTAAAGACCAGCAAACATATCATTTTAATTTTCCCTTTAGCAGAGAAAAGTGAACCAGGCCCCATCGCACACGGATCAAAGACATTTCTTTTTCTAAGGTGTGCTGATATTTCATGGACGGTTTATTTACCAAATATATCCCCTAATGCATCTGGAGATACCTGTAGGTTCAAGTATTAAAACGTAAGACGCTGATCACAAATGAATTGACAGCTTTTATACGTTATAAAATCACAGCACAACCAAAGGTAATGAAGAAGTTTAGTGTAACCGTCCCAACGGTAAGGATTTGAAAGATATGATCTTTAAAACACTAGCCCGATGATAGCACAGCAAAATGGGAAATATTATTCTTTCTTATATAATAAGATTATACGAGGATCACTAAATAAGTTTCCAGACTTTTTCGTATGGGCATTTTTATTGATAGTACACACATGAAATTCGAGTCTCCTTTGAAGTAATCTACTCCGGCTGCAATGCACTTGTACCGTTCCAACAACTTCTGGAAGGCCCCATGGAAGTCCTCTTGTGTGAGCGTGTCAGTGACCTTCGTCACAGCCTCTTTCATCTCCTCAATTTTCTCATAACGACAGTCTCTGAGCTTAAAGAACAACCAAAAGTCACAGAGAGCAAGGGCTGGACTATAGGGAGGGTGAAGAACTGTCTTGATGCCTATCTTGGTCAAATAGTCTGTGACAAGGATGGAGTTGTGGACTGGTGCATTATCCTGGTGGAAATGCCACTGACCCGATTTGTAGAGTGCTGGCCTCTTCCGACAGAATCTCTTCCTGAACTCCCTTAAAACCTCAACATAGTAACCCTAACCCTAACCCTTTGGCCAATCAACTCTGGTGTTCTGACTTCTTTACTCCTCGCACACCTCTCATCATCCCTCACAGACTCCCTGCCATCCTTGAATATCTTATGCCACTCAAAAACTGATGCTCGATTCATGCAAGATGCTCCAAAAGCAGTCTGAAGCATTCCATACGTTTCTGAGGCATTTTTTACAAGTTTAAAACAGAATTTTATTGCATATCGTTCTTCTAAAGTGTCCTCATGTGCAGATTGCGTTTCTGAAATTCTCTAGCTGTGACAATCAGGCTTTAGTAGGATGTATTCCAATTCCTGCTGTAGCAGTTGATTTTAACCTGAAATCATAAAAATTGGTCAGTGATCTCGTAAGATGTATAGCAATAACATTCTGAATTTTCATCTCGTTAACAATTTTTATTTTTGAAAATAAGATATATGAAAGATAAGGTTAAGAGACATGCAAATTTAAAATAAGAAGAAATTTCAATTCATTTATTATATGTATGTTAGCATTTATGCTTGATTTGAAAATTTATTTTTGACATATATATAAGACCATCAATAAAAACTAAAGAAAAAAAGGACTTAATTCAATTGAAAAATGTATTATATATAGTCTATGTGATATAAAAACTATTAAAACTGTAATACTTAAAATACTAAAAACGTAAATGGCTAAAGGAACTAAATTATCTGAATTTGAAAAAGGCGAAATTACAGCTCAGAAAAGAGTCGGAAAATCTCAGAGAGAAATTTAGAACCGTTATCAACAATTACTTGTAAAAGTCCAAATAAGTATGGAAAAAGAAAACCGACTCACTGGCCAGAAAAATTATTACCGCAATTCGAAAGAAGAATTGTTCCCGAAACTTTGTCAACATCAACAACTTTGAAATCACTAGTGGATGCTCCTTTCAGTACTTGAGCAATTTGAAGGTATTTAAAAAAACGAAAAAAATAAGCATAAGAAAAGAATTCATCGTCCAAAGTTAATCATGAAGCACAAAGAGAAACGACTAGAATAATCTCGTCAATATCAAACCATGAGTGCTAAAGAATAGCGAAAAAAAATTTTTCGGAAGGAAAGAAATTCAATTTAGACGGTCCCGATGGCTTTCAGAAGTTCTGGCATACAAAACCTTCTCCAGAAAAGAATTACTCAACAAGACATAGTGGAGGAGGGTCTCTTATGATCTGGGTGGTTTTCTTATCTTCAGGAAAACTTAAACAATAATTTGTCAATGATAGACAAAAAACAGCAGATTATGCGAAGATGCTAAATGATTCGTCTCTCACACAAGAATGGCGTCGTCTATGTGGAGAAGAATGGATTTTTCTGCAAGTTAATGGTGCTATCCACAATGCATGAATAACAAAGAAGTACCTGCTTAAATAAATAAAAAAATAAGACTTATTGACCACCCAGCGTTCTATCCAGACCCCAATCCTATAGAAAATGTGTGGAGATTGATTGTTGCAAAAGTTTATGAAGTCAGTACTCAGCAATTTCTGAACTATAAAACGCAGTCTCAGACGCATGGAAAAAATACCTTTAGTTAAACTTCAGAAAATAATTGATTGTATGCCTTACTGAATTTTTTAGGTTATCAAATCTAATGGCAAACCTACAAAATATCAAATAAAAGATTTGACTTTATATTCTGTAGTTCTGCTCATTGGTCTTATATTTACGTCAAAACAAAATTCTAAAATTAAGCATAAATGTTAATATAAATATAAAAAAACTAGTTGAAATTTCTTCATATTTTAAATTTAATTGTCTCTATGCCTTATCTTTCATATATTTGATTTTTATAATTTAAACATTGTAAACAATCTTTTTCTTCATTTCTGAGGGTGGTCTAATATTTTTGTCCTGGGAAGTATATATATATATATATATGCTCCTCCACCCACGTATTGAGCACTCGATTGGGGAATTACCAGCTACCACATACGCGTAAATTCTTATGAATTGAGCACTTCGGTAGACGACATGTGAATAAAAATATGCGTAAAAATTCCTTCGCTTACGCTAAGAGAGACGATAGTTTTGGAGTAAGATATCTGACTGACGTAAAGTCAGCCGGGTTTTGATCTCAGCTTGATGCATCTCGCGTGTCAAGCCACGCTGGAGAATCGGAACACAACGAAATAGTCTGTCTATGGATGACAATATATATATATATATATATATATATATATATATATATATATATATATATATATATATATAACGTAATTCTGTAAATTAATTCTCATTCAAGTAATCAAAAATTTTTAAGCCATGTACAGAGACACCTCAGAATTCATTGTTTAATGTTTAAACACCTGATCTTTCCCAGAGAATGCCACTTCTATACATGAAAAAAAAAAATTAAACATAGACTTCTGACTTGTTTCTAACCACCCTGTTAACGTTTAGGATCATTTGACTGAGAATAGGTCATACTATTTTTTTTTGGTTTCATAGCATATCAATCATTGTTGTTTATCCAGTTATATATAAATATATATATATATATAAAAAGTTATATTAGTTTTACATGATTTGTACACATAAGTCAGCTGAGTTAGATGGTTGCAAGTACTGCTATATGTCACTAACAATTCAATTAAACAGTCATTTGTTTACACACAGTTAAATCGTCAAAGAATTCTATTGCTAACAATTCAGTTTTGTATAAGTAATTTTTTTCACTCAGATTAAATGTCAAACAGTTCCATTTGACCCATAGATAGGACCCTGTCATGTGCTACCACTCGGGGCCACAGTGGACCTAGGAGCGATGACAACACAGGGGTACTCCGCATTTCCCAGAGCTTCAGTATGACTGGAACCTCAACATTAGATTGTTTAATGTCCTATTCAGGACATTTATTGGAGGTGAGGCCTTACCCGTATCCAGGGATGCCGTCAGTGCTAGGGCTAGGGCAAGTTATTAGATAACGAAATAATGTTAATCATTCTGAAACCCTATATATATATATATGTTTATGCACTGAACCAGTCAAAAGTATTTGGTCACCCTCAAAGTGGGGGGGTGTCCTCATGGTGTAATTGTTAAAGCGATGGACTGCGGAATCGTAGTCGGTGAGTTCGTATTCCAGTCGCGCTATTACGTTCACTTTCAGGCAAATACCCTTGGGAAAGGTATGAACCTCCTTATCCTCCCAGCTAAGGGTTAAATAGTACCACTACTGTTCTTCTAGGAGAATGGATTTCGCATTAAATAACCAACAAAGGTTGATATGCCATTAAAACCAAAGAAACCAAACCAAAAATCACCCTCAAAAGTTTTTTTTCACAGCCTAAAAATGTTATTACAGCATTCTGCAGTATCACGCAATCCCATCTGGAATGTGGTTTGTGGCTCAAGGATTTTTACTTATGCAAGATAATGACCCAAATACTAGTAAGTTCTGCCAGAGGTACAGTAAAAACAAAGAGGAACAACGCATCTTTCAATTGATGTCTTGGCAGGCGCAATCAACGGACTTAACTTTGACCTGAGTATAACAAGATATATTTTGAAAAAAATATTTAAAGGCGATGTGTTTATGTACCTTGCCCAATTGTGAAATCTATTATTCTTATCTGGTTTAAATTAAAACCTAAATTTTATGACTTTCTTCCGAATGAAAACTTCTTTCTTAACAAAACAAATGAACAAAGATTATTACTTAAAAAAAGGGATATTCAAGTAGAGAAATTAAAAAAAAAAACGAAATTTCCTTGAAATACAATAGATTATACTGATAGGAGATATCAGGAAACGGGACAAAACATTTCCAAAGGTAGAGCTGGTAGACCCAAACCAAGAGTTGGTGAAAGAGCCACAACCCCTATATCAAATCAACCTTTAGGCATAGAGGAGACTCTGTATCGTCTCTGTGTGTGTAGGGAGGCTTTTGTAAATTGCAAAGTCGGGTATTTACATCAGGTGAAGGTTAAATTAAATCAGACCGGCTATCACAGCATTCTCTAGTATCACGCAATTCTAACTGAAACATGTCTTGTGGCTCAAGGATTTGTACTTATGCAAGATAATGACCCTAGGCATACTAGTAAACTCTGCCAGAGGTACATTAAAAGCAAAGAGGAACAATACATCTTTCATTTGATGTCTTGGCCGGCGCAATCAACAGACTTAAATCCCATTGAATTGGTGTCAGATGAAATTGACCGAAATTCACAGCTAAACAACCAACAGGTTCACCTTTAGCAACACTTGCAGAAAGCTTGGAAGAACTATGTTCAGTCTTCTTTCAGTCTTTGGTGGAAAGAATGCCAAGAATCTGTGTGAAGCAATAATAGCAGCCAAAGGAGGCTATTTTGATGAATCAAAGTAGGAGAATTTGTAGGGGTTTTTTTTTTTGGCTTAATTTGTATTTAATGTAGCTCAAGAAGACTTGTATTTAGTATTATAAAATAAACCATCATGGTGTTTAACTTGTTTCATTAAAAATAACTTTTACGTTGAGAAAGAGAAATTTTGGGAATTGGCAAATACTTTTGACTGCTTGTGAGTATATATATATATATATATATATGTGAGTATATATATATATATATATATAATATTTTTTTATCTATAAGATCTGAAGAAGTCCTGTTAATTTTTTTCGTGTATTTTGATTTTTCAAAAACACATGACAGGATGGAAATAAAGTTATAATCCTAATGTGACCGGTTTGTCGTTTTTTCTTAATGAAATTATTGCTCTGTAATGTCAGTTACATTGAGCTCTTTACCAGGAAAATTTAAATGTTCACTCTTGAAAGGTTTTCTTGTCCTGAGGGATTTACTCCCAACTCCGGTTTAACTGGACCAAATAATATATATATATATATATATATATATATATATATATATATATATATATATAGGAGTCTGCGGGTAAAGTGTCACAGGATGATACACTTATCATGGAGTTGAAATCAGGAAAGATCTGGTGAATTGTCTATAATAAATCTTTGTGTAGGCGAGGATAAATATTTAGGTGTCTAATTCTGCAGTTTGTAATTATACATTTTCTTAAATATCATCAGAGAAATAGGGTCCTTACTGATCGAGATCGAAACCCCCACAATATGGAAAATTGCACCAAGTGTCTAACTCATTACTTGTCCCAATCTACTATTGATCGCTAGAAGGAAGTTACGTCATTATTGATCTTTGGCTTACGCCCTGCTGATAAATAGAAGATGATGGCTAATGATAAACTGTTGAAATCCTTGGAGTCATATGGCCACTGCAAATATATGAGTTACCGCTTACAGAGGTTAAAGCAGTAGAGAGTTTAACCGGTATATATCATACGAAATGGTTGATATTATGTATCACTTAAATGAATCTGGTACGATAGACTTTAGTATCAAAATTGAAACTCCCATGGGCGTCAAGTATTGAGGAATATTAGAGAAAATAAAGCACGGCCTTAATTCTGCATAAACCACGAAAGCTTGTAATTAAAAGTCTATTGATCCAGAATCAATTTTACAGTGTAAGGTTAATTGTCATGATAGAGTTAATCAGGTAATCCATTGAATAACTTTTGTTTATCGTACTGTCATGTAAGTATTGATCAAATATTATTTTCTGGTTGCTTGTCAAAACAGGCGCCTTGCCGGCGGGGCTTGAAATAAACAGACTATTCCCTGCCGAGGGGCTAAAAGCTTCTACTCTCCACAAAAAGACGTTGAGAGAAATGCGTTCCGTTTGGCTATTTCTGCTTTAGGGACACTAGATGAGTAGCGACCCAAGTCCGTGATTTGTAGCACGCTTTCAGACCGGACAGTGATCACAGACAAGCTTTGTTTACAAATGTTATGGAGCGTGGATTCATATTAAACGAGACATTCGGGTCGAGTGAATCTATGACCAACAAAGTCACCTGGCATACGTGCTGGTAGTTAGCATATATTCCCATTGCACCTAGCGAGCCTATGACCAGCAGAGAAAGCTCCCTGCTGCCCCATGTTGAAAAAGAATTTGTGTCAAATCCTGGTTGGTGGCGGGCATGGATAAATAATGCTACCATCATCAAGCCCGTTTACTTTATACTGAGATTGAGTTAAATAACTACATCATTTTAAAGGAAATTCTTCTAATATTTTATGATCTATACTTTAAATGATAGTTTTGTACATGGAATCTTATTTTGAAGAAACTATTTTGTAGTTAGCTGTAAACTAGGTTAGGAAGTAGAAGTAAAGGAGGAATAATGCCTTTTCATGTTTATAGAGATAAGAAGTTAGGAAGAGACATCAGGCCTTTCAAATTCGGATGACATTGTATACTCTTTGTGCTGGCATTTTCATCTGTTTTTTTTTTATACTAGAGAGTTTATTATTTTATAAGTTCGGCTTCTTTTGAATATAGTTGAATGGATCCAAAAAGTTTAATATTTTATTAGTTCGGTTTCTTATGAATACAATTGAATGGTTCCCCTAAAATTTGATATTTTATTAGTTCGCCTCTTTTGAATACAGTTGAATGGATCCCCAAAACTTTTAATATTTTAAAGTTCGGCTTCTTTTGAATACGGTTGAATTGATCCCCAAAAGTTTAATATTTTATTAGTTCGGTTTCTTTTGAATACGGTTGAATGGATCCCAAAAAGTTTAATATTTAATTGGTTCAGCTTCTTTTGAATACGGTTAAATGGATCCACAAAAGTTTAATATTTTATTAGTTCGGCTTCTTTTGAATACAGTTGAATTAATCCACAAGTTTAATATTTTATTAGTTCGGCTTCTTTTAAATATAGTTGAATGGATCCCCAAAAGTTTAATATTTTATTAGTTCGGCTTCTTTTAAATACGGTTGAATGGATCCCAAAAAGTTTAAAATTTTATTAGTTCAGCTTCTTTTAAATATAGTTCAATGGATCCCCAAACGTTTAATATTTTATTAGTTCGGCTTCTTTTGAATACGGTTGAATAGATCCCAAAAAGTTTAATATTTAATTGGTTCAGCTTCTTTTGAATACGGTTGAATGGATCCACAAAAGTTTAATATTTTATTAGTTCGGCTTCTTTTGAATACAGTTGAATTGATCCACAAGTTTAATATTTTATTAGTTCGGCTTCTTTTAAATACGGTTGAATGGATCCCAAAAAGTTTAAAATTTTATTAGTTCAGCTTCTTTTAAATATAGTTCAATGGATCCCCAAACGTTTAATATTTTATTAGTTCGGCTTCTTTTGAATACGGTTGAATGGATCCCAAAAAGTTTAATATTTTATTAGTTCAGCTTCTTTTGAATACGGTTGGATGGATCCACAAAAGTTTAATATTTTATTAGTTCGGCTTCTTTTGAGCACAGTTCTCAAAAGTTTGCTTTTAAATATTAAAGAATTACATTGAACCTCGGAACGAATATATGTATTTCATGTATATTTCCTTACTATACATACTTCTTTCTTTGTTTGAACCTTGAACTTTCAAGCATCTCTTATTCCCAAGAAGAAGAAGAAGAAGAAGAATGATAGGGAAAAAGGAAGGAGTATATCGATGAGAATGCGAGTAAAAGACCGGGAAAAAGAACTTGAAAAAAAGGGTCAAATAAAGATATTGAAATGAAGAAAAGTACAACATAGAGGATAAAGACAGTAGAAGATATTATATCAGCTTCTGTCTTTAGAATGAAAAAATAAGAAAAAAATATGCGAAGCAATATAAAGAGAAGAAAAATACGAAACGTTTGGAGTAAATAAATTATTAAAGAAAGAATAAAAAATGATAATATTACACGACGGAAAAATCAATTATTTCCTCTTAATTTGACATTTAATATAACCAACCTCTGAAACTGAAATCGTATTGATCTGATTCTATAATATTTTGGTAGGGAAATGAAGGAGTATTTAACACTCCTCCGAAGCCTCACAACTGGATCCAATTTAGAGTCATATCCAGAACACAATTATTTGAGGTGGGGTTGCGTCTTACTCCTCTTCAGGGGATGTCATTAGCGTATTCCAGCGTCTGGTGAGAGAGACTGAAATATAGCAGTCTAACATTGAAATATAGCTGTCAAAAATTGAAATAAAAGCCCAGTCGATTAGGGTTGTAAAATACGCGGTTTGCATCTCTGCAGAGTGGTAAGATCCTCCTTACAATGAGTATCCTGAATATGACACTAAACAATCTGATGATGGGGCTCAAGTCCTGAACCTTGGGGAAATGTGGAGTACCCTTTCATTGCCATCGCTCCTAGCTCAACTCTAGCCCGGATTGGTAGCATCTGATAGTTTCTTATTTATGGGTCTAATAGAACTGTTTGACGTTTAAAAGTTGGTTGGCAACCGTAGTCGAGGGCGACCAGAAGTCTCCCTTTTCGATATTTACTACACCGAGATGTAGGAGAGGTGCTACTCCTTTCCCTGGATTGCTCCACTTTACCCTTGATACATACCTTAAAATGCCGAAAAATAAGTAAGTACGTATCAAGTAACATTTTAAAAGTCTTTTGTATGATGCGACCTGGTATTGAACCCAGGTCTCTCAGACCATTACTGAACACGCTACCCACTAGGCAAATGAACTGAGTGCAAGCAAATGACTTACGTTAAATCTGTGTGCAAGGGAATTAAAAGTGTTCAATCGTTTAATTAGTGTTACATAGCAATACTTGCAACCACTTCACTGTCTGCAAACAAACGGTTAATATGAAATAGAATTATGTGTTAGATAGCAATAACTGAAACAATTTACAATGTAGAAACAATATCAACACTAGCGTGCAAATAAATTAATTCTAACTTATTTAAAAATGAAATTACCAACAAAATGTGGGTACAAACAAATGACTGATGTTAAATTATGACTTATGTAGCAATACTTGAAACCATTTAACACTAGGCGAGTATCCGCTTGGTGTAATGGCTAAAGCGATGGACTGCGGAATCGTAGTAGGCGAGTTCGAACTCCAGTCACGCTATTACGTTCACTTTCGGTCAAATACCCTTGGGAAAGGTATGAGCCCCCTTTTCCTACTAGCTATGGGTTAATTGTACCTCTTCTGTTTCTTCTAGAAGAATGGCTTTGGCATTAAATAACCCACGAAGGTTGATATACCATTAAATAAAGAAACTGAAACCATTTAACTCTAAGCAAAAAGAGAAAATGAGCTCAGGCTCGTTTAAAAATGTTAACAAAATGCGTTTACAAATCATATAATTTTAATATATATGTATAAAAAGGATTTGGCATTAAATAACCTACAATGGTTGATATGCCATACAACCCAACCAAACCAAATCCTATCTATTTGATATATGTGTATAAAAAGGATTTGGCATTAAATAACCTACAATGGTTGATATGCCATAAAACCCAACCAAACCAAATCCTATATATTTGATATATGTGTATAAAAATGATTTGGCATTAAATAACCTACAATAGTTGATATGCCATAAAACCCAACCAGACAAAATCCTATATCTTTGATATATGTGTATAAAAAGGATTTGGCATTAAATAATCTACAATGGTTGATATGCCATCGAGCCCAGCCAAACCAAACAAATCAAACCATTTAACTATGTTGAAACAATACCAATACTAGTATACAAACAAATTACTTCTAACTTGTCTAAAAATGAAATTACCTACAAAATTATGACGTAAATATGAATATATGCGGGCAAACAAAAGACTTGTGTTAAATTGTTACAGTAACATAGCAATACTTGAAATCATTCAACTGTATAGAAACAAAAGAATAATAGTAAATAGAATTTATTCAAGTTTGATAGAAATACTTGAAACCTTTTATTGTGTCCAATAAAAAAATGAGCTCAGGTTCATTTAAAATGTTATCTAATTTTTTTTTTACAAATCAAATATATTTAAAACATATGTATGAAGAGGATTTGGCATTAATTAACCTATAAAGGTTGATATGTCATAAAATCCAACCAAATCAAATCATATATATTTAATATATATATATATATATATATATATATATATATGTATGAAGAGGATTTGGCACTAAATAACCTACAATGGTTGATATGCCATAAAACCCAACTAAACCAAATTCTATATATTTAATAGATATGTATGAAGAGGATTAGACATTAAATAACCTACAAGGGTTGATATGCCATAAAACTCAACTAAACCAAATCATATATATTTAATATATATATATGTGAAGAGGATTTGGTACTAAATAACCGACAAAGGTTGATATGCCATAAAACCCAACTAAACCAAATCCTATATATTCAATATATATGTAAAAAGAGGATTGGGCATTAAATACCCTACAAAAGGTTGATATGTCATAAAACCAAACCAAACCAAATCATATATATTTAATATATATATGTATGAAAAGGATTTGGCATTAAATAACCAACAAGGGTTGATATGCAATAAAACCCAACCAAACATAACTGAAATAAAAAATGACATTGAAGAAATTCAAAGAAATTTATTTAGTTCCTTAAAACAAAAAGCAGTTCTTTTCGATTTTCATTTGCACAGCTGTGTATTTTTACCATTGACAACCATTTCACCTCAGTTTGTTAGAGTAAGAACCGTGTTTTGGATCCATATCAATAAAACGTTGCTCGAATAGAAATTTTATTAGTCTGGTTTTAGTAACGTTTATCATTTCGACAACTTGATTTAAACTTCCGTCAATTTATCTTCTAGTGTTTTTCCATGATATGAGGGTCATTCAATAAATAAGGAGAAGTGTGCCAAAGAAGTTGGCTATAGGAAACACTGTTCGCAGTTGCACCTTCTTCAAGGAAATCAATAAAAATGGGTCCGTTCACGGAGCTGAAGACTGTCAGCATGACCTTCTTTACTGACTGCTGTGATTGGAACTTATTCTTTCCTGGAGAGTCTGTGTGTTCCCACTACATGGATTTTGGATTCGGCTTCATAGTGACAAACCTCTGTTTAGCCCATTTGTAAACATCTTTTTAACTAAAACATGCTTCTCGATACACATCACCCATTTTGTAATTTCACATAGTTTGTTCTTCTCAGCCACCAAATATTTGATGATAGATCTCTGTTCAAACCTGGATCACTCTGATTTGCCACTATTTTGAATAGATTCAAAACAAATATTTTTGTGATATTAGGATAAATTTTGCTTTAAATATACCTTATGTATACATATAAGACATGTTTTATAGAAATAATTGTTGTAGCTGACTCACCTACGAACAGAATAATGGACTTACCTAAAGAGAATATTAACCAAGAACTAAGCTGGTAGAGCAGAGACCAGCAAGGTTCGAGTCTCGGCTTGTTCCCGACCTTCCCCTCCCCTTTATCCCCACTTTAATCGGCCTTCGGGCTTTTGACCTTGTGTCAAGTCCTGTCTGGTGGGAGGCAGCGACAAATAAATTAACAGAGAGCAGCAGCAGCAGCTGTAGTAAGAACCTTGCCTGTCTTCGTGTACGTTGAACCAAGGAGACCTTCTTAGAGACTTTTGGATACATTTGTGCTGGCACCTCATATCTCCGTGTTGAGTTATTTATTTATTAACCCCTAATAATCGGTCATAACAATAATATATAAACACACACACACACACACACACACACACACACACACACACACACACACACACACACAGACAGACAGAGAGGCCATTCAATAAATAAGGTGATTTATTCCTAAGGAGTTGGCAATAGGAAGCACCAGGAAATCAATAATGATGACTCTTTTCATACTGCAGAAGACCCTTTTTACGGACTGCTGTACTTGGAACTTATTCTTTCCAGGAGAGTCAGTGTGTTTTTACTACGTGGATTTTTGATTCAGGTTCATAGTGACAAACCTCTGTTTAGCTCATTTGTAAAGATCCTTTTAACTAAAACATGCTTCTCCATAAACATCACACATTTTGTAAATTTTACATGGTTTGTTATTCTCAGCCACCAAATATTTGATAACAGATCTCTGTTCAACCTTTGAAACACACTAATTTGCTACCATTTTGAACAGGCTCAAAGTTAATATTTCTGTGATATTAGAATAATTTTGGCTTTAGACTAATTTTAAACAATCCAGTTCACATTTATCGAAGTAAATTCTAAAAAAAAAAAAAAAAAAAAAACCGAAGCAAAACAAACAAAAGACAACCAATCGCCTTACTTATGAAAGACGTTTGTTAAAAAATTATTTTTAGTTCAGAAGAAAATTAACTTTTAATCAAATATTTGGGTTTATTTCTTTGAAATTGATGTTTATTTGACATCAGTTGATGCTTACGTTCAAGTCTGAGCAAACATGTTAAAGGGGAGACTATATATACAAATATACGTTCGTATAAATAGTCCGAGAGGAAAAATAGTTAAATAGCTTTATCCAATAATTTCTAAGATAACATAGGATATGTGACCACATGGAATATATACGAATGAAATTGAATATATATATATATATATATATATATATATATATATATATATATATAAAGAATGTTGTTGTAGGTCCAAAGAAAGAATAAGGATATATTTCAAAATAAGAAGGTACCCAAAGAGATTTGTATTTTTTAAATTTATCTATTTTGTTCTTATATTCATGTTATATATATATATATATATATATATATATATATATATATGTGTGCGTTTCCAGCTTGTTGCTTTCGTTAGAGAACATATGTGGCATAAGACCTTGTTAATGAGACTTGAATTCACTCTTTCTTCCAGTTTGGAATATATATATTGTCATCATCCACGTTTTATCAGAACTCTTCAGGGGGGCTAGACAGGCTTGATTTCCGAAGCTGGGATCGAAACCCAGTTGATTCAAACGCCAATCCAAGATTCTACCCCTCAGCCACGAAGAAACTAGCGCAAGCTTTTGAATCATATGTGGGTTTTTTCCGTTTAGTGGCGGAAATAAGTATAAGACATCCTATTAAATTCTTGACAATTTTCTTATTACTGCACACATTCATCTGAAAATTGGCGTGTGGTACCTAGATTTGATGGAATTAGTATACATATTCGATTTTAAAATAAGTTTCCACCAAAAAAAAAGTTTATAAGAAAAATACGTTTTCGAAGGTGGAAATAAGTATAAGACAGTTTTAAAAATTTGTATTTAACAGCATTTGTATGAAATTCAAAATTTAATTTATTCCCTTTCAATTGTAATACTTCAACACACCGGTTTTGGATTGAATCGATAAGTTTTTTGTGAGTATCAAATGGAATTTCTTCTTTCTTCTTTAAATTTGTTACTTTGGAATTTTTGATTGAGGTTTCCGGATGAAGAGTTTTGGGAAAAGATTTCTGTTGAGAGGTTTGCTATGTTATTTGTGTTTGTTGCTTTTGTTTGGTCCCTTATGAGGTGTTTCAGGCGGGTGCTGTTATTACAAATTAAACTATTTCTCATCAGAAAATACTACAGTTTCCTATTTCTCCTTTGTCCATGTTATTTTTATTTACCCAATCAACACGCATATTCTTGTGTTTAGCAGTTAAAGCAGGGGCTATCTTCCTTTTTCGATAGACGATATTTTGCGATTTGTGGAGAAATTGACGAACTCTTCTTGGAGCGATGTGTAAATTAAGAGGTTTTTGCAGATTTTTTGAGCTGGATTGTCCTTTAGAAGCTTC
>OY757915.1:21448315-21488315 GCA_963585895.1 Sepioteuthis lessoniana | reverse complement strand
GAAAGAAAGACAAAGAAGAAAAACAATGGAGTGAAAAGGATTGTATTAAAGAAAAAAAACAATGTTAAAAATGTAGAGGAGGAGGAGAAAAAAGATGAAGAGTTTGAACGAAAAAGAAAGAAGATAAAAAAGAGAATATATCAGTGTATTCAGAAAATAAAGAGAATAGTAAAAATAAGAAAGAAAGAAAGAAAGAAAGAAAGATAATGGAAGAAAAATAAAAGAAGTGAAAGTACAAGATAGAAAGAAAGTAAATATATAAGAAGGAATGAATACAGGAAAGAGAAGGTAAGAGAGAAAAAGAAAGAAAATATATAAGAAGGAATGAATACAGGAAAGAGAAGGTAAGAGAGAAAAAGAAAGAAAATATATAAGAAGGAATGAATACAGGAAAGAGAAGGTAAGAGAGAAAAAGAAAGAAAATATATAAGAAGGAATGAATACAGGAAAGAGAAGGTAAGAGAGAAAAAGAAAGAAAATATATAAGAAGGAATGAATACAGGAAAGAGAAGGTAAGAGAGAAAAAGAAAGAAAATATATAAGAAGGAATGAATACAGGAAAGAGAAGGTAAGAGAGAAAAAGAAAGAAAATATATAAGGAATGAATACAGGAAAGAGAAGGTAAGAGAGAAAAAGAAAGAAAATATATAAGAGGGAATGAATAAATGAAGGTGAAAGAAAGAACTAAGGAAGAAGTGAATATTTGAAAAGGAAAGAAATAGAGAATAAATATAGGCGAATTAAAAAAGAAGGAAAGGAGTTAATATATGAGTAGGAAAGAAAAATATACGTGAATGAAAGAAAAAAGAAAGAGTAAAAAAACGAGAAAGAAAGAAACGCCTAAATATTAAACTATCAACCTTAGGAAAGGCATGAACTCTCCTATTACTGCTTGCAATAGATTAAATAGTATTATATCACTGCTGTTTTTCTGTAAGAATGGCTTTGTCATAAAATAACTCGCAAAGGTTGATATGCCATTAAATGTACAAAACCAGAGGTTTGTCAGATTATTTTCATTACATAATCGTTTTGATTGAACCCCCTTCCACTGGAAATAATAAAAAGTTTTAAAGTTGTAGAAATTGGCGATAAATAATATATAATCATATCCATTTTAGTTGCATTATGTTCCACTAGAAATAGTAAACTCCTGGTGTCTTTGGATTAAAAGAAAATTATTTTAATATTAAAAGTAAAGTTGTTAGTTGGTAACGTACTTTATAAAAATATTCATTTTGATTATGTAATATTCTATTAGAAATAATACGATTCTTGTATGTTTGGTTGAGGATAGAATTAGATCTTTATAAAATATTCTTAGGGTTGCAATTATTTATGGGCGATTCTGTAATTCATAATATCCGTTTTGATTGTATATTGTTTCACAAGAAATAATAAGAGTTTTAATGCTGTAGAGTTTGGTGATAAATGATATCTAATTATATCCATTTTGATCATACAATTTTCAAGTAGAAATAATCAAATTCTGGTGTGTTTATTTTTTTTTAAAGAAGATTAATATTTTATCAAAAAAAAATGTCTAGGGTGCACTTAAATTTGAACGATACTGTAATTTTTAATATCCATTTTAATTTTGTTTACGGAGTCACTGTGGCGTAATGGTTAATGTGCTGGACAGTAATACTGCAATAAGCAAATTCGAACTCAAGTCACGCTATTAGGTTCACTTTCGGGCTCATATCTTTAGGAAAGCGATGCAACTTCTCATATCCACAAGTAGAAGTTAAAGAATACTACTACCGTCTTTCGTCGAGGATGGACTTGATGGTTGACATGCCGTTTAACAAAAGAAACCAAACGATTTAGCCATAAAATATCCCACAAGAAATAATAAAATTTTGGGATCTTTCAATTCAATTCAATTTTTATTTCTAAATATTATTAGGGATTGGTTTGGTTTGGTTGAGTTGGGTTGGGTTTTATAGTATATCAACCATTGTAGCTTATTTAATCCCAAATCCTCTTCAGACAAATATCTTAAATATAGGATTTGTAAATTCATTTTGTTGATAACATTTCTAAACGATCCTGAGCTCATTTTCCCCCACAATTGAATGGTTTCAAGTATTCTTATCTAACACGAATTATTCCATATACTATTAGTCATTTGTTTGCTCACTAGTAAATGGTTTCAAGTATTATGTGACAGTAACAGTTTAATATCAGTCATTCGTTTGCACACATTTAAATGGACACACACACGATTTGTAAGTGAATAGTTTGTTGGTGATTTCATTTTTAAATGAATTAGAACGAATTAGTTTCCACACTAGTATTGCAATAGTTTCTACTCAGTTAAACAGGGGGGTGTCCTCGTGGTGTAATGGTTAAAGAGATGGACGGCAGAATCGTCGTAAGCGAGTTCGTACTCCAGTCGCGCTATTACGTTCACTTTCGGGCAAATACCCTTGGGAAAGCTATGAACCCCCTTATCCTCCTAGCTATGGGTTAAATACAGTTCTTCTTGGAGTAAGGGCTTTGGCATTAAATAACCTCCAAGGGTTGATATGCCATTAAACTAAGAAACCAAACCAAATCATCAGTTAAAAGGTTTCAGTTATTTCCATCTTATAGTTCTATTCAACATTAATGATTTGTTTCCGGACAGTGAAGTGATTACAAATATTGCTATTTAACTTTAGTTATTTTACTGAACACTATTCATTCATTTGCACAAAGTTAACGGTTCTAAGTATTGCTATGTAATACCAATGATTCAATCTAAGGACAAAGTTAAAGACTTTCAATCATTGCTATTTAATACTAATTATTCTATTCAACATTACTCATTCGTTTGCACATAATTAAATGATTCCAAGTATTGCTATGTATCACTAATGATTCAATTAAACACCAGTCATAAGGAGGTGCCCGTGGTGTAATGGTTATCGTCGCAGGAATTGGACACTGACAAATATTCGTTAGAAAGGATGTCTTAACCCTCTGTATTCTGCAGTCCCAATCAACTGAACCAGATACTCGTTGGAAAGGATGTATTATCCCTCTGCAAAGATGCAGTCGGTGTATTCTGCAGTCCCAATCAACTCGGCCAGACAATCGTTGGGAAGGATGTCTTAACCCTCAGCAAAGATGCTATCGGTGTATTCTGAAGGTCCAGTCGACTGGGCCAGACACTCGTTGGGAAGGATACCTTAACCCTTTACTGAGATGCAGTCGGTGTATTGTGCAGCCCCAATCAACTCGGCCAGACAATCGTTGGGAAGGACGTCTTAACCCACTGCTGAGATGCAGTTTTTGTATTCCGCAGCCCCATCCGCCTGAGCTGAAATTATAAGGGGGGTACTTATTTGTGGGTGATAGTTTACATACAGAGACACACCCACACATGCAAAGTATATAGGCATATTAAGACACATACAGAGATCCATGCATAGACACACATGTAATGTAGGCCTGAGTGCATCCTTCAGAAATGTTTACAGCAGAAACTGTGTTTAGTTTTCAGTCTTTAGTTGTTGAAACCTTTCCCGAACTCAAAATGAAACGAAAAAATTGAACTGTCAATCAGCCTCTTAGGCTTAATACCAGCATTGCATTAAGAATAGTTTGTTAAAGGAAATTTGATTTCTGCGTGATGTGGACCTAGGTTGGGACCACGAAAAGACAACTCGGAACACGGTATAAGTTTAAAGATATATTGAAGTAACAAGTTAAAGAGAAAAGTAGTGGATTAAGCTACGCTTACTTGTCAGTCGGATATCGGTAGAGTATCCAATCTCTTCGAGAGTACTTGTCTCTCGATTAATATAGAATTTGGAAGAGTCCATGAATGGGTAGGTAACTATGCCATAACACTGCGGTTATTGATTAAGGAACCAGGGCATCTATTTATAGGGTGTCTCAATAAACATTTGGCCCCATGCGATTGCGAATAATTCTGCTAATAATAATGTTGTGTTCTTTTTTGTTTCAGATTTGAAAATAGTTTACAATAACAATTATTAATCCTTTGAAGTGGTGTAATGGTTATCGTCGTAGGAAATGAACACGGCGACACGAGTTCAAATCCTGGACGAGACTGATTGCATTTCACATAGCACTAATACCCTTGGGAAAGGTAGGAATCCAGTTATTCTCCCTCCAGTTATGGGTAAATAGTAGGGCAGACTAGGTGCCTTGGTGAGGCAACTAGTCTAGGAGAAGGAAAACTCTGAATTCAAACCTGTTAAACTCCGCATAAAAATTGACCTTGTGTCATATTCTGCCCGAGGGATTGGTAAATATATATATATATAATTTAGAAGATGCAACAATAAAGAAGATAAACACATATATAATTCAGAAGATACAACATCACATATATTAAAACACTCTGATGATGATTTAATGTAAAAAACGAAACGTTTAACTTTATATCCTGCCCGAGCGGAGGGGTTGGGTAAATATGATAACAATTATTAATCCTTGAACACAATGCTTTGGACAAGAGAGGAAAATATTTTGCGTCACTACTTATTTGGAGACAAAATCATTTAAAACGTTGCCAGCAAAATTTAGCAACAAGTTTAACTTTAACAATTATCACCAGAAAAGCTAAATTTATCGTTCAGAATACCATTTTCAAGTCACAGAGTCTGTAAACAAGAAGGCAGAAAATCCCAGAACTGGCAGTTAATTGACTGCATGATGTCCTGACAATGTGGATGCAGTGAGAGATTTTATCGGAAAGAGTCCGAAAAAATACCCACGAAGACGTTCCCAAGAACCCGATCTTTCACGTGCACTGTAGGGTAAAGTTGATCAATTTCTGCCCTTGTCGACTGGTTTGACCTTTCTGAAGTGATATCATTTTTTAAGACTCAGATGAGAGATGACGATGCAATATGAGTTATCATATTTATGGGTCGCATCTATTTTGTAACACTCTGTATATATATATATATATATAGAGAGAGAGAGAGAGAGAGGGGGGGAAAGAGAGAGAGGCAGACAGACAGACAGATAGATTGATAGATATAAAGATTAGTGATAAAATGCAATTCTATGGCAATGTGCTCCTACGTTTGTGCATAGGGTTTTGCAGATATAGAATCTGTTATTGTTTTTGAGATGGCTAAGAAATACTAACACATGCACTGTTTAAAAAAAAACAGCATAAAACCCATCTCGCATCCATACACAGACGCACGCACGCACAGATGCACACACACACACACACACGCACACACACGGGCGCTTGCACACATACACACACACACACACACACACACACACACATATATATATATATATATTAATTATTAATATAGTTAAATAGTTTGGAATATCTAAAAATAAAAAGCGGTCAATGTCTGTGATATAATATATTTAGATCTCAGTATGAATATCTTAGAGTCAACGGTGCTTTGTGACTGGCAGTTTCTCACCAATGCGTTCATTAAAAGAAGAGTTTATATATATATATATATATATATATATATATATATATATATATATATATATATATATATATATATATATCAAAATGAGTACCTCAACAAAGAGATCCTAAAATTACAAATCTCCTTCGTGGACTAACCCATTTTAAAATATTTGTTATTCTTTTTTTTGGACCTCTGACGTGCTTCGCAAGTTGGTAGGTGGTATGATACTAAGTCTAACACAACGTTAGGCGGGTTTCGATCCCAGCTTCAAGTGTCCTACGTGTCTAGCCACACTGAAGAGTTGTGATACAATGAAACAATCTGTCTGTGGATGACTATATATATATATATATATATAACACATGTGTAGATATGTAACATTTCTCCTGACATTAAAGTAAGATTGAAACAAGTTAAGGACAATTGGAAATAAATGACAAGAAAAAATATTCCTCTCAGATATATCACACTTTTTAACATCACACACACACACACACACACACACACACACACACATATATATATATATATATATAAATAGAACTTTGGCCTGACAAATAGCAAGTTAAACAACATAATACGGTATTATGAATATATCCAACTTACAAAGTACGGACGAACACTTGGTCACATACGTTTGGACAACGAATGAAGACGCGTTTTCTTGTGCATAAGCTAAAAACAAAAGAAGAAAAGTTAACTAAATACCCTTTACTTTCTCCAAAAAATCAATCCCCTGCTAGGATCGATCTCATTAGCAATATTTCACGAGACAGACAAGCTAGTTTACCGGCGCCATGTAATTAACGACTTATCGCAGAAAAAAGAACGAGACAAAAAACAATCCAATTTAATCGATTCCGTAGAGTGAAACAAATTACTCTCTATAAATGCAAATTTTTCTGCGCCTGTAAGGACGGACGGCCGCAATCCCAATAACCTCTGTAGTGCAGTTGCTGTTTCAGATCAAGTAGGTTTTAATAGGGCGGAGATACGAGCAACTCTAACTTTGGTTTTCAAATTAGAGATTTTTTTCTTCTTTGTTAGACCGCTTATTAAGGCTAAAGAGCTCAGTTTGTTCTCAGATCAGTCGAAGGGAGCTGTAGAATATACCAACTGCATCTGGGGAGAGGGGTAAGACCCCCCATCGTGTCGTGGATATGACATTAAACAATCTGATGATGAGGCTCTAGCCTTGGGGATTTGGGGAATGTAGAGTACCCCTTAATTGCCATAGCCCCCTGGCCCATTTTTTACATTGTCCTGATATCTTTGTGAAAGTTATGACTCTTATTATTCTCCCCGCAACTATGGATGAATAGTTGGTCAGACTATGCTCTTTAACCATGATATGGCAACCTGTCTAGAAGAAGAAAAAAACACATTCAACCCTTGTAAACTCCGTTTAAATATATCCCAATGCACATTGTGCACGTGTACAGTGACTGTGTGTATATATATATATATATATATATAATGCAATTAGAAGAAAACTCAAACCTGGTTAAATTGTTATTATGAATTTATTTCGGTAAAGAATTTCATTATAATTTCCGTCTCATCAGATGATTTCATACGTTTAATTTCAGGTTGAAAAACAGCAAATATGGATTACAGTCTATATATATATGTGCATGAATGAACAAAACAAAACAAAACAAAACAAAAAGCCAAAAAAAAAGAAATAATTTTCTTCGGATGTTGACTTGGTGTAATGGCTATCGTCGTGGTGCAATGGTTATCGTCGTAGGAAATGGACACGGCGACACGAGTTCAAATCCTGGACGAGACTGATTGCATTTCACATAGCACTAATACCCTTGGGGAAGGTATGAATCCAATTATTCTCTCTCCAGCTATGGGTAGAAAGTAGGGCAGACTGTGTTCTTCAGACTTGGTGAGGCAACTAGTCTAGGAGAAGGAAAACTCTGAATTCAAACCTGTTCAACTCCGCTTAAAAAAACTGACCTTGTGTCATATCCTGCCCGAGCGGAGGGGTTGGGTAAATATGGATATATATATATATATTCTCAATTTTTAAGTGGAGAGCAGCTCGTTTGAATTTAGCGTTTTCCTTCTCTTTCGTTGTGTCATCAAGGCTGAAGAACACCCTGTCTTACTATTTTTACATAGGTGGAGGGAGCGTAGATGTATTTATACCTTTCTGAATGGCATTAGTGGGTTGTGAGATGCAAACAGCCTCAACCAGAATTTGAACTCAAGTCCCCGCTTCCATTTCCCACAACAATAAGCGTTACGCTAAGCACGCCTCAAATAGTTTTCCACGATGGTTCAGAAAGAAGTTTACTATCGACTAAGGGGTTTTACTTGTTTTTCTTTCTTTGCTCGAGAGGAATTGAATGGTTCAATTTAGTTCTATACAAGATCAAATGCGTCGTGCACCAGGTGAGGATCGAAATCACCTTATCAACATACTGGGGCTCAAAACCTGCTTGTCAACTATTTCGTTCTGACAGGATCATTTGGAATTTTACTTATTTATCTAGAGGTTCCCTGATTATTACATAGATATATTTGCGTAGACAACCCACAATATATATATATATATATATATATATATTTGGATGACCGCATGGTGTTATAATAATAATTTTTTTCATTATTACTATTATTATTATTATTGAAATTTTTTCACGCCACGTTAGGTGATGGTCTTTCACAAGGAGTCTGAGAGACAGCAAGTCTCTTCAGCTCTCAAGAACCCTTCTCAGTATTCTGCCTGATCTCAATAATATTGTCGTTTTGTTAATCTCGATTAGCCCTCCGATTTTCAACTTTTCTTTTTGGGACCGTTTCAAGAGAACCAATCACAGTTGGTATCACCGTTACCTTCCTGTTCTACAGCTTTCTTAGGTCTCAAGCAAGGTCTAAGTACTTGTCTTTCTTTTCGTTTCCTTTGATCTTCCTCCCTGTGGTCTGCTGGAACGGCAAATTCCACCAGACATCAAGTTCTCATATTTTTTTATTATTATTATTAATTATCACTTGGTCTAGCTTTCTGGTGAGATTAGGTAATTTATTTGTATTTCAAAATTCCAGAGAAGTTTGAGTATTTTATTCTATGTGTGTCTCGTTCTATATCGGGTTTGTGCGTATATAATTTGATAGTATAGCCAAATTTCACTTGTACAATTCCTAGTTTATCACCCTCCTCAACCAGTTGAGTTTAGTTTTATACTTCTCTTTCGCCAGTTTGCTTATCATGTTATTATTATGTGATTGGTCGTTTCGTCTTTGTCACTACATAACCTACATTTGCAATTCTGTTGCCTTTAATCGATTTTCGCTTTTATATAATTAGTCCTTATGGCGTTGTTTTGTGCTGTTATTAGAAGAGATTCAGTTTATCTCTTAAGGTTTCCCTTTCGTAACAACGTCCAGTTTGTCGCTTGAAATATATATACAGTTGTTTTCTTCCCATTTTGTTTTCCAGTTTTCGTGTTTGTTCTATTTGTTCTTATACTGTCAGTGCAGTTTCTGGTTACTGTAATTGGTCTTTCTTTGGTCTTTTTAATGTACTCCTTGAATCCTTTTATTGAGACATCTACGCACGTTTATACGACATTGTTGAAGTAAAATGATAATGTTTCTTTTTCATTTATTGTCAGTTTTGCTATCATTCTCATTGCGACCACAACTTCTGCAGTCATTATTATTTTACTTCCGGTGAGTTTTTTTTTCCCAACGCCGTTAGTTGGTGGTCTTTTACTGGAGTCTGAGTGACAGCAAGTCTCCTAAGTTCCTACGGTCTTCAGGTCTCTTCTCAGAATCCTGGCCGATCTCAACAATGCTATAATTTGGATGACCCCGAATCTTCTTCTGATTACCAATTCTTCTAGTCTCTTTTCCAAGCTTTTGGGGACCAATTCAAGCGCACCAATTCAACTCCAAATATTAGTCAATCTTTTCGCCTTCTTTCATTTTCTGTCTGTGGTCCATCGGAACTGCAAAATTCTTCTTATCTTCTTTTCTTCTTAATTAACCCTTGGCCTGGTCTTTTGGCTTAGATTAGGGGATCCGTTTATAGTTCAAAATTCCTAGAGAGTTTTATGTATCTTATTCTCTTGGACGGACTTTGGTTTGTGCTTATACCATGTGTAAAAGAATCATATTCTAATTTCTTGCCCTAGTTTCAGTGGAGCGCCTTTCCCACATTATCGTGTCTAGTCTTATATTCGTTTTCTCATTATGTGATTAACTGTTTCATCGCACCGCACAACATACACTTACTATACTATTTAGAGTTTTTCACATTAGCGTAAGCTGATGGTCTTTCACTGGAGATTGAGTGACAGTAAGTCTCCTCAAGTCTACAGGACTCTTCTAAGTATTCTGGCCGTTTTCAAAAATGCTCTTGTTTGGATGGTCTCCACTCGGCCGCCAACTTCTAAATCTTTCAGGCCCTTTAATAATCCTTTAGTTACCGTGGCAAAAGCACCAATCATAATTGGTATAATTGTCACCTTCATGTTCCATAGTTTTTTTTCAATTCTCTAGCAAGGTCAAGGTACTTATCTCACTTTTCCCATTCTTTCAGTTTTATTCTGTGGTCAGCCGGAACAGCAAAGTCGACAATTTTGCAGATTTTCTTTTTTTTTTTTTGTTGATTATTATAAGGTCTGGTCTTCTGGCCGAGATTAGGTGATTTGTTTGTATATCAAAGTCTCATAGGAGTTTATGTGTGTCATATGACAGGTGCTGGGTTGTGCATATACCATTTGTTGGCATGATGCATAGGTTCAAAAACTAAAACTAGTATTTATTATATATGATCTACTTAAAGCTATTCTAAGATTTTCCTATATACCAGAGAATATTTAGTAATTTTTTCTCATTTGAGAGTTCTTCACACCAGGGTTAACTGATGGTCTTCCATTGAAGTCTGAGTGACTGCAAGTTTCGTTAAGTTTCCAGAGTTCTTCTTATGATCCTGGCCGATATAAATAATGCTATAGTTTTTTTTAGTTATCTAGTAAGGTCTTGGTATTTATTTCTCTTTTCCTTTTCCTTCAGTTTAACTCCGTGGTCAGCTTAAACGGCGATTTACACTATTTGACAGGTTCTCTGTCTTTTATTGACTATCACTTTGTCTGGTACATCTGGCCGACCAGCGTTAGCTGATGATTTTCCACTGGAGTCTGAGTGACAGCAAGTCTCGTCAAGTCTCCAGGACTCTTCTCAGTATTCTGGCCGATCTCAACTATGCTGTAGTTTGAATGATCTCTACTCGTCCTTTTTTTTGCAAGTCTTCCAGTCCTTTTATCAAACATTTGATAACTGTTTCAAGCGCACCATTCACAATTGGGATCGCCGTCTCATTCATGTTTCATAGTTATTTTTTGTTCTCTAGCAAGGTCTAGGTATATTTCTCTTTTCGCTTTTTTAAAAAATCTGTCGTCTGCTGGGACGGCAAAGCCCACAATTCAGCAAGTTCTCTTTTTTGTTGATTATCTCTTGGTAAGGTTGCCGGGCCGAGTTTAAGTGATCAGTTTATATTTATAAATAAAAGAAAAGTTTGCGCGTCTCATTCTTCATGACGGATTCTGGGTTTCACGTATAGTATTTACTCTCATTCATGATCGATAGAATAAAAGTGCCATTGTTATTTCTCTAACCTTTTCTTTTTCAGTTTTTATTTTGTCGAAAATTTCCCTATTGCTTGTGTTTATAGTCTTTTACGGATTGATTTTAGTTGGTTGGTTGATTGTTTGGGGTTTATGGCATATCAACCTTTGTAAGTTATTTAATGCCAAATCCATTTTTATACAAATAATCAGTTCTATTTCAAACAATTCAGGTTAGCATGAGTACACAGTTTAATTGTCAAAAACATTTCTATTTCAAGCTATTCAGTTTAATCAAACAGTTCTAATTCAAACAATTCAGTTTCGTATAAGTATAGACTTTGTTTACACACAGTTATATATCAAAACAGTTCTATTCTAAATAATTGAGTTTAGCGTAAGTACAGTTTCAATGTCAAAAACAGTTCCATTTCAAACAATTCAGTTTAGCATAAGTACGCAGTTTAAATGTATAATTGTCAAACACATTTCTATTTCAAGCTATTCAGTTTAGTCAAACAGTTCTATTTCAAACAATTCAGTTTTGTGCTTGTACAGTTTTTGACCACTCACAGTTAAATGTCAAAGCAGTTTTATTTCAAACAATTCAGTTTAGCATAACAACGCAGTTTAGTTCTATTTGTCCCTTAGATAAGGCCGCATCTGGTGCTACCACTTCGGATCAGAGTGGACCTGGGAGTGATAACAGTGAAAGAGTGCTTTGCATTCCCCAAAGCTCCGGCATTATTGGTACCTCACCAGCAGATTGTTTAGTGTCATATCTAGGGTACTCGTTCTTCTTACCCCTCTGCTGAGGTGCAGTCGGTGTATTCTACTGCCCCAGCCGACTGAGCAAGAATTGATTTTAATATTTGTTCGAACTCAGTAGGTTGACGGTTAGAAGTTCTGTTTATGTAGCATCGGTTCTTGTTATATCGTCTGTATGCTGATACCATTTATTTTCAGAGGTTTAATGTGATATTCAGATAATTAACCACCTGGAGTTTAGTTTTGACCTCAAGGGTAAATCCGTTTTAAAAGAGTTTTAAAATCTTTTTCCTTGTGATGTTTAATTTGTCGTCTGAATCTGTAGCATACCCCGACTGCACCTCTGCAGAAAGTTAAGACCCCCCCCCCCAAAAAAAAACCGGTGTCGTGGATATTACGCTAAACCTTCTGATAGTGAGACACTCTTTCAGGATCTTTGAAGAACGTGGAGTACTCCTTCACATCCATTACTTCCATGTCCATTCTGACTCGAAGTGGTTGTACTTGTTAGGGTCCCATCGAGAGCTCACATAGAACTATTTAACTATTTAACTGTGTGCAAACGAATGATTCATTTTGAATTGAATTATTGGCCGAGCCGTCAATCAGAGATTTCTCTGCACAGGACGCACCTGTGTAACTGAGCAGAAGCAGTGTTTGAGCGCAAATGGTGTATGTTGTGAAATGATATATGGAGATGTCCACGTGAGAGACGGGCAGTTTGAGTCAGTCTCAGCTTGCGACCGAAGAGATTCATTAAGTCACGGAGAGTGCCAGTGAGCGGCTGGGAGACCAACCCTCCTGGAGCAGCGTCCCATAGAGCAGCTAAGAAGAAGCTATAGGTAAATATGGTACTATTTACCAACCCCTCCGCTCGGGCAGGATATGACACAAGGTCAATTTTTTAAGCGGAGTTTAACAGGTTTGAATTCAGAGTTTTCCTTCTCCTAGACTAGTTGCCTCATCAAGGCTGAAGAACCTAGTCCGTCCTACTATTTACCCATAGCTGGAGGGAGAATAAGGGGGTTCATACCTTTCCCAAGGGTATTGGCCCGAAAGTGAACATAATAGCGCGACTGGAGTACGAACTCGCGTACTACGATTTCGCAGTTTATCGCTTTAACCATTACACCACGAGGACACCCCCAGCTATAGGTAAATATGGTAGTCTATCTACGCTTTCTTTTCTCTGTGTCTTAAACACCATAAAAGCTTCGTCCCATTTCGAGAATAAAATATGAGAGTTTTATTTTTTATAACTAAACGTTATAGTAATTCTTTTCTCCATGCCTATTCATCCATCTTTATTTCGCCGGCACAGCTATATAACATAAACAAATGAGCACTGTTTCGTCTAAAACGTAATGTTGTCTAATCCTCTAGTGGGTAGAGTGTTCGCCAATGGTCCGGGAGACCTGGATTCAATTCCAGGTTGCGTCATACCAAAGACTTTGAAAATGGTACTTGATACCTCCTTGCTTTATAACGCAGCAATATAAGGTACGTATCGAGGGTAAAGTTGAACTATCCAGGGAAAGGAGTAGCGCCCTCTCCTACACCTCGGTGTAGTAGCTATTGAAAAGGGAGCCTTCTGGTCGCCCTCGACTACCGTCACCAACTTTACTTACTTTACTTATATATATATAAACAGAATTTGGAATCAAATAACCCGTAAAGATTGATATGTCATAAAACACAACCCAACCAAACCAAATCAAACAAACGAAACCTAACGATGCCATTGTTTTATTTTTTGGCACTGGACCAATAGCTATTCATTATCTTTGTATCGTTTTTTCCCAAAGTAATCGTAATAGTAGGCAAATCCCAACTACCTAGCATATCTCAATCTCATGAAAGCTGTCTATTGTTACGTCAAAAAGACTCCAAATCCTCTTTTTTATCCGAACCAGTTATCAGCGGAAAGATTGTGCATGAAATATGTATTTGTTCTTCAAATAAAAAGCGGAGGGTTGTATGTTTTCTTGCCATATTTAAGGTTCTTTCGAATATTTCCTTTTTTTTTTTTTTTGTGCAAGGATAAAAGTCTTTGATGTGAAACTTTATCGGCAATGCCATCAAACCAGTCAATAGTCGTTTTAGAGATTTTACATTGGTTGATCTGTAACATTTCAGGAAATAAAATGTTGCATGTGATGGCAATTATGTTCTTGCTAAAACTTCTCTCTTGAGTGTTTATAGTTTTGTTTTAAAGCATTCTTTATGGATTTTGAAGGTAAGGAAAGTCTGTGTTTTTGCCCTGCATTTTACTTACTTGAAACTCATATTTGAATTAGTAAAAGAATGGCGCTGAGCAAAGAATTCAGTTGCTGATTTTGCTGCCAATGAAATTGCGGCATAAAAAAAAATAATAACTCTCAATAAAATATTTAAGGAGTAGTGTATTTGCTTGAACCCACCCCGACCCATTACTTTCAGACGCCTATTTTTCTATTCCATCCAACACGTCGGTTCACTAGTCTCAACTGTGACTTAAAATATCGAATAATTCCCCAATGAAAAAAAATCGGTATGGTAAATTTAGGTTGTAATAGACAATTTTACTGAAATGTGATGAAAAATGGTAGAAGGAAGCCAGTGAAAAACATTGATAACTGAATAATGTTATGTATTTTTTATGCATAAAAGAAATGTAGAAAGAAGAAAAAAAGGACGCAGATATTTCCTCAAGTTAACACATAAGTAACTTGTTGCATATTTGGAAAAAAAGCATTGCCTTCTCATATATATATATATATATATATATTGAGAAAGACAGAGAGAGAGAGAGAGAGAGAGAGAGAGGTGCATACATAAATTGATGGAGAGGGAGAGAGAATATATATATATATATTTTACATCTCCCTCTCTTTACACATAGGCACATACACAGGTATATTGATGTGTGACGTGTGTGTGAGAGAGAGTGCGCACGTGCGTGTGTGTGTATGTGTGTATTCGAAAAAACCTACTTTTCTAAAAATTAAGATTTGATCAACAAACAAGTGTTGTTAATTTCATCAATATTTTGATCGTTCTCAGATTACCAGATCGATATTAATCAAATATTGATGACCTATCAGACTATTTTCTGAGACATTTGCGTTATATACGTACGTACATATATATATATATATATATGTGTGTGTGTGTGTGTGTGTGTTTGAGTGTGTGTGTGTGTGTGTGTGTGTATAAATATGTGTATGTGTGTGTCTTGGTGTGTGTCTCTGCGTATATGTGTCTCTGCGTGTACTATACATATATATAGATATCTTCTAAATTACAGGAAATTAGAAATAACACTTATCAGATATATATATACCAAAAGTACGTGAAAATATCTTGAAGTACTAAATATTAAATGTATTCAGTGAAATCGCTATTGGCTTCAACGTTGGACACCAGTCGGTTTAAGAAAGAATCTCCTGCCAACCTTTCGGACTGTCACCTTGCTTAAAACGATAAATGTTGCCTTTATCCTTGCCTTGAGTTCATCTTTGGTGTTTCACAGAGTTTTGTTGGTCTCTCACGCAACCATGCCCCATTAATAATAAGGGGATTGCAATATGGGAATGTTTGCAGGCAGATGTGAGGGATAATGTCACATTATATTTCTTACAGCCAACAGTGGGTTCCTCTTCTTGTTTGGCATGACACATAGTCCAGTTACTAGATGTAGGGTTTTCCAGCAGTCATGCTCTTGATCCAGGTCCCCATCATCTCCTCCAGCTACTTGATGTTGGCCTTCATATTAAGACTGAAGCCATGGCGGAAGATAAATAGTGGTATAACGTCAACATCTTTAATACGGACACCATGATGTGAACTGGATGTTTGATTTTCTTCAAGATGAATATGAATCTGTCCTCAAATGGACACACAAATACTCTAAAATTTTCTTATTGGAGCTTCCGTGTGAATGCCATGTCATAACAGTATACCGTTTCCAAATTTCTGGAGGGATGACTGGTGTCATGGTTCAGCTTTCCTCACAGACAGTACCCAACTGGTTCTAGTTTGCTATACAGTATACAAAACCGGAAACAAATAAAGTGCAGGTGCGAAATTAATAATTTGATAAGGTGACAATTTAAGGAGGTGCCCGGAGGGGTTGGTAAATATGATAAGATGACAATTTATCCACTACGTCATTGATATAATCATTATCATCAAGTCGCACTGACAAAACAGAATGCACTTTCTCTCTCTCTCTCTCTCTCTCTCTTTTTCTCTCACCCTCCGTTCCTATTCATCACCCTAACGAGATCTTCAAGGTCGAATCTTGAGTCGGCACAGAATACAGAATGTAGAAGGAAAATATGAAATAATTAAAAAAAAACAAATTATTGTCCGATTAGTCCAATTAAAAAACAAACAAAAAAACGTGATAAAGCTAAACGTTCATGGCTCTATCATTCAAGCGCGTTTTCATTAAAATTCAGCCCAATATGAGTAAGTAAGAAAAGAAGCGACAAAGAATCTATGATTTGCTTGACGCCGAAACCAACTGTATGGTTCTTTGTTTACCGTATACGAATCAAAGAAAAATATATTAACAAAAAGAGCTTTTTAAGAAAAAGGAGAATTGAGGGATTGAATAAAAAAAACGAAAAGAAGGCTTCTTAACTGCTCTCACAATGGCGATTAAGAAGGACCCCTGATCGTCAATAAGAAAGCACGCTAATGAATTGAAAGTCCTCGAGAAAAGTGTGAAAACAACAATTAAACAAGATTTAAGTCCAGACTTTAACTCCCTTGATTACACAATTTGGGGTGTTTTAGAAAACAAAAAAAAAATGCAACTTCTCGTCCAAATATTGGTTCGCTTAAGACTGCTATTGAGGAGGAACGGAATAAAATGTCTGAAAAATTTTTTTGAAGGCATGAAAATCATTTCAAACGCGTGTTGATACAATAATCGAAAAAAAATGATGGCCATATTGAGTAAATTTACTGTTTTTGTGTCTATCTTTTTGTGTTTTTTTTAAAAATTGAAATTAATCTTGTTTTCTTATAGAGTCATTTATTATTATAAATGAATATTCCTTATTTGTTTCCGCACCCTGTAAATCTTTGCTGATCGGTCAACACTGGCATGTCCATATGCAGGAGATCATAACGAGTTTGACCTTGCTTCTCCAGCAGTACCCTGCACGTCCGATATATATATATATATATATATATATATATATATATATATATATATATATATATATGTGTATGTGTGTGTGTATTATAAAGATAAGTAGAAAAGAAGAAATATCAAACACTTACAACGGGTTCAGTAGTTATATTTTATTCTTTTTAACAGAACTTCAGTGTCCGATAAAGTTCTTTACTTCATAAAGAAGAAAATACTACCACTAAACCCGTTGTAAGTGTTTGATTTATCCGCATTTCCAATTATTTTTACCATCTTTTTAGATTCACCAAAATCTACCATTTCTCCATACGTATCATCATCATCATCACGTCGTGCCGCCAGCACGGATATCACTGACCCTCTTTCGCTACTTCTCCCTATCATTCATCGCCTCCGGCTGGTCTTCGGGGCTTCATCCCGTATCCTCATATAGCTGCTGTATGTCTGTTCGAGCTGGTCGTCCCGCCCTTGCTTGGCCATATGTGGGTTTTCATTGGATTACATCACTTATGGGCTCGTCCTTGCTTCTCCAGCTGTGTTCTGCATGTCTGCTTCGTCTAAATTGGATAGTTTTCGTGATGGAAGGCAGGTGGCCGTATAGATGGTGCCTTGTGGGGTGTTGCTGCCATACGTATATATATATATAGAGAGAGAGAGATAGGTGGGAGGGAGAGATTGGAAATGTATTGGTATATTAAATTGTTTGCATAGTTTTAACTTCTTTATACATTTCTATTCTAATAGATAATCATATACCGATACATACATTGCCATATATAGGAATAATTTCGTTTGTGAGCAAATATATATATATATATAGTTCATGAAAGATACATTATACCTAAGTCGGTGTGTAAACAAATTCTGATAAAATTACCTTGTTTTTCATTGATAAATCACACTACAAACATACATCAATATCAATATATATATATAGACAGAAAAATTGAAAAACAAAGAAATTCAACGGGATGAATTTATTCTGAATGAAAGTTGACTCAATACGTTTCGGTTTAAATACACCCTTATCAGGACATAAAAAATGATGATACCAAATGTTGATTCATCAACGATGGTTGTTTAATAAAATACCAAAAACTAGGAAGGAAATTATATATCCAAAGAAAGAACATCCGACCGTTCAATAGTTAAATCATTTTTAAATTTTAAAATTAAAACGTTATAGCGTCGATGTTCTTTCACAATAAATTAATACTTTTGGGTTATTTAGTATTTCAATTTTTCTCTCTTCCATATATATAATGAAGGAACTTGTAGCTTAACGGTTATCGTCTAAGGAATTACATTCGGTGACGCGTGTTCAAATCCTGGAGTAGTCTACTTGCATTTCACATAGCATTAATAAACCCGGAAAAAGTATGAATCGAACAACTCTCCCATCTATGTGTAAATAGTTGGGCAGACTGGACTCTTTAACCTTGGTATGGCAGCCACTCTGGGAGAAGGAATACTTCGTGTGTGTGTGTGTTTGGATAATTCATTGAACTGAATATCAACCCGTTATGTCTTATTTAATCCCGAAATTTGAGTGATCTAAATAGTTGATTATAATCATGACTATTTTGATTTTAACTGTCCCATTGCAGTTATCTTTCTCATTGTTATATGGTTTCAAGTATTCCAATCCAATACTAATAATTTACACAGAATTGTCTGCTTTTAAGTATTTCAAGCATTTACCAATAACAAAATTCATTGAAACCAATTATAGCCTCAGGGTTTGGTTTGGTTTGGTTTGGTTTAGTTTAGTTTGGTTTGGTTTCTTTGTTTAATAGCATACCAGCCTTTGGGTAATTAAACAAGTCATCCTTGTAGAAGAGTAGTGATACTATTTAACTCATAGCTAGGGAGATAAAGTGTTTATACCTTTGCCAAGGGTATTAATAAAAAATGGACGTTATGGTGCAACTGGAGTTCGAACTCACTTATTTCGAGGCAGCTGTCCAGCTCCTTAACCATCACGCCAGGGGAACAACTCTTAGATCTTCAAGCAACGGTTCTTAAAAAAAATAATTTATGCAAAGTTATATGATTTCAAGGTTGGTTTGGTTTGGTTTCTTTGTTTAATGGCATGTCAACATTCGTGGGTTATTTAATGACAAAGCCATCTTTTCTAAAAGAACAGAAGATGTACTAAGTAAAAAGTAAAGTTTGCGACCGTAGTCGAGGGCAACCAGAAGGCTCCCTTTTCAATAGCTAGGGGAGGGTGCTACTTCTTTGCCTGGATTGCTCCACTTTACCCTCGATACGTACCTTATATTGCTGAGTGTTAAGCAAATAGGTGTTATATTTTGACCTTCGACCCGGCCCAAAAATACTATTCCAAGATGGTGCACCGGAAGGAACACATTCCAATGGCCAGTAATCGACAGAGATCGCGTGGGCGGATTAAGGCTTATAATATGGGACAAGGTGAAGGTCCCACGGTGCCACTATACAAATGCACCGGAAGAGAGTGACCTGTGAACTGCATGACAGTTATTTCCGCTTGACGACCGTTAAACATTCAATTTCAAAGATCCAGTGGGCGATAGTGTGGGCGTTGAATTATTATTTAACTCAGTTGAGTTCGGGTCCCAAAGCAGTTGCCAGTAGAATTCCAGAGAGTTAGAGACCAGATGTGGTAGGGAAGCCACACCCGACCTAGGGGTCCCTCGGAAAACCCCCGATGGAGTGGACCCCAACATCAAGAGAACAAGAAAGACACAACGTGACGGTCATAACAGTGGGGTCAAAATATGAAGTTTATGTTCGGTCCCTAGCACCCTCTCACATGCAAACCTTGAACAACCCTTTCGAACCCTTGCAATAAAGTGAGAAGTAAATATATTTGTAAAGAAGTCTTCCTGTGTTTTCCCTCTTGCGTCTTTATCGTTGTGTCGCTGTGAATTATTCTACATATATATGTGCATGTATGTAGATGTGAATCTACATATGTGACTATATAACATAACTCCAATTTGGTGCATGTGCCAGTAGAGATCTTCAAGGATTCAAAACGAACCTGGTTACCGTAAACGACAGTTTTTAAGCATCACAACACGACATCAACGAAAAGGACAAAGAAAAATGCTGGAATTGAAAGAAGTAAAAAAAAAAAGAAAAAACTAGCAACAAAAAAGAGGAAGGAGAAAGGAACAGACCGACGCGAAAAGAACAGAAAAAAGATGGAAAGAAAAAAGAGAAAAAGAGAAAAAAAATTGTAAGTAGAGCGCTCATTCATATAACTTCTATCTCTCTCTGACATTTAATTTTCGTTCATTAAAGAAGGATTTAAATTGATTATAATTGTGAAAAATTAGTTGTAATGGCAAGGGCCTTTCTAGAAGCATAAAATTGGAAATAATTTTTTTTATAAAAATGTTTGGTCCCTAGATAAAAATTGAAATTACTGCTATGTGTAATATTGTATCGAAGTGAGGGAGGAAAAAAGAAGGAAAAACAAAGGATGATTAGGGGGCAGTTGCTGTCCGTTTTTTGATTGACAGCAATAGTAAATGAATTTTATCAATGGGAATTTTATCGTAAATAGGTCTTTGGCCTAGCGGTTAGAGTGTTCGCCAATGGCCCGGGAGACCTGGGTTCAATCCCAGGTCGAGTCATACCAAAGACTCAAAAAATGGTACTTGATGCCTCCTTGCTTAACACTCAGCATTATAAGGTACGGATCAAGGGTAAAGTGGAGCAATCCAGGGAAAGGAGTAGTGCCCTCCCCTACACCTTGGTGTAGTAAGCTATCGAAAAGGGAGCCTTCAGGTCACCCTTGACTATGGTCGCCAACTTTACTTTAAGAAAAAAAAATTCCTTGTTGGTTTTCATTGGTCCAGACAAGTGGTGATTGAAAATTAGAATTTCAGTCCAAGATTTGGAATCCCGCATATCTGTAGTTAAGATCTTTTGGGCAAGTTTTTATGTTTGGAACTTGTGGATTGGAAATGAGAATTTTAATCCGAGAAATGTAATCCTGGGAGCATCAATGGGTTTGTCCCTGAATTTCGCACATTAGTGGTTTGAATAATGCTCATATACTTTTTCGATATTTATGAAGTTGGGAGAATCGATATTTTCGGCGGTGGTAGAATCAGGCCGGTTGTTTTGCTGTGGAAATTGTTTATATCAATTATTGAAGACATAGGTATTGTCTTGAAAACGGTCTTGCCGTGGAAGCAGAGTAACTAAGAGACAGATGTTTTTTGTGTCTGGCGAGGCAGACAGATATTTTGTGAGTTCCCCCTGGAGTGAAGCTTTGAGATTATTATTGGGGAAGATATTTTGAAACCGGGTTTTAGATGTAATTAAGAGATGCGCAGAATTTTGACGGAACCAAGTGTGGCGAAGATTCGCAGATTTGGAAATATTTTGAATTGGGAAATGTTGGCAGAATTTATAAAATCTTGGGTTGTTTAGAAAAAAAAAACCCAGTATATTTTGTGAAAAGAAAAAAAAAAGAAGAAGAAGGCTCGTAAGCTATTGAAAAAGTATTATAAATCAGGCTTAATTTATGGTACTATAGACTGAAATTGAATAAACTGGGAAGCGAACCTATAGTTATCGTGTTAAGGTAAAGACAGAGAGGTAGATATAAGGTTGAAAAAAAGGGACATTGAATGAGCAATTTATTATGAAAAAAAAAAAGAAAAAAGAAAGAAAAAAAGAATGAAAACAAAAACAAAAACGTACAGGACAATAGAAAAAGACGGAAAGAAAAAAAGAAAGAGAAGAAACTTGAACATTGTTGAACACAGCATATTAAAAAAAAAAAATGAAAGAACAGACATTTTTAGTAAAATAGACAGTACATAGATTGAAAAAAAAGAAGAAAAGAAAACTGAACATTTTTGAACTGTGATTGTAATATTGTTTTGACTTGTAAAGTGAAACTTTTTGAGTTTGTTTGAGTTTAAAGGCGACATTAGAATTTTTTTCCTGTTCATATTATGAAATTTGACGAAAACCATTTACAGATTTTATTCTAGGTTTACAAATATTTGCAATTATATTGATTCTAAAAATTTTTTTTTAGAATTTGGGGTTTTCGTGGAATAGGAAATATTTTTTAGGGGTTTCTGTTTTGAGAAATCGGTGGCTGACGTGTGAGTAGGACAGACATTCATTCAAGTGGATTTACAGATTGCTGTTGAAAGCAATTCTATCGAAGAATTCGCCGACCCATGAAGCTGTTGAGGGCCTATTTGGCTTCTATTTTTTTTAGTTGGAGTTCCGAGGATGGAATAAAAGAAAAAGGCGTGGCCTACTCCAAAATTTTGTGGATGATGTCTGAGTCTTTCAGTCACGTTAGTGTTTTGGATTCGTGTGTGATTTGGCAAATTGAAACGGATCTGGGAAAAGCGAGGTGCCTATATATTGGTAGCCACGAGGGTTCCTGATTAAATTGAAAAGAAACCTCGGCGCGGGTTTGATCAGGTAAAGTATGTTTCCTCAGAGGCTTGAAAACCAATGGGCATGGAAACAGAAACTTAATAATAGAAAAATGGGTAACACATTGCTAACTAGTATTTTGCGTGGACTGTTTTAGGTAGTTTACAGCATGCGTGCCAGATTGTGATACATTCGGATGTATTGTGATACTTTGTTTTGGGCCATGATTTTTGTAGTTTTGTGGAATGCTTTGGGCCTTGAAGATATTGTGTTTTAGTTTATGAAATTCTCCGGTTACTCCAGGTAGGAACCTGTTGAGCAAAGAACTGGAGTGTGGTCATGGGGAATCCAGGCGAAATGTATTGCTGGAATGATCAGGGTCACTAAGTTTGTGACCAGGATATGGGACCAGAGCATGGTCCTTTTAGGGTTTTGAAATTTCTTCAAGGAATTATGGAGGGCCCGCTGTGTTGAGAGGATAAAAAATGCATCCGTATGGTACCTTGATGCACGCATGTCAAGATGGCCAACCATGCAAAGATAGTTAGAGAAATTTAGATAATAATTAGCCGGGCAAGTGTTACATAGAGAGAAGGTCGCCCTCTAAGTAAGATTTTATTTGCTGTGTTTCAAGTTTTTTTTTTTTGTCCTTTGTAAATTATTCTGTAAAATATGTGTGAGGTTGATGGAGACGAACGTGAAGAAAATTCCACATGTGGAATATTGAAAAAAAATTAACGGATGAATGTTATATTTTGACCTTTGACCCGGCCCAAAAATACTATTCCAAGGTGGTGCACCGGAAGGAAGTAACACATTCCAATGGCCAGTAATCGAAAGAGATCGCGTGGGCGGATTAAGGCTTATAATATGGGACAAGGTGAAGGTCCCACGGTGCCACTACACAAATGCACCGGAAGAGAGTGACCTGTGAACTGCATGACAGTTATTTCCGCTTGATGACGATTAAACATTCGATTTCAAAGATCCCGTGGGCGATCGTGTGGGCGTTGAATTATTATTTAACTCAGTTGAGTTCGGGTCCCAAAGCAGTTGCCAGTAGAATTCCAGAGAGTTAGAGACCAGATGTGGTAGGGAAAGCCACACCCGACCGAGGGGGTCCTCGGAAACCCCTGATAGAGTTAGGGGTTCAGAGAAGATGCTGATAAGATGCCATAAAGAAAGCCAGCATCCAACAGAGTGAGCCCCAGACCTCTGGTTGAGCATCTAAGAGAACAAGACAGACACAACGTGACGGTCATAAGTAGTGAAGGTCAAAATATGAAGTTTATGTTCGGTCCCTAGCACCCTCTCACATGCAAACCTTGAACAACCCTTTCGAACCCTTGCAATAAAGTGAGAGGTAAAAATATTGTTAAAGAAGTCTTCTTGCGTCGTTTCTTCCTGCGTCCTTTATTCTTGCGTCTGTTATCATTGCGTCGGTATGTATCCAGTATATATATGTATATTTCTGCATGAACCAGAAGATGACTATATAACAAGAGGTATTAAGTACCATCTTTAATGTATTTGGTATGACGCGACCTGGGATTGAACCCAGGTCTCCTGAATCATTGACGAACATTAACCCATACTTATAGAAGATAAGGGTTTCATGCAATAACGTGACTAGATACGATGTCACAAGCCAGCTCTTTAGCCATAACGTCATGGGGACTTACCCTTATGATTTCAAGTATTCCTATTTAATACAAACAATTTTTCCTAGTTCGTTTTTATCCCATTGCTTTTTTAACAGCATTTCCACCCTTGTTTTAATTTTACAATTCTGCTTTCTGATTATATAGGCTACAATAATGAGTCTTCACAATCGTTTTAAACCGGTAAACGTTTCCTTATTGTCTAACAGATATATTTGACAAATACACAAGACTCTAACAAAACAAAAGTGGGCCAGGGAGTAATGGCACCTCATCATCAGATGTTCTTCAGTGTTTATCCCAGAGACAGCAGGGCAATACACACACACAAACACACGCAAACACACAAACACACGCAAATCGATGGTTATACAAATATTTTTAAATCAGAAAAAAAAGCTCAACTACTGATAACAGATTAAGACAGTTTCCAAAATAAGTATTTTTTCACTTTATCATGTTAGTCTCAAGAGTATAAGTTTCGTGCATTTGCAAAAAATGCCATCCTTACGTGAAAAATGCGTGTAGTATAGACGAAGAAGCGAGCAAAGCTACTGAATATTTCTTGCACAATTTAAAAAAATGGTTGCATGGCTCAGGAGCCGCAGTAACCAGAGAAAAGAGGGAGAGAAAAATACCGACTTTTACAAAGTATATAAAAATAGTAATAAATATGTTCCGTGACGTCTTGTAGTACTTCATAACTCCTATTTATTGTGGGTAGAGTGTGCACCAATGGTTCTGGAGACCTAGGTTCGATCCCAGGTCGAGTCCTACCAAAGATTAAAAGATAATACCCTGTTGCTTCCTTGCTTAACACGCTGCACTATAAACTACGGAGGTGCCCCTGGTGTAATTGTTATCGTCGTAGGAAATGAACACGGCGACACGAGTTCAAATTCTGGACGAGACTGATTGCATTTCACATAGCACTAATACCCTTGGGAAAGGTATGAATCCAATTATTCTCCCTCCACCTATGGGTAAGTAGTGGGACAGACTAGGTTCTTCAGCCTTGGTTAGGCAACTAGTCTAGGAGAAGGAAAACTCTGAATTCAAACCTGCTTGAAAATTGACCGCTTGAAAATTGACCTTGTGTCATATCCTGCCCGAGCGGAGGGGTTGGGTAAATAGGATAAACTACGGATCAAAGGTGCGAGTAGCAATGATAACTGACACTCATCAACTGAAAGTCATATCCTCAAATCCACTAAAAGTACCCATGGAAGCGAATGTAACTCAGGCAAATTTCAACTTTTCAAGTATTTCAGCATACTAAATTTACCAACCCCTCCGCTCGGGAGGATATGACACAAAGTCAATTTTTAAGCGAAGTTTAGCAGGTTTGAATTCAGAGTTTTCTTTCTCCTAGACTAGTTGCCTCACCAAGGCTGAAGAACTTAGCTTCTCTCTCCATAGCTGGAGGGAGAATAATTGGATTCATACTTTTCTCAAGGGTATTAGTGCTATGTGAAATGCTATCAGTCTTGTCCAGGATTAGAACTAGTGTCGCCGTGTCCATTTCCTATGACGATAACCACATGCAAGTATTTCAGCATACGTGACAAACACAAAACTGTCTTAGCCACCCTGCACGCTTCTAATAACTGGTGTAGACCAGTGTGACAGAAAAAATACGAGTTACTTGTCAGATGCTGAAGTAGGACCTGTGTAAACTGAGCTGACAATTGTTTACTGTCATGAAACTTGTCCAGTAAATCCAAACTGACCCTACTACAGATGTTACAAATATGTTCAAGCTGAAAAGTGTCCTGTTTCTGACGTGCTTGTTTTAAAAAAGAATCTTTCGATTATTTATGGTTTATATCTTGCAACCATTATAGATAACTTTTTTTCAACTTGATCAAGATTTCGTTATATGTGTTTTATATCCGAAGAAAGTGACAACACTTATTTATATAAATATTCATCTCTTTTTTATCATGATATGTACGAAATTGGTTTTGTGGAGAGAGAGAGAATCACGAACTGCAAAGATTCACACCAGGCTGAGATACGATATATTCTGAGAGCCTTACTTCTTCGTCTTGTTTGTCTTACTTGAATGGTTTGTGAGATGGGAGGGAAGTAGCCGTACAGCTTCTGTTTTGTAAAGGTAGCATTCTTGTGTAGTTCCAATTTAGCTTTTTTTCAATCTTTTTGTTAGAGTCCAGGTGGTGCAAACATGATTTAGTACTGATGCGATTACAATTTTATTTTATCAAGAATCTGTTGATGGCAGTCCACGCCTTTCCTGCGTGTATGTCGACGTCAATTTTAGTAGATGTGATACTAATACCGAGTTTTTGGAGGTGCCCATGTTGTAATGGTTATCGTCGAAGCAAATGGACACAGCGACACGAATTCAAATCCTGAACGAATCTGATTGCATTCCATATTCCACTAATACCCTTGGGAAAAGTATGAATAAAATTAATCTTTCCCCAGCTATGGGCAAATAGTAGAGAAGACTGGATTCTTTGGCCTTGGTTAGGCAACCAGTTGAGGAGAAGGAAAACTCTGAATTCAAACCTGCTAAACTCCGCTTCAAATTGACCTTGTGTCATATCCTGCCCGTGCGGTTTGGCTGGGACATCTTTGGGTGGGCGGCCATTGACCAGCAAGTATAGCACTTGACCTCGTGGTCCAGTTTAAGCTATAATCAGGCATCCGTGCCAGGACTCATACTTAGGTCAATATCCAGCTCGGCTCGTCAGGCTCACTTTGAACTGAGTGAGTCGATGACCAGCAAAGTCAAGCAGGGTTCGAACCTTGGCTCGTACCAGACTTTCTTCTCCCCTAACCCCCACTTTAAGCCGACTTTCGGGTTGTTGACCTTGTGTCAAGTCTTGTCTGGTGGGAAGCAAAGACAAATACTGAATTATATAATTTGGTCTACTAATTTTAGAAGCTTAACAAATAAGTTGGGGATGGCACTATCTTTTTTATAAAATATTGACAATCTTTTATCTGCAATCACGTTGAGGCCAATATCTCTTGCTGCTTTCTCCTGATTAAGCAGCAGAGGTTGGGCTTGGGCAGGTGCATTTGCGAGAAGTGTAAGATCATCTTCGTTGTCTGCATTTGTCATAGTGTCTGTTGTATTTCGTTTGTTTCTTTTCTTTTTTAATGTCAAGCCACTTTCTTCTCCAAGATCCATTGACGTTCATAGTATATAATTTAGGCAGATTATAAATAGATTTAGAGTAGACATGGCTTCCTCTCGTTTAAAACACGTGTACTTTGCTTTGTCTGCGTTCATGTGGACGCCAATGCTACCAAGACTAGTTCATGTACCTCGGCAGCAGTGTCTCATCTACTGAAAGTAACGTCTATATGCACCTAGCTAAGGTGTGGATTGCTATGGATAGGAAGTCTGATCTTTCCGGTAAGATAAAACGGGAGTTCTTCTAAGCAGCAGTTGTGTTAATGCTACGGTATGGATGCACCACATGAACGCTGACAAAACGCATAGAGAAAAGTTAGATGAAAACAGCGCATTAATGTTACAAGCTATATTGAACAAAACCTGAAAGTAACAGCCCGCGAAACAACAATTGTACGTCCACTTACCTCCCAGCTTTAAAACTATCCAAGTACGACGAACAAAACATGCGGGACACTGTTTGGAGGAGCAAGGATGAGCTCCTAAGTGACGTTATCCAACTACCTGGATGTGCTTGTGTTGGCTGACTAGCAAGAATGTATGTACATCAGCTCTGCTCGGACACAGAATTTAGTCTAGAGGACCTACTGGGAACGATGGATGATTGGGACGGATGGCGAGAGAGAGAGAGAGAGAGAGAGAGAGAGAGAGAGAGAGAGAGAGAGAGTGGGAAACCCGTGCTAGCAGCTTGACTTGATGATGAGGATGATGATGCAGAGGGAATCAGAAGCCTAAGAGAAATTTATGAACAATAATGTTGCCTCGAGATTTTTTCCTTCGATGATTTTCCCTTCGATGATTTTGCTATACAATATACCGACTGCTTCCCTGTAGACGGGTAAAACCCATCTCCCAACGAATGTCCTGGATATGACATTAAATAATCTGGTGCTGAGATTCCAGTAACCCTGGTGCTTTAGGGGATGTGGAGTACGCCTTCATTGCTATCACTCCCAGGTTCACTCTGGCCTGGAGTGGTAGGACCTGATAGAGTTCAATTTATGGGTCAAATAGAACTTAACTCTTTACTTATGCTAAATTGAGTAGATTAAAATAAAACTGTTTTTGATATTGAAACTGTGCATTTATGCTAAACTAAATTATTTTAAATAGAGTTGTTTTTACATTGAAACTGTGTACTTATGTTAAACTGAAATGTTTGAAATAAAACTGTTTTGCATGCTAAACTGATTTGTTTGAAAAAGTACTGCTTTTGACACTGAAACTGTGTACTCATGTTAAACTGAATCGTTTGAAATAGAACTGTCTTTGTGTGCTACACCGAATGGTTTGAAACAGAACTGCTTATATGTATAAAAATGTATTTGGCATTAATAATCTACAATGGTTGATGTGCCATAAAACCAAACCAAAACAAACCTAACCAAACTTTCGATGATTCAGTAGTGAGATTCAGTGATGTTGTGGATCGATTTATCTGAATGACATACTCATTTTTCTTAAGAACTTTCTCAACTTCAGATTGGATGCGATTGAGGAGCAGGAAATTATAAATCTAATCACCTACGACAGTAAGAGTTATACATCTGTTGTTATTAATGATTCCGAGGTCTCCTTTTTTTGGAAAATAGAGATGAAACATTTCATTAATTTCTCAATTGTTTTCTTCATATACAGCGTAGCATAACAGAAGTATACCATCAAATTTCCTCGTCTTCTATGCTTCTGGGAGTATCTTACTGAGGACTGCAGCTTTTTTGCCTTTGATTCTTTTAGTAACTGCAACAAATTCACACTCCGTAAAGTGTTCCAATTTGATGCCCAGTTGGGCATTAATAATTTCTTCAGTAGGTTTATCTGTGATTTCAGGAGGGTTTTAAAACATATTCTTGCCATGTTTATTCCACTTCTGAAGTCTTTCTTTTTGGCTGTCAACTTTTAGTTTTTAGCTCGAAGTGTTTTTCTTTCGACTAACTTCATTTACTCTCTGTCATGCCAATTGAGACTGTTTACCATCTACAAAATTTCTGATTATATATGGAGCCCATCAGTGTTTGTGCGTGTTTCTGTATGTGTTTATCACTATCTCTCTCTCTCTCTCTCTCTCTCTCTCTCTCTCTCTCTATTTCTGTGTGTCTATTAAAGTGTGTGTGTGTGTGTGTGCATGCGTGTGAGTATGCGTCTTTTCCTCTATTATTTTATTTTATTCCAATAATGTCTGATTGTATTATTGCTATTTTTTAGTTGGTTACTTTATTGCATTTTCCCAATATCATTTAATTTTTTATATTTCTCCACTTATTTGATTTGACTTTTTTTTTTTTTTTTTGGCTATTTGTTTCATTTATCCGATAATTTGATTCTGTAAGTCATTCGTCATATTTATCCAGTTAGTTGCGATTAAAATAGATTTTTGTTTGCGGCTATACGAGTAAACACACACATGCACACACTATATAATAATGTTAATAATAATAAGAATAATAATAACAATAATAATAATTATAATAAGAATTAAAAGAAGAAGAAGAAGAAGAAGAAAATATGAAGAGATAAGCGCATTAACAAGATATCTGACACTCCCTGCCCATATGAAATGAACTTCTATTCACCTTAGGAGTGTATTATCAATAACACTGAAAAAACATCAACCAAAAGAGACAGCAAAAAACACAAATACATATGATCGCTACCTTCCCTCACACTAAGTTTTGGGTAATGACCCGTTGAAAGATTTGTAAGTACATTTGGCGATCTTAATCAAGGGTGACCCAAAGGCTCCTTTTTTAATAGCTACTACAACGACTCTTAGGGAAAATTAAATGATAATTGTACTTGCCTTAGAAATAAGAAAGTTGTGGAAGAGTTGGAAATCAGAGGACTTATCAAGACTATGCAGACTATAGTATTGTTAAGGTCTTGGAGACTTGAAGTGACGTGTTGTCACTTAGACTCCAGTGAAAGACAATCAGCTAACACTGGTGTGAAAAACTCGTACACCTAATATCGGCCAGAAGACCAGACGTTATAATAATTAAAAAATAAAAAAGAGAATTTGCAAAATTGTCCACTTTGCTGTCCCGGCCTACCACAGAATAAAACTTAAAGAATGTGAAAAGAAGGGTATGTACCTCGACCTTGTTAGAGTATTGAAAAAGCTGTGGAACATGAAAGTGACGATTGTACCAATTGTGATTGGTGCTTTTGGCACAATATCTAAAGGATTATTAAAAGCCCTGGAAGATTTGGAAGTTTGCGGACGGGGAGAGACTATCCAAATGACTGAGAACGGCCAGAATGCTAAGAAGAGTCCTGGAGACTTGAGGAGACTTGCTGTCACTCAAACTCCAGTGAAAAACTATCAGCTAACACTGATGTGAAAAACTTTAAAGTAGTAAATAATAATAATAATACTCTAAAGGAGTAAATAATAATAATAATGATAATAATAATAATAAAACTCTAAAGGAGTAAATAATAATAATGATAATAATAATAATAAAACTCTAAAGGAGTAAATAATAATAATAATAATAATAATAATAATAAAACTCTAAAGGAAGAATAATAATAATGATGATAATGATAAAACTCTAAAGGAGTAAATAATAATAATAATAATAATAAAACTCTAAAGGAGTAAATAATAATAATAATAATAATAATAATAATAATAATAATAATAATAATAATAATAGAGGAATTGGAAAGTAGTTGGAGAGTCACGACCACCCGAAGTACAGTAAGGTTGCGTGACACGACGTGCGGTTAAATACTTAATTAATATGTAAAAATTAAAATTTATGAAATATATGAAAATTAATGCATATATCTTAAAAACAAAAAGGTCCTTAAAATAAGTATCTTTTGGCTGAAGGCTAAAATTGACCTAAAAAGCTAGTTGATTGTTCCTAAAGGTCAGTTGAGTGTGAGACGATTGTTTTTTTTATTTTAAAGGTCAGCGAATTTATTTAATTTTTCAGTTGTCATCTAACTCCGTCGATCATAATGATGAGATGGGTCATTTCGTAAAAACATATTTTTCTAGAGCTTATCCTTAAGGCCAATGTCAAAAGGGAGATTTAATTTTGCTCCACCCTAAATAAAGGTGAACTAGGGATGGCTCATCCAGTCAGGTGAGGTTGAAAATTTTTAGTTCAGCCACGTTGCTCTAAACCTGTTCTCATTGGTCAAAGAGTCTAAAAGTTTTCCCTATACATGTAAGATATAATACTGAACTCGGATTGGCTGACCATTGGGAATATGACTCCTAGCTGTCTTTTATTGGACAACCAATCAGAAACCTTTTTAGTCCAGATTTTAATCTATAAAAAACTGGATGGTAAAACGAATCACCAGAGAGGATGAGGAAAGAAACGAAGGAGAAACTCAAGACTGCCAAAGAAACATCTATCCATTCTTGACATGAGGCACTCTGAACAACCTGTAAACTTTATAAAAATCCAGAGTCCCAGACTTCAGAGACATTAGTGTCATACTAACCTCACTTCATCGTCACCCCCCCTCTCTCGATATTCTTTCTCCTTTTTGTTATTTATTGTCTCACAAACGTGTTTCAATAAAACCATCTCTGTTATTTGTTAACAACGGGTTTTCTCCATTCTTTGAGTTGCTAGAAAATCTAACCACTCATATTACCTGACCGTCAGAAGAATATCTGGCTGTATAGTGTCAACCCTACTTCGTGGATCTTTCAAACTGAGCATGAGAACGGAAGGACTTGACAAAGCAAAAGTCGGAAGCTAATGTGGCAGTCACGAACACAACAGCCATAACAAGTACTGCGATTAGTAGTCACACCAAATTGGGCACCGTGACTAGCATAGGTCTGCAGTTGAGATCAGCAACAATAACGAGAACAGACTACAATAACAGACTAACAATAACAGACTACAGTGAGAGGCCATCGGCAGATGCTGGTTGGAAGAGCTCTAAAAGAGTAAAATAATAATAATCCCCTGGGAATTGTACTAGAAATGAAGTTTGAATATGCGAACAAATGGTATATGCACAACCCAGAATCTGTCCTGGAAAACGGGACACAAACTCCTCTGGGATTTTGAGATACAAACGGATCACCTTATCTCGGCCAGACGGCCAGACCTTGTATTAATCAAGAAAATAAGAGAGAACTTATAGACTTGAGGACATTGCTGTCCCAGTGGACTACAGAGTAAAATTGAAATCAAGCGAAAAAAAGGATTAGTACCGTGACCTTGTTAGGGGATTGAAAAAACTGTGGAACATGAAAGTGACGGTTATAACAGTTGTAATTGGTGCTCTTGGTACAAACACCAAAGGATATGTACAAGGACTGGAGGACTCGGAAATAACGGGATGGGTGGAGACGATTCGAACTATTGTATTGTTGAGATCGCCCAGAATACTGACAAGAGTCCTGGAGACTTGAGGAGACTTTTTGTCACTTGGACTCCAGTAAAAGACCATCAGTAAGTAAAAACTCGCTAGGAATAATAATGTGATACCAGTCATAGTTGGAGCACTTAGAACAATCTTAAATGGCCTGGAAAAGAGACTGAAGTAAGGGGAAATACGTAGTAGCATTTTTTTTATTTACAGTAAAATAAAACGAAAAAAACTTCGCTAGATTCAAGTAATAGAAAAATAAAAAGTAGCCATTAAAATAATTGTATGCCACTTGAATTATTTGTCATTGACTGTGGGATAAAAAGATTGAAAATAATTGATTGAGATAAAAGTTACAATCAACCTAGATTAACTTTTGTAAATTGACAAAACGAATGAAGAGAAAAAAAAACAATATATATATATATATATATATATATATCTATATATATATATATATATAATTGGAAGAAAACTCAATAAACCGTCGTTTGGCTATTATAAATTTATTTCGGCCGGTCACTCCTTATGAACAATCATTATCTTCATGTAGCTATGAAATAAATAATGTAATGGAGATCTGAAGAAGTTGTTTGTTCAGGATATGAGACATAGCAATACTAGCAATCATTTAGATTTGATATGCTTAACGGAATCGTTTGAAATAGAACTGTTTTTACATTTATTGCGTGTAAACAAATGACTGTGTGAAAATAAGACTGTACGTATGCTAAACTGAATTGTTTGAAATTAAGTGAAACCGTTTAATCGTAAAAAAAGCGAGCTCAGGCTTATTGAAAAATGTTATCTTCGATAAAAAAAAAACTGTTTGAAATAGAAATGTTTTTTTAGATTTAAACTGTGTACTTATGCTAAAATTAATTGTTCGAAATAGAACTGTTTTTGACGTTTAAACTGTGTGCTTATGCCAAACTGAATTGTTTGAAATAGAACTGTTTATATGTATGAAAATGGATTTAGCATTAAATAACCAACAAGGGTTGATATGGCATAAACCCAAACCAAACCAATCTTCAGAAGCACCTCTGGCACCAAAAATAAACTCAGCTCTGTCCCTTTAAGACAAACAGGCATGTGCTGCCAGCTTGGAAGGAACTCCTGGAACGATGTGATTTACTTTGAATCAACCAACCTGCAGGAACGCCAGGTGAGCCCATGAAAACCTGGTAATTTCATCGGTAGTTGTATGTAGTCATCCTTACCAATTATTGCCAGACCACATTGAAGGTTTGGCTTTCGCTTTCTTCATGCTCTTCTCAAGGACATCTGAATCACAAACAGCGAGGAGTTATTTTAAATAGAATCTTTTATCCACTTTAACTGGGTCCAGATAGTTTGAATCTAGTATTTCCTATCTATGTTTTTTCTAAAAAACAAAACAAACCTAACCTAATATTTACCCATAGCTGTCGGTTAAAACGGACGGGTTCTTCCCTTTCTCAATGGCATTAGTGCGAAGAAAAATGGAAACAGCCTTGTTCAGGATTTGAATTCGAACTGTCTATTTTATATCTTAAAATTTTAACGGTGAAGCTAAACGCGTTTAACGTGTGGAACTTGAGGGGGTGTTCATTATTTTACATGTTTGACATCACATATGCAGTACGATCTCCATGCACCCAAGTGTCTGTCATCAAGTTTAAAAGATGTCTTCAAACGCCTCGTTTTGGAACGTTTCCAAACTTATTTAAAAATCGACTTTTTTTATGCTGCTTCTTGAAAAATACCTTTTTGTTCTTTTACACATTTATTCTTGTATGTTCGTTTCTCGTTTTCCTTTCGTCTACAAAAGAAAAAAAAGAGAGAAGAAAAAAAGAAATAAAAGAACAACACGTCTGTGTCTCTACGCGAAACGAATGGTTTACCAAAATCGAAATAGTTCAGTCATACCCCAGGGAGGGCAGAACCAAACGAGTCAGTTAGAAAATATAATTTGTATAGGCATATTTGAAAATTTCCAGCATTTCCAATAGATCGATTCAGTTTAAGATCGAAGCGTCTACTCGATTGATTTTAGGATTTTGTGTGGGTCTGTAGATATAAGCGTTTATACGCATGCGTCAGAGCTAATACATGACGTCACGCAACAGGCTCTTAAAGTGACTCATGTAAACCGATTGAAGTTTTTAAAAATCTTGCCAAAAAGAGGATATGTTTGCGCTTGCTAAAAGCAAACGGGTGTGAGAGGCTAAGTCTGTTTCTTCCCTTTGTAAAAGCTGTCAAGATATGCTGAAACTAATTTCCTTTGCATATTTCGATATTTCTTGCCAATCTTTATTCAAGGAATACGTAGTGAGATTTCTTTAGAACTAGTGAATTTATGATTTCAACAAAACTTTATAGTTTCGCAGAGCCGTCTGGGAACCTAGAAATGATATCAGTGTTATGTTCACACAAACACACACACACATACACACAAACACACAGACGTGAGGGAAGTCCCTGTGGGGTGTAATGGCCAAAGTACTAGGCTATTGTCTAAGTAAGTTCGATCCAAAGTCGTGCTATAACATTCAATTTCGGTCTAATACCTTTAGTAAACGTATGAACTTCTTATCCCCACCAGCTATGAGTTGAATAGTATTCTTACTATTCCTATATAAGTATGGCTTTATCATTAAAATAACCCAGGGAAGTTGACATGCCTTTAAACAAAGAACATACTCACATTTACATATATAAGTTGGCCGACCTAAGTAGGAGCGACTCGAAGGTTACCTTTTCAATATATTGTTTAAGTAAGTTAAGTTGGCGACCGTAGTCGAGGGCGATTTGAAGGCTCCCTTTTCAATAGCTACTACAACGAGGTGTATGGGAGGGCGCTACTCCTTTCTCTGGATTGCTCCACTTTACCCTCGATATTTACCTTATATTGCTGAGTGTTAAGCAAGGAGTTATCAAGTACCATTTTAAAAGTCTATGTTATGACGCGACCTGGGACTGAACCCAGGTCTCCTGGACCCATGGCGAACACTCTACACGCTAGGCCAATGAACCGGTTATATTGTGTAATACATATTACCTATTATAAACATTGGCCCAATGAGTTAAGTGATCGCCAATTGCCCGGGAGATCTAGGTTCAATCCCAGGTCGAGTCATACCAAAGACTCAAAAAATGGTACTTGAAGCTTCCTTGCTTAACACACAGCATTATAAAGTACAGATCAAGGGTAAATTGGAGCAATCCAGAGAAAGGAGTACCGCCCTCCCTTACACCTTGGTGTAATAGCTATCGAAAATGGAGCCTTCAGGTCACCCTCGATTAAGGTCGCCAACTTTACTTACTACTTATTACACCTAAGTGTAGGGGGGCGCAACTCCTTTCCCTGGATTGTTCCACTTTACTCTTGATCCATACCTTATAATGCCGAGTGTTAAACAAGGAGGTAATCAAGCACAATTTTTTGAGTCTTCGGTATAACTCGACTAGGGATTGAGTCCCGCTTTCCGGACCACTCGCGAACACTTTAACCACTACGCCAATATCATAGAAATAATTTAAAAATGACGTTACAACAATGACAGAAACGCATGAAGATAAATGGATAAAACGCTACGAAACTCTGGCACAAAATGGATTTAACATGAAACCTAATGGCATTGACTGGAAATAGGCAGGACAAAATTGGAGTGACACATAAACAAATAAATGAAAGATACGCAGTCTGTGCATTTGCAGATAAATTTAGTTGGTTAGGTTTGTCAATCTTTGTAGGTTATTTAACGCCAAATCCATTTTCATGGAAATAGTCAGTTCTATTTCAAACAATTCAGTTTTGCATGGGTACACAGTTTAATTGTCAAAAACATTTCTCTTTCAAGCTATTTAGTTTAGTCAAACTGTTCTAATTCAGATAATTTTGTTTACACACAGTTAAATGTTAAAACAGTTCTATATATAACAATTCAGTTTAGTGTAAGTACAGTTTCAATGTAAAAAACAGTTCCATTTCAGACAATTCAGTTTAGCATAAGCACACAGTTTAAATATAAGTACAGTTTAATTGTCAAAAAAAATTTCTATTTCAAGCTATTCAGTTTAGTCAAACAATTCTAATTCAAATATTTCAGTTTTGCATAAATATACAGTTATTTCTGTTTAACTCATTGATAGGGCTCTATCATGTGCTACCACTCCGGGCCAGAGTGGACCTTGGAGTAATGGCAATGAAGAGGAACTCCGCATTCCCCAAACTTCCAGCATCACAGGAGCCTCACCATGAGATTGTTTTGCGTCACAAACAGGACACTCGTTGGGGGAGTCTTACTCCTCTGTAGAGAAGCAGTCGGTGTATTCTGAAACCCCTGGCGACTGGGTAATGGATAAATTTAAACCCTCTTACAAGACATAAACACATAAAATAAAATAAAAACATATGTCAGATATAAGAAAATAATTTTCCGCCAACATATTGATATTCTACGTTACAAGAGCATTTTTTGTCACTTCTCCTAGAGCATACCGACTACTTTGAAAATTAAAAACAAAATTGGTTAGAGTGTTCGCCAATGGCCCGGAAGACCTGGGTTCATCTCAAGTGGAATCATACCAAAGACTCATAAAATGGCACTTAATGCTCCCTTGCTTAACAGCATTATAAAATACGGACGAAGGGTGAAGATGAGCAATTTTGGGAAAGGAGTCGCGCCCTTTACTACATCTTGTAACTATCTAAAAGAGAGCCTTCAGGTTACCCTCAACTATAGTTGGGCAATTTTACTTATATATATATATATATATATATATATATATATTTATTTATATATATATATATATATATATATATATATATATATATAAATATATATATATATATGTTAGTGTGTGTGTATGACACAGAGAACATTGCTTAGTTACTAGGTTTCTCAGCTTTGTGACCTTGGAATCATTTGATCATTAATTGCATAGACAGTCACATAGAGCCGTTGACACTGTTATATGTTATCTGAATATATATATATATATATATATATATATATATATACCTTTAAGTAAAACAAAAAAACGGTCCCATTATGATTATAAATTTATTTCCATCCTGTTATGGGTATTGATATGAATCAATAACACCAAAAATAACAGGCCTTCTTCAGATCCAATGGATAAAATAATTACAGTCAGAATAGACACAGGAGGAAAGGGTGGGAGGGGGTAGAAGAGGGGTGAAGAGTTTCCTCCCCATTTGTCCACTTCCGGTTTTTCTTTTTATTACCAGTCGAAACCACAATGAAGTAATTAGACGTATATTCAAAACTCATTTTCTACAGTAAATTAAATTTAAATTTTTTTAAAACTTAAATTCTAAATACATTTCAACGTAAATCTCCATATTTAATTATAATTTAGGGAATTACAACAATTTTTATTAACCTTACGTAAAGATTACTTGTTGTAATTCCCTAAATGTTAAAAACAGTTCTGTTTCAAACAATTCACATTACCATTAGCACACTGTTTCTATTTTACCCATAAATAGGAACTTATCAGGTGCTACTACTCCAGGCCAGAATGGACCAGGGAGCGATGGCAATGAAGGGGTACTCTGCATTTCCCAAAGCTCCAGCATTACTGGAGCCTCACTATCGGATTGTTTAGTATCATATCAGGACACTTGTTGGGGGGGATCTAACCACTCTGCAGTCGTTGTATTCTGTTGACTGGTCCATCTCTGATGGTATTTATTTTATACCTCTTTTAATTTCAACAACGTCTGCTTTATCTAAATCACTAAATAAGGAATGACTACAAGAGATTCTGCTGCTGAGAAACACATTATATATATAATTTCAAGTATCTGTCAGTCTTACAAGGCAATGTATCAGAATGTGGATCTTGTATCAAAGACTGACAGTTGAACCCTCGGACTGTCTTAGGGAGATCAGCTGGTTGGGGATTTAATTCGGATTTATCCGTCTTGATCATTTCCTTATACTAAAGGTAGAAAGTTAAATCTGCTTTACAATGTGCCCATGACCGAAGAGGGATTCATGTCTTCTCTAACAACATCAGCACGCATTGAAATATAAACAGCCTCCCGCAGGAGGTGAACTTGGCTTGCTAGGTTCAGATTTTTATGTGGATAATCATTACGCCACACACATACACACACACACACACACACATATATATATATTATATTCCGGAAGCAGCACCCTACAAAACAACAAATGTACGGCCACTAACCTCCAATCTCACAACCATGTAAGACATACATATTACTGGAGAGTCAGGGACGAAGCCATTAGCAATGTTCTACAGTGAACAAATGGACACACACCAGTGTTGACCGATCTGCAAAAACTTACATTAACCAACTCTGTGCGGACACTGGATACCGTATGGAGGACTTACCAAGAGTGATAGCCGATAGGGACAGATGGTGAGAAAGACACAGTGATAGAGTCAAGAGAATCAGTGTTGTTGGCAAAATATGATATATATATATATATATGTATATATATATATATATATATATACAAAATATTCAGAGATCAGCTGGGAATGATTCAATTTGAGAATATATGAGAGGATTCTTATAAATCTCCGGGAGTGTTCAATGTATGATTATTAATAGATGAATTTATAAACTTCATCATGATCAAATTTATATAATTGGAAGAAAAAACTGAACGGGAAGGATGTGACACAAAGTCAATTTGAGGAGGAGTTTAACAGGTTCTCCTTTGCCTTAACTGGTTAACTGATCAACCCAAAAGAACCAGAGTCTGTCCTAGTATTTTCATAAAGCTGAAGGGAGAATAATTAGATTCAAGCCTTCCCAATGGTATTAAGTGCTTTGTGAAATGCAAACAGCCTCGTCCAGGATTTGAACTCGTGATGTTGTATTCATTTCTAATGATGTTAACCATAACACCACGGGCACCTCCTCGGAATATACATAAATAGACGAGGAATTTTAGGAATAATATTTGAACAAATGTAAGTTTTATCTGATTTGGTTCCCCTTCATTTAATGATGAAAACAACAGGGATAGATGAGATCTAATTATTATAGATTATGAGAAAGATCTGGTTAGACTGCAATACGTATAAGAAGACAAATATAACCAGAAGTACCTAACAACCTCCCAGGGGGTGTCCTCGTGGTGTAATGGTTAAAGCGATGAACTGCGGAATCGTAGTACGCGAGTTCGTACTCCAGTCGCGCTATTACGTTCACTTTCGGGCAAATACCCTTGGGAAAGGTATGAACCCCCATATTCTCCCTCCAGCTATGGGTAAATAGTAGGACGGACTAGGTTCTTCGGCCTTGGTGAGGCAACTAGTCTAGGAGAAGGAAAACTCTGAATTCAAAACCTGTTAAACTTCGCTTAAAAATTGACCTTGTGTCATATCCTGCCCGAGCGGAGGGGTTGGTAAATAGTACCTAACAACCTCCCAATAATTTTTCTCACTTTCCCTATAACTGCACTTCATGCAAAGACTCTTTGAAAAGCGTGAATCAGTCTTGTAAGGCAGATTTTACTGTTTAGTTT
>OY757915.1:21430815-21443315 GCA_963585895.1 Sepioteuthis lessoniana | reverse complement strand
TTTTTCAGACAAGAAAGTGGTTAGAACTATTGCTTTTTAACATTATTCATTCAGTTGTACGCAGTCAAATGGTTCTCTTTATGCACATTGTTACAAGGCAATACATATAACTCTTCAACACGAATAGTAAAGTTGGCGACCGTAGTCGAGGGTGACCCGAAGGCTCCCTTTTCAATTGCTACTACACCTAGGTTGTAGGGGAGGGCGCTACTCCATTCTCTGGATTGCTCCACTTTACCTTTGATCCTTACTTTATAATGCTGAGTGTTAAGCAAGGCGGCATCAAGAACCCTTTTTTGAGTCTTTAGCATGACTTAACCTGAGATTGAATCCCGGTCTCCTGCACTAATAGCGAACATTGTACCCATTAGGCCAATGTCCCGCAGTATGTTCAAGTATTGCTACGTATCACTAACAATTGAATTAAACTTTAATTAGATGGTTTAGTGCCATATCCAGGACACTCATTTGGGAGTGGGGGTGTCTTAACCTTCTGCAGAGATGCAATTTTTTTTTCTGCAGCTTTTGCTGACTGGTCTGTGAAATCATTTGAGTGAGTCCAAACAAATTACTAACAGCAAACAGAATTATTCATGTTAGATAGGAATACTTAAAATCAATTAATTGTACAATAAAATGAACGTCGGCTAGTTTTAAAAATGTTTTATACAAACTATTTGTTTACTAATATATATATATATATATATATATATATATATATATATATATATATATATATATATATATAGTGTATCACAAAAGTGAGTACACCCCTCACATTTCAGCAGATATTTAAGTATATCTCTTCATGGGACACCACTGACTCACTTTTGTTGGCAGGGGTTTAGCTTTTAATGGTTATATTTTGAGTTATTTTGAGGGGAAAATAAATTAACTCTGTTATATAAGCTACAAACAGACTACTTTTCTTCGTGTCAAAGTGTCATTTTGTCAGTGTTGTCCCGTGAAGAGATATACTTAAATATCTGCGGAAATGTGAGGGGTGTACTCACTTTTGTGATACACCGTATATATATATATATATATATATATATATATATATATATATATATATATAAAGAATTTGTTATTGAATAACATACAAGGGTAGATATACTAACCAAACAATCACAATAAAATTACTTTGTGTCATATATAGCCTAAATGGGTGGATAGATAAGTCTAAACTATAAAATAGCAATCCAAAGCAAAAATTTCGAATTCAAGCAACAATTTCTCTTTTGGCCATGAGATTGAAAACATGTTTTGATTTTATGATTTATTCGTAATGGCCAATGTGCTTAACTGCAGTCTCAAAGTAAGCGAGTCTGCTTTGACGTTTACTTTCTGACTAATACCGTTAAGAAAAATATGAACAATCTTATCATTTAAGCTATGGCTTAAATAATATCACTGCTGTTCTTCTACAAGGATGATTTTGGTGTTAATTAACACGCGAAGGTTGATATGCCATTAAACAAAGAAACCAACACAAACCTTCTTGAGAAGAGCCTGTTTTGTCATGGATAAATTGCTGGACTGTGAACTCGAAGCAAGCGAGTTCAAACTCCAGTTGCGCTATTACATTCAATTTTGGACTAATACCCTTTGAAAATATGTAAACACTCTTATCCGTATCCGTAAATAGTATTCCTCCATCACTTCTACAAGCTTGGCTACGGTATGAAAAGTGATGAATGTTGAGATGCCATTAAACAAAGAAACCTCATAATTTCTTTATAAGAGGATATATCCGCACTCTATTACTGCAAGGAAACATCTTGGGAGCAACTTGAAACAGCAAGTAACCATCGGCGATAAGGAAACCTCTTGGGAGCAACTTGAAACAGTAAATAACCAATAATAAAATATCAGGGTGGCTTGAAATGATGACGTCATACCTATTATTCACTTCTTTTATCAATGGGGTTGAAGCGTTTCGTCACTGAAAGGAAGTGTTTATGGATGGCTACAATGTGGACTTTGTTGAAAAATAAACCTCATTTGATGAGATGTCATAAGGGGGTTTTGTTTAGCCAATCAACTTGACAGCACACCCCTCGTACCCTTCAATTTAAAAGTCATGATCTCCGATTTTATGCGCTACAAAATGTGACTTCAAAATCATTTTAAGCACGTAAATATTTCATACTCTCTAAAGGATTTAGTTGGTAGGTTCGTAGGATTCTATGGCATATCAATCCTTTTAGGTTATGCCGAATCTTGTCCACACACACACACACACAAATATATATATATATATATATATATATATATATATATATTGATTATACATATTCACCAACCCCTCCGCTCGGACAGGATATGACACAAGGTCAATTTTTAAGCGGAGTTTAACGGGGTTGAATTCAGTGTTTTCCTTCTCCTAGACTAGTTGCCTCACCAAGGCTGAAGAACCTAGTCTGCCCTACTATTTACCCATAGATGGAGGGAGAATAATTGTATTCATACCTTTGCCAAGGGTATTAGTGCTATGTGAAATGCAATCAGTTTTATCCTGGATTTCAACTCGTGTCGGCGTGTCCATTTCCTACAACGATAACCATTACACCAAGAGCACCTCCAATTGCAACATTACGTATATATATATATATAGTTCCAGGTATTCATATTTAATGCCAATAATTACATTTTTCCTCACAGTTAAATGGTTTCAAGTATTCTAATCTAACAGGAATAATTCAATTTGGTAGTAATTATTTATTTGCACACATTTAAATCGCTTCAAGTATTGTTATCTAACACGAATAATTCTAATTAATATCAATCGTTTGTTTGCACATTGTTCAATGGTTAAATAGTTCTATTTGCTCAATAGATAGGACCCTAACAAGTACTACCACTCCGAGTGAAAGTGGATCTGGGACTAATAGCAAAGAAGGGAGTGACTCTACACTTCCAAAAATTTTAAAATTGGTACCCGCACCACTGAACGCAGTTTAGTATTATGAACATTTTTTGAAAGGTTGGAGGCAGCCTTACACCTTTGAAATCGGCGTATTCTAGATCCACCAACGAAGCGTCTGTCATACTAAAAAGAGTTATTAAACCTTCAATATTTTGTTCTAACAATTAATCCTCTTATTTTCTTTCTTGACATTTTAAAAACCACATTGCAGCTGATGCATATTTTTTAGATTTCTTGTCTGCTGACCACGACAAAAAAGTCGGGGTGTAGCATTTTTCAAGAAACGACACAAAAAAAACTCTAGGGAACAATTGCTCTGACGGCTGGGGCTGTAGAATACACCGACTGCACATCTGCAGAGGGGTAAGACGTCCCAATGAGTGTCCTGATATGACACTAAACAATCTAATGGTGAGGTTCCAGTGATGCTGGAGCTTTGGGGAATGCGGAGTACTCCTTCATTGCCATTGCTCCCAAGTCCACTCTGGCCCGGAATGGTAGCACCTGATAAGGGCCCTATCTATAGTTTAAATAGAACTAATTGCATACTTATTCAAAACTGAATTGTTTGAATTAAAACTGTTTGACTAAACTGAATAGTTTGAAACAGAAATATTTTTTTACAATTAAACTGTACTTACATTTAAACTGCGTGCTTATGCTAAATTAAATCGTTTGAAATTGAACTGTTTTTGACATTGAAACTGTACTTACACTAAACTGAATTGTTTAATATAGAACTGTTTTGACATTTAACTGTGAGTAAAGAAAATCTGTACTTATACTAAACTGAGTTAGCTGAATTAAACTGTTTGAATAAACTGAATAGCCTGAAAGAGAAATGTTTTTGACAATTAAACTGTGTACTCATGCTAAACTGAATTGTTTGAAATAGAACTATTTGCATAAAAATGAATTTGGCGTTAAATAACCTACAGAGGTTGATATGCCAGCAAACTACCAACCATTCAATCAACCATCTAGGGGACAATTTGGGGAACTCTCGGATAAATTTCTTTATATATTGTATTGGTATTACACATTTTTTTTTACATCGGTTGATGCAAGAAGATAGTAAAAAGGGAAGATGCCCAATGAGGTGTAACAACAACAACAAAAACAATAATAATAATAATAATAATAATAATAATAATAATAATAAGAAGAAGAAGAAGAAGAAGAAGACGAAAGATAGAAAAATACTTAGAACTTGCTAAATAACTAAAAAAAAAAAAAGCAGTGGAAAATGAGGGCAACGGTGATACCAATTGTAGTTGGTGCACTCGGGACGATCCCCAGGAGTCTGAAGAAGGGATTGGAAGAACTAAAAATCAGTGGGAGAATCGAAACTATTCAAACTAAAGTATTGCTGAGATTGGTCAGAATAGTGAGAATGGTCAAGTAGACACGAGGAGACTTGCTGTCACTTAGACTACAGTAAAAGACCATCATTTAACACTGATGTAAAAAACTCATAAAGAGAAATAATAATAATAATAATAATGATAATAATGATAATAATAAATTAGTTAGGTTGGTTGGGTTTTATAGCATATTAACCCTCCTTGGTTATTTAAAGCTAAATCCTGTTTATACATAAATTAAATTCATCATTTATAAAAAATACTTTGTAGGTAACATTTTAAACAAACCAGAGCTCATTTGTTTGCATACAGTTAAATAGTTTCAAGGATTGCCGTTGGATATGGACTTGGAGCCCCTTTGATATGTCGATGCAGCTCTGGAAGTCAGACATTGGGAACAAAGATTACTGGAAATGCACTTGTTACCAAAAGTAAACTGGATGCAGGTGTTCTGCGACAGAAATGTTGCGTAAGTTACAAGGGTGGCATGCTAGAAGGAAGTGTGATCATGTGCGTTGGGCGGGTGGCATGCTAGAAGGAGGCATGTCCACGTGGAATGTGGTCAGCAGGTTGGAGGAGATATGACCATGAGAATTGGCGTTGGCATACGGAATATTATATAATCAGGGATATTTCGACCCGAAAAGCAGACAAAACGGAGAGGTTTCACAAAAGATCCGTACCATCTGCCTCTGTGTGTACAAACTCAGCCGTTTTTGACTCTCTCTCTCTCTCTCATTCTTACCCATCCGAAAATTTTGGGTAATGAAAGGAAAAGAAAAAAGCAAATTATATTTTTATACATTAGCGTTGTTGTCTTTTTCTGCTAGACAACATTGCTATACGACACTAACAGTTCAACACTCATTTCTGGTACACACTTAAATATATATATATATATATATATATATATATATATATATATATATATAATTTGTATGTGAATAGTTTGTTGGTAATCTTATTTTTAAATATGATAGAGCTGATTTTTTGGTACACGAGTATTGCTTTTGTTTCTACACTTGAATGGTTTCTATTATTGCTATCAAGCTTTAATAGTTCTAGTCACTATTAATGATTTGATCACTTATAGTGAAGTAATTTCATGTATTGCTAACACTGATCATTGGCACACACTTAAATGGTCCCACGTATTGCTCTGTAATACCAATAATTCAATTCTGGCTCACAGATAAATGGTTTCAAGGACTGTTATCCAACTCTTATAATTCCATGCGACATTGCTCGTTCTTTAGCATATTTAAATGGTTTCAAGTATTGCTACGTAACACTGACAGTTCAACGTCATTTGTTTGCACACAGTTAAATGGTCAAAAAGTTCTATTGAACCATGGATTAAACCCTGTTAGATACAACAAATCCGTGTCTGAGTGGTTCTGGGAGTAGTGGCAATAGGAGAGCACTAGCAGCGGAGCCTCACTACCGAATGTTTTAGTATCATATCCAGGACACTCGTTGGTGGCTTGGTCTTATCCTTCTGCAAATGTTATATATTGATCCTCGACCGAGCCGTCAATCAAGAAATGCACCGGTGTAAATAAGCGGAAGAACAGTGGAAGCAGGTGGACGTTAGAAAATAATATAACCAGGTGCCCGGACGGTTTCTGTCAATTGGAGACAGGATGCCAAAATGAGAACCAGCTCCAGACAGAGGGCTTTGGGCCCTTAGAGACCCCCGGTTGAGCAACCCAAGCCAAGATGCGAAAGATGTGCTGCTATGGGCGAGGAAGAACTTGGGTCAATATAGCAGTCCGTCCTTGTCTCCACTCATTTCTCACGCACAACAAACATCACCTTTTCGTGAATAAAGTGTGAGAGATTTATATTTGTATAAAGAAGTGTATTCGTTCATTATTGAAGTCGTCATTATTAGTTGATTATGTTCCCGTGTATATTTGTATACGCGTACTATACTGTACAACATATGTTCCGCATATATTTGTATATGTACACGTGTAGTTGTATTATGGATATACAACGAAGAGAGAGAGAGAGAGAGAGAGAGAGAGAGAGAGAGAGTCACTGAGAGAGAGAAAACATGATACTAATACAAAGAAAGAAAGAAAGAAAGAAAGAAAGAAAGAAAGCTACTGAAAGGGAAAGAGAGATAAAGTAACAAACATCACCCTTTCGAAAATAAAGTGTGAGAGATTTATATTTTTATAAAGAAGTGTAATCGTTCGTTATTGAAGTCGTCATTACCGGTTGATTATTTCCGCATATAAGTGTATATTTGTATATGTACACGTGCAGTTATATTATGGTTGTGAGTATACAACACAAAGATGCAATCGGTGTATTCTACTGTCCAATCTGACTAGGCAGAAAACAAACATTAATATTCCGATCAAATCAATTAATAATAGCATCGAAAGATGAACAGGATGTTTCACAACTTTTGAAATAAAATAATTGAGTACAAATCAAAGAACACAAATTTTAGAGTAATAAAAATCACATCCCTTAAAAGAAGAAATGATAACATTTTAGAATCTTCGATTAATTAGTCAAATTTGTACCAAAAAATCAAGAGTAGCCCGAGATTACATGCTTTGTCCGTCAGTTAAATGCAGCGCTGTTGATAACGTATGCACATTCCTACTGGGTGATTCAAGCTCAAGATGATGTGGAACTCGCTGCCCTACGTTCTTCAAAAGTGTTATGAGTTTGAAAGTTCTTGACCAATCGGAAAATCTGATTCCTGTTTGGAAATATATTGAAATTGAACTTCTTTCCAGTATCTTGCTTGAGCAATATTGAAAGACTTAGTTTCGAAATATGTCTTCACACAAAAGATCTCCTCCATTCTTCAAGGCATGATTTTATGTTTATTTGAATATATAAAATATCAACTATTTCCTTGCAATAATCTGAAAAGAGAAAGAGAATTAAGTCCACAGCAGAGATCAGAGAGGGTCGCTGCTTTCTTTCAACAATTTTTAAACACCCTGAAAGTCTGCTATTGTCCCTATCTATATAAAATTCACAAATAAACACAGTCTTTTCTAGTATTTTTTTTTTTTTTTTTTTTTGCTAAGGACATGAATCAACAAAGCTTTTCTACATAAAAATGAGCACGAGTTCGATTATGCACCTGATTGAAAAAAACAGTATATTTTAACTTTTTTTCAACTTTCTGATTCTCCAACCATACTGTCAGTCCATTTTTTTTAACTTCTTCACAGTAATGTACACCTTCTCACTTTAGATTTGCCCACCTCTTTTTTGTCTGTCTTTCTTACTTTCCGAGATGCTGACCTTAAACGGACAATTGATTACCTCCTTTACATACTTTTATCTGCACAGAAAAGTATATATATTAGAAATTATAAATACAATTTTTATACCAACACATGTAGAGTTTCAACGCATATAACTATAGCAGCAGCAGCAGCAGCAGCTTGGAAATATAAAAGACAAAAAGTCAGAAGTCTCGGCATCTATGTAATTGTACTTCCTCAAGGGTTTCTAGCTGTGAGCTCATGAACAGACTCATAAGCCTCACCGAAATTAACCATTTTCATTTGTGTGTCTCATATACACCTAAAAGATAACACTATATGTATTCTATCGTTAAATAAATGTTTTTATTGTGGTGTATATCGATCGGTTTTTGTCGTAGTTATTTTATGCAATGCTCAACACATTACAGCTCAGTTCAGTGTAAAATTCTTTCTGACATTAACAACACGTGTAAGTCACAATATTGACTTAATCATCGCTAACAATTCCCTAAACACGTCTCAAGCAACGAATTAACTCTAGTGAACTGTTTGTACTGAACAGCTTTATTATGAAATACCATTCGGATATCACGTCCCGACAAACACATTCGATTTGATCTTCTGCATCTTTTACACATGGAATCTTTTTCTATTTTTACAGACTTAGGGGCGCTTCCTGAACCCTTGCTGTTTACCAAGTTAGAAACTATGACCTTTATGTAATTATTAGAAGTAGCAACTAATATTTCTAATATCTCAATTTTATTGGATCATTACTGATCAACTGTTGTTGTCTATAACGTGTCGAGACATAGAAATTGGATTGTAATATTGAAATTGGAGAGCATACAAAAAAGAGTGGCAAAAATAATAAAACCAAGTAAAAGATTCCAGTTACTTGGTGGGATTAGACAGATTTAGATTAAATACTTAACTAGAAAGAAGAATGTGAGGCAATCTCATTGAAACTTGCAAAACCCCCGATTGAATTTCATATTGTAGCAAAGATATTTTTAATATTTCTCCTCGAATTGAAAATTTATCGTTAAGACAGTTTTCAAAAACTAAACCAACTAACCAACAGGATTTTTTTAGTCATAGAGTAATACAGTTTGGAGCAAAATGCCATATCAGATAAAAAGAAAAGCAAAACAAAAAAAACAGCAATTGTGCCAAAAATTTTAAAAATTGCTAGAAAAAAAATCTAAAGGACAATTTTGGTTGTTGGTTGGTTGGTTGTTTTACGGCGTATCAACCCTTTTTGGATCATTTAACGCTGAATCAAGTCATGAAAATTTGTTTGCTTCAAGGTCTTCGTATCTTCAAATATTCATTCATGGTGTACAGTACTTTTCTGATACTGATTTCTTTTATATACTATTGTATTGTGTACATTATATTGGTTAGGTTTTTATATTTTTTCATATAGGCCCACTGCTTTCAGGAAGGACATTATAGTGTTCGCATTATTTTTTTAGAACTCTCAGATGAATTACTTTATATATATATATATATATATATATATATATATATATATATATATTGTATTGGTATAACATATTTCTTTTTTCAAAGGTTGGCGCGAGAAGAGAGTAAAAAGAGGAGATGCCCACGGAGGTTTAACAATAATAATAAAAATAATATTATTGAGAGAAACTTGCAATAATAATAGTAATAGTAATAATAATAATAATAATAAGAAGAAGAAGAAGAAGAAGAAGAAGAAGAAGAAGAAGAAGAAGAAAAAGAAGAAGAAGAAAGAAAGAAAGAAAGAAAGAAAACGAAAAGATAGAGACAATTACTTAGGCCATATCAGAGAACTAGGTAAGCTACAGACCCTGAGGATGACGATGACACCAGTTGTGATTAACGCGCTCGGAACGGACCCCAAAGACTTGGAAAGGGAACTGGAAGAGTTGGAAATCGGAGGACGAATCAAGACCAGCCAAACCCCAGCATTGTCAAGATTGGAAAGAATACTAAAAAGAGTGCTGGAAACTTGAAGGGACTTGCTGCCTGTCCGATTCTTGTGGGAGACCATTAGCTAACGCTGGTGTAAAAAAAACTTGTAAGTAGTAAGGGAAATCTAATACAAGAAGTCTTAGATATGTCTAAGAAAGGGAACTCTTAAGAGAGAAACAAAATCTCTTCTAACAGCAGCACGAAACAACGCCATAAGGACCAACTTTTTTACAGCTAAAATGCATAAGACGCAACAAAATAGTAAGGGTAGGTTATGTGGTGATAAAGACGAAACGATTAATTACGTAATAAAGAAATGCTGCAAATTAGCCGCAAAATAGTATTAGACATGATTGAGTGGGAAAGGAAATCCACTGGGAATTGTGCAGGAAATTTAAATCTGACCATACGAACAAGTGGTAAATGCACAACTCACGATCTGTACTAGAGAATGAGGCGAACCAAATTCTCTGGGATTTAAAGATACAAAAAGAACACTTAATCTTGTTTGTTTGTTTGTGTTTATGGAATATCAATCTTTATATATTATTTAATGCCAAATCCATTTTTATACAAATAAACGGTTTTATTTCAAACAATTCAGTTTAGCATAAATACACTGTTTAATTGTCAAAAATACTCCTATTTCAAGCTATTCAGTTTGGTCAAACATTTCTAATTCAAACGATTCAGTTTAGTATAATTATAGTTTTTTTAACCCACAGTTAAATATCAAAAATGTTCTATTTCAAATAATTCAGTCTAAACACAAGTACACAGTTTAATCTTCAAAAATAGTTCTATTTTTTTAATTCAGTTTAGCATACAAAAACGGTTCCATTTCAGTTTAGCATAAGTATGTAGTTTAAATGTCCAAACAGTTCTATTTCGAACAATTCAGTTTAGCATAAGTACGCAGTTTACTTCTATTTGACCCATAGATAGGACCCTGTCAGGTGCTACCACTCCAGGCTAGAGGGGACCTGGGAGTAATGGCAATGAAGGGATACTCCGCATTCTCCAAAGCTTCATTATGAATGGAACCTCACTATCAGATTGTTTAGTATCATACACAGGACACTCGTTGGGAGGGGGTCTTACCTCTCTGCAGAAGTGCGGTCGGTATATTCTACGGCCCAACCTAATCTCGAACAGACAACCAGAAATAGTGATAGTCGACAATAAAAAGCAGGATAGAGAACTTTGCTGTCCTGGCGGACTAGATTAAAAATAAAAGAAAATTAAAAGAGAGATAAGTTCCTAGACCTTGCTAGAGAACTAAAAAAACATGGCGCACGTGGGTGACGGTGATACCAATTGTAATTAGTGCTCTTGGAACGGTCGCCAAAAAATTAATAAAGGACTAGATGACTTAAAAATCAGAGATTTGCGAAGATTATCTAAACCACAGCATTAATAAGATCGGTCCTGGTGACTAGAGGAGGCTTGGTGTCGCTGGAACTACAGTGAAAGACCAAAACCTAATGCTGGTGCGAAAAACGCTTAAGTAGTGTAGGAAAACAACTCTATGGGTGGTTTAAACAACTAATAAACAACATCTCACTCGACAAAACCTGGACATGGCTAAGAATGGGAAACTTTAAGAGAGAAACAGAATCTCTCCTAATAGTAGCACAAGACAACGCCGTAAAAACCAATCATATCAAAGCGAGAATTGATAAGACGCAGCAAAATAGCAAATGTAGGCTATGCGGTGAGAGAGATAAAACCATCAATCACATAATAAGCGAATGCAGCAAATAAGCACAGAGGGAATATAAGACTAGACATGATTGGGTCGGCAGAGTGATCCACTGGGAGATATGCAAGAAATTTAAATTTGACCTTATCAACAAATGGTATATGCACAACCCAGCACCTGTCCTAGAAAATTACACACATAAGTTCCTATGGGACTTTGTCATACACACGGACCACCTAATCTTGGTCAGAAGACCAGACTTAATGCTAATCAACAAAAAAAAGAGAACTTGCTAAATTGTCGACTTTTCTGTCCCGGCTGATCGCAGAATAAAACTGAAAGAATATGAAAAGAAGGATAAGTATCTCGACCTTGCTAGAGAATTGAAAAAACTGTGGAACACGCAGGTGACAATTCTACCAACTGCAATTGGTGCGTTTGGAACAGTACCTAAAGGATTACTAAAGGGACTGGGGGACTAGGAAGTTGGCGGATGAATGGAGACCATCCAAACGACAGCATTATTAGCGCATAGGTTTGATACACAGATGTTCTTTCACCTGGGTTAAGATAAGAATGCCGAAGCAAAGTATGGAATAATGTTAAAGCGTTTTTTTAATCTGATTAGTCCAATTTTGACACCCCGCCAAAAAAAAAAAAACAAGAAAAAAACAACGAAAACGCGATAAATCTAAATCATGATTAGCTCTCTTATTCCAGGACTTTTTAAAATTAAAATTCAGCTCAGTGTGAGTGAGCAAGAAAAGAAACATCAAAGAATCTATGATTTGCTTTACGCCAAAACCAAGGCAAATGAATTAAAAAAATACGAAATAATTGGAGTTCCTTTATGGCCTCCATCAAGCCCAGATCTTAACTGCCTTGATTATACTCTATAGGGCATTTTAAAAAACAAAGAAGTGCAATTCCCCATCCAAATATTGATTCGCTTAAGTTTACTATTCAGCGATTTGATATATATGCATATATATCTATAACAGTATAATATAACAGTATAATAGAATAAAATGTCAGAAGAATTTATTTTGAAGGCACGCAAATCGTTTCGAAAGTGTGTTGATACAATAATTGAAAAAATGATGGCCATATTGTATAAATTTACAGTGTTGTGCCTATCGTATTTTATTGCTAATTTTTAAAAATCTAAATTAATCTTGTTTTATGATAGAGTCGTTTATTATTATACTAGAATATTCCTAATTTTGCTTCCACACCCAATATATATATATATATATATATATATAGTTTAGACTTAAGATTTCATTGACCTTAAAATG
>OY757915.1:21400815-21428315 GCA_963585895.1 Sepioteuthis lessoniana | reverse complement strand
GTGAAGGTTACTTACATTGTTTGTCACATCGGCTTTTCCTGTAATGACATCAAGGAGTCATGTGACTGTCGCAAAAAAGGACAGTCAACAGACGTAAGCTTTATTTCGTTTTCATAAAAATGTTAATGCTTGTTTGCCCTTTACCATGAAGAGGAGGTAAAGGAAGAAATACTGAGATTTGTTCAAGTCATTTTTCGTTTTTCTTTTTTTAGTTTTTCTTTCTTTCTTTCTTCATCCTGTTCTATATTTTCTATTCGTTGTTTCTTTTTTGTATTTCATTTTAACTTTGTAAAAATAAATGTCCTCTTTTTTCTTATATTTCGTATATACTTTATTAATATTTAATTAATTTCTACGATTTACTTTCTTATTAATTTTTTCATCTTTTTTTTTCTTTTTCTTTGATTGATATGTCACCTAAAAATAAGTACTGTCATAGCAATTAAAAAAAAGCATCATTAATTAATTTTATTCAAAAATCAAAGACACTTTTTTTTTTATTTATTTGCTGTTTTATTTTGGTGGAAAATTATGTTATCAAAATAAATATTGAGTATTGCCCCAAAATAAGTACACTTCTATCAGTTCTTTTTTCTGTAAAAGAATAATTCTCTTCGAAACCAAATACAACAGGGGTTTATTTATATATTTTTTTGAACATTATACATTCAAAGTGGATATTATTGACTATTGCCTCCAAATTAGTACACTACTATCAGTTCTTTTTTCTGTAAAGGAATAATTCTCTTCGAAACCAAATACAACAGGGGTTTATTTATATATTTTTTTGAACATTATACATTCAAAGTGGATATTATTGACTATTGCCTCCAAATTAGTACACTACTATCAGTTCTTTTTTCTGTAAAGGAATAATTCTCTTCGAAACCAAATACAACAGGGGTTTATTTATATATTTTTTTGAACATTATACATTCAAAGTGGATATTATTGACTATTGCCTCCAAATAAGTACACTACTATCAGTTCTTTTTTCTGTAAAAGGATAATTCTCTTCGAAACCAAATACAAGAGGGGTTTATTTATACATTTTTTGAACATTATACATTCAAAGCGGATATTATTGAGTATTGCCTCCAAATAATAACAAGTCTATCATTTTTTCTTCGGTAAAAGAATTATTCACTTCTAAACCAAATTTACCAAGATCTTAGGTGCTAAGGCTTTAATTCTGGAGTTCTATAGAATGTGGAGTAGAGCTATATTGCTATTACACCCATGTTCACTCTGAATCACAATGGTAGTATCAATTCGAGGCTTATAACTGATTGAAATAGATCTGTTTTAAGTTATTAGTATTAGATAAAAATACCTGAAACCATATAGTTATGTGCGGACATATTATTATTAAATGGAAATAATTATTTGAAACAATATAGTAATCAGAATTAAATAGAAATACCTGAAGCTATATAGTTGTGCACAAATTATTTGTATTAAATCAGAATACTTGGTGCTATATAACTGTGGGCAAAAAAAAAAAAAATCAAAAATATACACCAAAATGTAGACATAAGTGTACAGTAAATGTAATTCCATAAACACCAGATATTAAAAATCACGAGAGGGGTTTACATGCCATTAACATCTACCCGTCATTGTACAATTTCTTTTTCTCTTCTTTCTCTTTTTCTTCTTTCGACATCTACTTTATTTTTGCCTATTCTTTTACCTCTTTTTGTTCTTTCTCCTTTTCACTTTCTTTTCTTTAATTTTCTTGTTTTCTTTCATTTGTCTATGTAATGTTCTTTTTCTTTTTCTTCTCTGTTCTTCACTCTCTCTCTCTCTCTTTCTCTCTCTCTCTCTCTCTCTCTCTCTCTCTCTCTTTTCTTTCAACTTATTCTACCATTTTTCCTTTTTTTCTCTCTCTCTTTTTCCTCTTCTTTCTTTTTACTGCATCTCCCAATATTTCTTATTTTTTTTCTCTTTTTATTTTTGTCTCTTTCGTCTTAATAACTTTTTTCTCTAATTTTTTCTTCTCTTCTTTCTCACTTTTTTCTTTACTTTCCACTTTTTCTTTCACTTCATTTTTTAAAATTTCTTCTTCTTCTTCTTCTTCTTCTTCTTCTTCTTCTTCTTCTTCTTCTTCTTCTTCTTTATGGAAAATCTTTGAACCTCCTTATTCCCCCAGCTAAGGGTTGAATAGTATCACTGACGTTTTTCTACAAGGATGATTTTAGCTTTAAATAAACCTCGAAGGTTGATATGCCACCAAACAAAGAAACTTCTTCTTCTTCTTCTTCTTCTTCTTCTTCTTCTTCTTTAGCATTTTTCCTCCTTCTTATTCTTTTTTTCTTCCTTTTTCACTTCGTACCATTTCCGTTATAACATCTACGACGAGTGGGAACGTTTGACGATTTTTCCATTCTATAGAATAAGGTACATAAAAAAAAATTAGCAAAATATAGCATTTTTTATGGATCGATATTCTAATAGGTAGAACATCTCTCTTCTTGCTGTGAATATCGTTTTGAATAAGGTGTTATTCTTGCCTGAACTTACATATTCTTGCTCTTGGTAGTTGGAAGGAATGCAATCGCTACACCCTTTCCATTCTTACTCAAACTAGAAGTCATGGATATCCAGGTACATAGAGTTTTTAATTATCTTTTCAAATGCATCATAAAGTCTGCGATTGATTTTTTTACAGTATCGCCAATAAATATTTACACCCCGAACAATTTCTTATAAACGATAATTTCCTTCTCAACGAAAGAAACCAGAATGTTACTATTTCAAGTAGAACATGAAACTATCAAAATGGATATTATTGAATAATACAGTATCACCCGTAGTGTAATGGTTATTGTCGTAGGAAATGGACACGGCGACACGAGTTCAAATTCTGGACGAAAATGATAGCATTTCACATTGCACTAATACCCTTGGGAAAGGTATGAATCCAATTATTCTGCCTTCAGCTATGGGTAAATAGCAGGGCAGACTGGGTTCTTCAGCCTTAGTGAAGCAATTAGTCTAGGAGAAGGAAAACTATGAATTCAAACCTGTTAAACTCTGCTTAAAAAATTGACCTTGTGTCTTATCCAGCCCGAGCGGAGGGGTTGGTAAATATGATCCAAATGGATATTGAATATTACAGTATCGCCCATAAATAAGTAAACCCCTTACAGTTTTCTCCAAAACAAAAGATACCTGGATTTAATTATTTCTTAGTGGAACATTATACGATGAGAATAGATAGTATTAAATATTCAGCATTGGCTAACGTTCGGCACTACGATACGGTGGTAAACGAGTTCGAACTCCAGTCTCGTTATTACGTTTAATTCGGAACTAATACCGTAAGGAAAGATATACAGTCTTTTTTTATTTTTTATTTTACTTTCCTTCTAAGAGGACAGTTTAGGAATTAAATAACCCGCAAATATTTATATATCATTAAAAGAAAAGATAATTATTAAGTATCGCTCATTAATAAGGACGATATTTAATGATTGTAATTTAGTAAGCTTTTCGCTTAAATGTGGCACAAAGCCAAATGAATAAGGCACTCAACGAGACTCGAACTCACTCGTATTGATTTGAAAGCCTAACTTGCTAACCATCACACCGCCAGAAGCGTCTTTCGATTTTTAAAAGTTGATTTTCTTCCAAACAAAAGATACCAGAGCTTTATTATTTCTAGTGGAACTTTATATTATCAAAATGGATTTTATTAAGCATTACTGTCAGATCTTATATTAAAGGCAATAATACGAAGTCGTTCTGGTCGACCGCCCCCTTGCCGGTCAATATTCTACTCCAGAACTTATATTTGAAAGTGTTGGAAGTAATAACTGACACATTAAGCCCACAAATATCAATAGTTTCTTTTGTACGATAATAAAATGTCGGAATGACGAGAGAAGTCAAATTGGAAACAATGAGAATCTAATTGCATCGATACTTTGATTGCTCTATCAGTAATCAGCTTTTATTATTTCATTTACTCTTTTCATTTTTCCTTATGTACCTGCAGTTTCATAAAAAGGGCAGATAATTGGATATTTCCAAAGCTACTTAAATGTCATGTTTTTTATACATTAACAATACGAACACACACAGCTTGTAAGATGGTCATTATTAAAAAAAAGATGTGCAGTAGCTTTTATTAAAGTTTATGTAATAAAGGACAAACACGGTAATTGCTTAATTAAACTTAATTCAAATATAAATTTACAGTGGTCCACTTACGGTGGATATTCTTTTAGTATTTATAGTGGCTGATCCAAAGGGAGAAAGCTATGTTTGGCTTTGCTACAGTTAATGATAATTATTCGTTTTTAATATTGCTCGCAACATTCTTGTTACACAAGAATGTTACGAGCAATATTGAACATGTCCTGGCAGCAACACCCAACAAGGCACCAACTATACGGCCACCTGCCCCCCATCACGAAAACTATCCAAGCTAGACGAACCAGACATGCAGGACACTGCTGGAGAAGCAAAGACGAGCTCATAAGTGATGTACTCCTATGGACCCCCGCATATGGCCAAGCAAAAGCAGGACGACCAGTTCGAACATACATACAGCAGCTATGTGAGGATACGGGATGTAGCCCTGAAGACCTGCCAGAGGCAATAAATGATAGGGAGAAGTGGCGAGAGAGGGCCAGGGATATCCGTGCAAGCGGCATGACATGATGATGATGATGATAATAATTCGCATTTAAAAGGAAGTTTTATGTCTTTTCATTATTTATTTACGACGGCTTATTTCCTTGTTTGTACCGAACATGGGTTACAGAAGACGGACTCGGGTTCGTTCTGAAATTTAGGATACTCTCAAAAGTTCCTGAAAATTATTAAATATCTGGAATGAATATTCAATTTTAAATAGTTTATTGATTTTTATGAGTAGTATCGATCTAAATTTTAAAAAGATGGATTTCTTAGCTTTTTTAAAAAAATATTTACTTGGAATGTTCGCCAATGGTCCGGCAGTCCGGAGTTCAATCCCAGGTCGAGTCATACGAAAGACTCAAAAAATGTTACTTGATGCCGCCTTGCTTAACACTCAGAATTATAAAGTACGTATCAAGGATAGAGTGGAGCAATCTAGGGAAAGGAGTAGCACCCTTCCCAACACCTCAGTGTAGTAGCTATTGAAAAGGGAGTCTATGGGTTATCCTCGACAACGGTCGCCAACTTATTTATTTTTAAAGGAAAGGGGGCTGTTGAATTGGTGGTAATTCTCTTTTGGCGGCAAGTCTCTGGGTTGTGGCATTGAGATTCTAAGAGCATATATGAAGCGATTGAGCTTTCTGCTTGTCGTGATGATTATCAAGAGTGTGAATAAACTTTGTAAAAGGAACACTCTTTTTCAGTGAGAGGGTCGTAATAAAACATTGAAAGCAAGTAAAAACAATCTGAACCAAATCTAGGAGAGTTCAAAGTTCATGTTCGACACTAACAGTTTCTAACATCGGGGGTTATCGGCTGGATGGTGAAATATTAACTCGTCAGACGGACAGACAAACAGAAATTTATTCAAATAATATATTACTGTGCTTACATGCTTTTCCTTTAATACATATTCATTAAGAGAAGAAAGTGTGGTTTCCTCTTTGTTTGATTTGGAGTATATAAAAATGAAATGTTTATAATAGACACACACACACACACACATATATATATGAAGGTAGCAGGAAAAATATAATCCAAAATAGGTGAATATATCATGATGTAAAGTCGACGTTAACGTTTCGGTTTATTAACCATCATCAGGACTTGGATATGAAATAGTTCACATATCGATGGGTGCTTGCTGAGATGACAGGAGGAAATGAGAAATATACAACGAAAAGATAGATAAACATGCACATAGCGTTCAAAATTCAAAAGTCATCAGAACGTGTTTGGTACGTGGAAAAATATTTGAAAATGTTGGATTTTTCAAAGAAACGAGACAAAACCTCCCGTTTATTGAGAAATACGCAACAAATAAGTTTATATATGTATAGATCATTTGGAATCATCCATGTTAAATGTTATGTAAGAATGTATTTGGTATATGTTTTTTCCGAAAAGACAGTATGAAAGTAAATATGGATAAAATACTGTCGGATTTTATCCATATTTACTTTCATATATATTTATATACATTAATATTAATAAAACAACAACAACAAAAACCAACAAAAATCAGATTTATATGATTTGAATTTTGTCGAAAACGAGGAATGATTCGAAATCTCTCGATGAACTAACGGAACGTGGATTCTGTACAATGTTTCTAATATCAGGTGACGTATTTTAAAGAAATGAACGCTGATTCATTGATCAAACGGCCAATTTTTCTTGTCATAAACAGCCAACTTTTCTTTTTGTACAACTTTTCCAAATTTTTATATATTTTTACACTTTTTATACATCCATCTACACTTAACATCCCGAATAAAACCCCTCACAGTCCTGATGATGGTTCAGCAGAACCGAAATGCTATAGTGTCGACTGACTTTGTTTCTCTATAAATCCCCACTTTCTATTTGGATTACTTGTTGTCAATTTTTCTTCACAAATTGTCGGATTACTATCCATTATTTTCTTCCACATATATATATATATATATATATGAAGATGAACGAAATGGATTAGACAATGAGGAATATTTATTTCATTTTATCATTTATTTTTTGTCGTTAAATCATTGTGGTCGGGAAAACTTTTTTTTTTAAGTTTGTGGAGAAGATTTGAAAGGTACAAAAAATACTTGGGACGTATCATACCCATTTATTGACTAAAAATTATTTTCAGTTATTCAAGTGTCTTTAACTGACTTGTATATATTTGTAATGAAGGCAACTGTCAAATGAGATTTCCATTAAATTTAAGAGGAACATGTTTCAATACTTGACAATTTAATGAATAACTATATATATATATATATATATGTGTGTGTGTGTGTGTGTGTGTGTGTGTGTGTGTGTGATCATCATCCACATGTTGTACAGCCTAAACTCTGTCGCCATTCGTGTGTTGTAGACTACATATATTAAGTAATTTATTAAGTTAACCATTAATTTATATATATATATACATATATATAGGGTTGAGCTCTCTAGAGAGGGAAGTAAATGGTTGCCACTAGCGTAATGCAAGGCATTTCATATGAATCGAGCTCTCGGTAGCCGTTAAACGGATATATGTAAACAAAAACAAATGTGATACATAAGCGTTTAAAATGTCCTTCGCTTGCGCTAGTTTCCTCGTGGCTGGGTAGTAGAATCTCGGATTGGCGTTTGAGTCAACTAGGTTTTGATCCCACCTTCGTGAATCTAGCCTGTCTAGCCACACTGAAGAGTTCTGATAGAACGAAACAGGTCTGTCAGTGGATGACACTATATATATATATTGTCATCTACAGACAGACTGTTTCGTTGTATCACAACTCTTAAGTGTGGATAGACACGGGAGACGCTCCCAGCCCAGATCGAAACCCACCTAACTTTACGTCAGGCTGATGATATACTCCTAAAACAAGCCAAACTCACCGCTAGCTCAGGAATTCACGTATATGTATTAAATTTTGTTTGCTTACATTTTGCGCTATCGGATACCGAGGTGTTCAATTTGTTAGAAGAGCTTTGCATTACGCGAGTGGCATATATATATATATATATATCATCATCATCATCAAGTCGTGCCGCCAGCACGGATATCCCTGACCCTCTCTCGCCACTTCTCCCTATCCTCCCGAACACTATTTCAATATGCAGAAATGTCATTGCTTTGAATACTTTTACAAAGCCTTAGATGGCCCATTCGGCTGGGGCTGTAAAATACACTGACTGAATCTCTACAGAAGAGTAAGATCCCCCCGCTGCCCCGATGGGTTCAACTGCCAGTCTTTAATACAAGATCCACATTCTGATACCTTGCCTTGTAAGACTGACAGATACTTGAAATTATAAATATAATGTATATCTCAGCAGCAGAATCTCTTGTAGACATTCCTTATTTAGTGAGTTAGATAAAGCAGATGTTGTTGAAATTAAAAGAGATATAAAAAAAAATACCATCAGAGATGGACCAGTCAGCTGGGGCAACAGAATACAACGACTGCAGAGTGGTAAGCCCCACCCCGAACAAGTGTCCTGGATATGACACGAAATAATCTGATGGTGAGGCTCCAGTAATGCTGGAGCATTGGGGAATACGGAGTACCTCTTTATTGTCATCGTTTCAATGTCCACTCTGGCTCGAAGAGGTAGCGTCTGATAGGGTCGTAGCGATGGGTCACATAGAAGTAAACTGTGTACTTGTACTAAACTGAATTGTTCGAAATAGAACTGTTTTTGACACTTAAAATGTACACTCATGTTAAACTGAAATGTTCGAAATAGAGCTGTTTTAGATATTTAAACTGTGTATTTGTGATAAACTGAATTGTTTGAAATAGAACTGTTGTTATATCTAATTAGGAGTAACCTAAAAAAACTGTACTTATGCAAAACTGAATTGTTTGGAATAGAACTGATTATTTGTATAAAAATGGATTTGGCATTAAATAACCCACAATGGTTGATATGCCATAAAACCCTACCACACAAAACCAAACCAAACCAAAGCCTTTCAGTGACTCCCCATGTTGTAATGGATAAAGTGCTTGACTAAGACATCATAGCAAATTCAAACTTTACTCTTATACGTTTGTTGCGTTCTGGTAGTGAACGCTTGTAATATTAAATAAAGGACAAACCTCGATATGAGAGGAAATAGTGATATATTCTCAGGAAAAAGTATATACAATAGAGAGACTATTAGTAGACAAGAACATAGGATTAGTGAATACAGAATAAAGATATAGTCCAACGATAGTATTGGCTTCCGTTATTACGGTAGCAAGTAAGGTGATCTAGTGCGATCTCCAGTCTCCAACGCTCTAATACTATTCCTATAAGAGGCTGCTCTTCACCATTTAGTCTGCCCTGGTATTAGTAGCTACTGCTATATATGGCAGATGGACTAGTTTATTGTGTGGAAATGTTGTAATGGATAAAGTGCTTGACTAAGACATTATAGTAAACAAGTTGAAACTTTACTCTTATACTCTTCAATTTCGGATTAATACACTTGCGAAAGGCATGAAACCCTTTTTTCCATAGCTATGGGTTAAATAGTGTAACTACTGTTCTACAAGGATGGATTTGGCATTCAATAACCCACAAAGGTTAAAATTATGTTAAAACAAAGAAACTAAAATCAATATATATGTATTTCCCATCCCCTCCACACGAGTTGAATGTGACATATTATCAATTTTTAAGAAGAGTTCAACGGGTTTGAATTGAGAGTTTTCCTACCCCTCGGCTGGTTTCCAAACCAAAGTTAAAGATTCCAATCTGCACTACTATTTACCTATAGCTGGAGGAAAAATAATTGGATTCATACCTTGCGCTATGTGCAATGTAAACAGTCTCATTCAGGATTGGAACTCGCGTCGCCATGTTTTTTTCCTACCATGAAAACCGTTACACCACAAGCGCCTCAGTGATAAACACACACACACACACACACACACGCACACGCACACACGCACACACACACACACACACACACATATATATATATATATATAGAGAGAGAGAACGAAACAGTGTGTCTGTTGATGACAATATATATATATATATATATAAATATATATATTGTCATCAACAGACAGATATATATATATATATATATATATATATATATTCATAAGAGAGAGGACACATATTTTAAACTGTAAGTGGGTGAGCCGATATATTACAATCCTTATATACATATACTGTGTCCCTAGATTCAAGCCGGTCAATCTTTCGACGGTAAGAGAGAAAAGGATAGAGAGAAAGATGAATGACGGATGTAATATCATTAATGCATAAGAAATTTTAAAGGAATAAATAAATAGAAATCGTAAAAGAAAATAATGATATTGACAAGCACATATTTTGGTTGGTTGGTTGGGTTTTATGGCATATCAACCTTTATAGGTTATTGAACGCCAAATCCATGTTTATGCAAATAGTCAGCCCCATTTCAAACAATTCAGTTTAGAATGAGTAAGTAGTTTAATTATCCAAACAGTTCTATATTAAACAATTCAATTTTGTTTTAGTACAGTTTCAATGTCAAAAACAGTTCCATTTCAAACAATTCATCTTAGCATAAGCACGCTGTTTAAATGTAAGTACACAGTTTAATTGTCAAAAATATTTCTATTTAAGCTATTCAATTTAGTCAAACAGTTCTAATTCAATTGTATGCAGTTAGTTCTATTTAACCCATAGATATGACCCTATTAGGTGCTACCACTCCGGGCCAGAGTGGACCTGGAAACAATGGCAATGAAAGGGAGTTCCTCATTCCCCAAAGCGCCAGCATCATCGGAAGGAGGAGTTGGATACGAACAGAGTACGATAAATAGATATAACTAAATTCATTAGAAAAGAACAGATTGCAATATATATATATATATATATATATATATATATATATATATATATATATATATATATATATATATATATATATATTATACAGCAGACATTGAATATATTCATAGATTTATAAAGAAACTAATAGGGAAACTTGTATCCCTGAATTCTAATGCCGATGAAAACATAAAGACTGACGACATGACTATAACATCCTAGCACAGATCAAATAATCAAGCAATGTTCCACAATAGACGGCCAAAATTTACCAACATAACAAAAAGAGACAAAGACAAATAAAATATAAAACAATTTTATCGGTTAATCATATATTTCATTATCATTATCTTAGTGGTACCACTCGGAGTGCACAAAGGGCTGGCAGAAAATTTACTTAGATATTCTTATGGAATATGACCAAATGAGGTTCATTTTTCAACATAGAGCCCCTCGTAGTCCACACATTTCTTCCATTGGTGCTGCTGTGCTTTGATCCCATTGGTCAGAAAAGTCATCGACCGCTGATCTGAACTTTTCCAGCCTATGAACTTTTCAGCCCACGTTAATTTACCAAACACTTTGGGGATAATTTACAGGTTTGAATTCAGTGGCTCTTTTCTCTTAACCTGGTTGCCATATTGCCTTACATAGTAAAAGAGCACAGTCTGCCCGACAATTTACCCATAGCTAGAAATTTTGATTCATCAGATATCCAAGGGTATTAACGCTATGGGAAAATATGAACACCTTCGTCCAGGATTTGAACTCAGGACAACAATACCACCTCTACACAGACAGACACACACACACACACACACTCTAATGTATATATATATATATATATATATATGTGTGTGTGTGTGTGTGTGTGTGTGTGTGTGTGTGTGTGTGTGTGTGTGTGTGTGTGTGAGTATAACCGGATTTGAATGAAATAACATTAAAATTTGAATAAAATTCAAAAGATAAAATATGACATAATAAAAGGTTCTGATGAAGGTATAATGTAAAAAAAACCGAAACGTTAATGTTTTTTTATATATATTTATATACATATCATTGGATTTACTTCCATTTTCCCACACATATGTGTGTGTGTGTGTGTGTGTGTAGAAAGAGAGAGAGAGAGAGAGAGAGAGAGAGAGAGAGAGTGAGTGAGAGAGAGGTAAATAGACTGAGACGGATAAGCTGCGACAATGAACTGATTTATTTCCGCTCTGGTCACAAAAGATGTCACAAATGATGTTTACTCTGGTAGTGTTATACTTACACCCAAATGTCAAACACATCCGCCCCATTGCAATGTCAGTGTGTCAGGTATGCTGAGTAAGAGGTAGGTAAATAACATCTGTAACAGAGTCGAAAATGACAGTTGCCTAACAATTGTTGCAATTTATTTGTAATAAGTGAAGAGCGCACAGAAAAATGCCGCGAGCAGCAATAAGATTAGACCTAAGTGTCTATTCCTAGTCGACTTGGAAAAGTTCATGGATCACACCGCATATATATATATATAGAGAGAGAGAGATGAGAACAATTTTGTGATTGACTCTACAAAATTGTTCTCATCTCTTTCTCTCTCTCTCTCTCTCTCTTTCTCTCCTTCTCTCTCTCTCTTTCTACAAGTGTATACATATATGACGTATATATATATAGAGAGAGAGATAGAGAGAAAGAGAGAGTCTATCACCACAGGGATGAATTTTTATCTATCTATCTATTTATCTATCTATCTATTCAGTTCATATCAAGGCATCTCTCTATCCACACACACACACACACACGCACTGGCTCAGTCGGCTGGTGCAGCAGAATACACCGACTGATTCTCTGAAGAGGGGTAAATCTACCCTAAAGTATGGCCTAGATTGTCGATAAATAATCTGATTGTGAGGTTCAAGTAATGCCGGAGCTTTGGGCAATGCAGAGTAACAGTTTATTGCCATCACTCCCGGGTCCACTCTTGCCCGGAATAGAAGCACCTTATAGGGTCCTATCAATGGGTTTAATAAAACTAATCAGTGTACTTATGCTAAACTGAATTTTCTGAAATAAAACTGTTTTTGAATTTTAAAGTGAGTAATAAAACTGTTTATATGTATAAAAATAGATTTGACATTAAATAACCCCCAGCAGTTGATAAAGCATTAAGCCAAAGCAAAGCAAACCACACACATACGCGTGCCCGTGGTGTAATGGTTATCGTCGTAGAAATGGACACGGCGACACGAGTTCAAATCCTGGACAAGACTGATTGCATTTCACATTGCACTAATACCCATGGGAAAGGTATGAATCCAATTATTCTCCCTCCAGCTATGGGTAAAATAGTTGGGCAGACTAGGTTCTTCATCCTTGGTGAGGCAACTAGTCTAGGAGAAGGAAAAACCCTGAATTCAAACCTATTAAACTCTGCTTAATAAATTGACCGTGTCATATCCTGCCCGAGCGGAGGGGTTGGTAAATATGTATATATATATTTGTAACAGTGTGCTTGTTCATTTACCTATTTTTAATCATGAATTCAGTTTATTTATTCCATTAACCATATTCATGTATTTATTATAATATCTCTGTCTTTCCATCAATTTCAGGGTACTCTCCCCACCCTCTCTCTCTCTCTCTCTCTCTCTCTCTCTCTCTCTCTGTTAGTTTCGACAGACTGACTGGATTGAATCTCGGTACACATCACATTTATCTAAAAGGTTGTAGCCATTTATTCTTATCAAACTTATACATCATCCATACAGATTAGAGTACAAGTTTACAATTCTAATAGAAGAGTATTTTGATGTGATCTTTTTTGGTACCACGACAAGAAATACATTCATAATGACACCCAAGAAGAGAATTTTTTATTCTTACTTTATATAAAAAAATTGGTGGGGGGCTTTGCACATTGAGTTTAGATGTATTTTTAATCCCAAATGAATTATACATCGATAGCCGTTGATATTGTGCACTCAAATATACTCCTACTCATTCTCCTCAGATTATATATATATATATATATATATGCAAATTTCATTAAACATAATAGACATTTTATGTCTACATATTTTCTTTTGGATCCGTTCGAATTCCCGTATTACTTTTATTGTATTCTGGGGGAATTGATTTATGTATTGTCCATAGTTGCATGTATCCCTAGTACTTTCTGCCCGACTTTGGGCCATCATCAGGGGAGGATCTACTACAAAAGTGATGTAACTTTTGTTTCAGCATATTACAACTGTGTAAGGGCGTCTTTGCCGTTGAAGGTTTTTGGCGTTTGTTTTTGAATGTGATTCTATATTTAGTGCCAGTAGCTAAAGACATTTAAGTACATTAGCACTGGTTTGAAAATTAATTCTATTAAGTGTTGGCTGTAGGTTTCTGATATGTAATGCTTCGAGAATCTGAAGTTTTTGTTTATTATTTTGATGTTCTATTATTGTTGTGTTGTCGGTGAGAATTTTTCGTAGCTGTGCCGTTGGGCATGAATGTTTTTTTAAATGCTGAGCTATTGAACTTGTGTCTGAAAGGTGCATTGTCAGTCTCCTCGACAGGGTAGTTGAGGTTAAACCAACATATATATTATTATTATCAGAGATACAATCTCCTAAAGGACATTTAAATTTATATATAACGTTGGTTTTTTGCAAAACTCCAATCGAGGGAGAGGAATTATTTCTAATGACTAGATTCGAGGTTTTAAACTTATTATAATATATAACGAGTTTTATTTTTTTATTAGGATCAGTGGGGAGTATGTTTTTGTGAATCAATGTTTTCAAGATTTTTTCATCGGATTTGTAATTGTAGTGCATTTGGTTACGATAAAAAAGTTTGATATATGTTTGTTGGCTGGATGGAGTAGTACACTGTTCATTTTGTTGGTTAACATTTTTGATCATACGTTTAATTTGTTCATCAACAATATAGTTAGGAAACCCATTGTTGATGAGAGCCTGTTTTATGTTTTCTACCTCTTTATAAAATATTGTTTTGGAGGAGGAGATTAGTTTGGCACGGGATATTAGATTATGAATAATTGCTTTTTTATATCTGAAGGGGCATTCACTTTTAAAGTGGAGGGTACAGGAGTTGTTACTAGAGGGTTTTTTGTAAGTGGAGGTAGTGAAGTTATTATTGTTGTTAGCATCAATAAGAACATCTAAAAAGGAAATTTTATTGTTTTTGTTTATTTCATGAGTAAAGTTAAGGACTGAATTGTTTTGGAAGGTGTCTTGTAGTATGTTGATTTCGTTAATATTATTAGTAAGAATAAGGATGTCATCAACATATCTTAGGTATATTGGAGGTTTTTTTGTGCTATTAAAAATTCTATTTTCGAGATCGGACATGTAGAAATTACTGAAAATTGGGCCTAGGACAGACCCCATAGATACGCCATCAGTCTGAACGTAAATATTTCCAAGATGGTCATAAAATGGAACTTCAGTAGTACACGTTAAGAGTAGTTTTCGAAGTATATTAGAGTTGATTTTAAGAGGAGGAAGAGATGGGTTATTATAAATATTATTTATAATAATATCAATTGTTTCATTAACAGGTATGATGATGATGGCCCAAAGTCGGGCAGAAAGTACTAGGGATACATGCAACTATGGACAATACATAAATCAATTCCCCCAGAATACAATAAAAGTAATACGGGAATTCGAACGGATCCAAAAGAAAATATGTAGACATAAAATGTCTATTATGTTTAATGAAATTTGCATTAACGAAGAAATGCTGCCTAAATATACATATATATATATATATACGAGGTGCATACGATAAGTTTCCAGACTTTTTTCGTATGAGCCCTTTTATTGATAGTACGAACATGAAACTCTAGTCCCCTTAGAAGTAATCTCCTCCGGCTGCAATGCACTTGTTCTACCGTTCCAACAACTTCTGGAACGCCCCATGGAAGTCTTCTTGTGTGAGCGTGTCAATGACCTTCGTCACAGCCTCTTTCACCTCCTCAATTGTCACATAACGACAGCCTCTGAGCTTAGGGAATAACCAAAAGCCACAGGGAGCAAGGTCTGAACTATAGGGTGGGTGTGGAACTGTCTTGATGCCCATCTTGGTCAAATAGTCTGTGACAAGGATAGAGTTGTGGACTAGTGCATTGTCCGGGAGGAAATGCCACTGAGCTGATTTGAAGAGTTCTGGCCTCTTCCCAAGGAATCTCTTGCTGAACTCGCTTAAAAGCTCAACATAGTAACCCTAACCCTAACTCTAGCCCTTGGGCCAATCAACTCTGGTGTATTGACTTCCTTACTCTTCCCACACCTCTCATCATCCCTCACAGACTCCCTGCCTTCCTTGAATCTCTTATGCCACTCAAAAACCGATGCTCGTTTCATGCAAGATGGTCAAAAACAGTCTGAAGCATTTCATACGTTTTTGTGGCACTTTTTTTCAAGTTTAAAACTGAATTTCATTGCATATCGTTCTTCTAAAGTGTCAGATTGCATTTTTGAAATTCACCAGCTGTGACAATCCGGCTTTAGTAGGGTGTATACCAATTGCTGCTGTAGCTGTTCATTTGAAGCTGAAATCATAAAAATTGGTCAGTCATCTCATAAGATGTATAACAATGAGATACTGAATATTCAAGAGTCTACGACAATTCTAAATGCCAGTACGAAAAAATTCTGGAAACTTATCGTATGCAACTCGTATATATATATATATATATATATATATAGTATTATTCGGTCCAGTTAAACCGGAGTTGGGCGTAATTCCATCAGGAAAAAAAAAATTCAACAGTGAACATTTAAATTTTCCTGGTAAAGAGCTCAATGTAACTGACATTACAGGGCAATAATTTCTTTAAGAAAAAACAAAAACCGGTCACATTAGGATTATAAATTTATTTCCATCCTGTTATGGGTTTAAAAAAAATTAATTTACTATAATTCCAACCGGTAATAAAAACAAAAAACGGAAGTGGGCGAAATGAGGAGAAAACACTTCACCCCTCTTCTACCCCTTCCCACCCTCCTTTCCTGTGTCTATTCTGAATTATTTTATTAATTAGATCTGAAGAAGTCCTGTTATTTTTTGGTGTTTTTGATTCATGTCAAAAGCCATAACAGGATGGAAATCAATTTATAATCCTAATGTGACTGGTTTTTGTTTTTTCTTAAAGATATATATATATATATATATATATATATATATATATAATGTTACTTTATCCAGCATGTAAGGTTCAATTAGTTTTGGAAAAATCCAATCATCTATCATTTTATTCAATAACAAGTACTCACAAATACCTTTGAGGATTATATAAATACGTGCTCATAATCTGGTATGATACTAAACTGTTTTAGATATTATTTTGTATCAGTTAACTTTGCACTGAACTGCATCGGTAAGGGTCCAGTTCTTTTTCTTTGCGGAGTGTTGAAAGTCCTTTTCTGAAGACTACTTTTACGTTTACAAGGACCCGTAGAGTTGGTAATTGTTAAGGTCTCATCTATGATTCAAATAGATACGTTTGAAACAACGTTTAAAATAATTTTTTAGTAAATTTGCTCCTCAAACTTTGCGATTGTAAGTAACTATCAACTGTTTAGCTGTTAAATGTTTGCCAACGACGTTAGTGGGTTGGCTCTTAAAACATTGATACTACAACAAAGTATGAAATGTTTACCTGTTTAAAATAATTGTGATCAGTCAGCGAATTCTAAGCGCAAATGGTGGGTGAATAATCCTTTGGGTTTCGAAAAAATTATCTTGTATGAAATCTAAAAGAATTTTGCCCAGTCGTCAGCGGCTGTAGAATACATCGACTGCACCTCTGCAAAGGGATAAGACCCCCCCCCCACAAACAGGTGCCCTGGATATGACACTAAACAATCTGATGGTGAGGTTCCAGTAATGCTGGAGTTTTGGGGAATACAGAACATCCCTTCATTGCCATTGCTCCCATGTCCACTCTGGCCCGGAGTGGTAGCACCTGATAGGGTCCTATTTATGGGTCAAATAGAACTAAAATACGTACTCATGCTACACTGGATAGCTTGATATTGAACTGTTTTGACATATAAACTGCGTACTTATGTCAAACTGAATTGTTTGAAATAGAACTGTTTATTTGTATGAAATGGATTTGGCATTAAATAACCTACAAAGGTTGATATGCCATAAAACACAAACAATAAAAGAAACGAATCTTCGTATTTGTGATTTTCAAAAATAAAAAAAAATCCCCAAAGAAACGAAATGCCTAACACATCAGAGATTCAAAACTAAAATATTTTATATAGACGAGTAAAAAAGGACTTTGTGTAAGGAACGAAGTTAAATGTTTGCCACTCAAGCAAATTCTTATGCTTCTCTACAAAAATATTTCTTCAACATCCAATGATAAAAGGAGCACATGCAAACACTTACTTTTACTTTCAAATTACTGTAATGGAATCAAAATCAATGCACTTCTGTAAATAAACAATGTAGTCTAGACCTTTATGTAACTTACTGTGTTTAGCCAAACTAAAACAAAGGCTTTTAGTTAAGATAATGAAGTTTTTACGCAAGTTTTTTTACGTAAGTTTGTGAACTATTTCAAATATTTATAAATACTATATGCACAGGTTTATAAACACTTCGTAAAATGATAATATGCGTGATAAATGTTGCTGAAAATAATGTTATGTAAAAACTTTATCGACTTATCTTGATCATAAGCCATAAAAAAACACCTGTCTGAAATAAATAACCATTGACGTTGCATTCTGGGATAAATGAATCTTCTTAATAATATAAAAAAGATTGACACATGTAAGTCATCTAATGTGACATTTCCTGCAAAGAACGTTTTGCCAATGTTGGATTTACGTATTTGAAATTTCACCCTATCTGGATTGAATTCAATCTTGATTATATAATCTTTATCGATTCAGGATTTGACACCAATAATCTGTGCCTTTACTGGAACTAAACCCTTATCACAAGTTTGTTCTCCAAATGATCGTTTATTGTTTATTTGTTTTATTAATGTCATATCAAACTTTGAAGTTTATTTAATGTCAAATTCATCCTTCTAGAAGAACGATAGTGGTACTATTTAACCCATTGCTGTTAGGATGTGGGGGTTCATAGCTTTCCCAAGGGTATTAGTCCGAAAGTGGACGTAATAACGCGACTGGGGTTCGAACTCGCTTTACGATTCCGCAGTTCAACGCTTTAACCATTACAGCACGAGGTCACACCCAATGATCGTTTAATGTATCACAACTTCAGAAAATCTTAACAAACAGCCTTTGTGTAAGCATAGGTTATATGAGAACACTTTCGATCAAAGTTACGGAAAAGCTAGGCAAAGAAACAACGTAAACTTCGACATTTCCAAAACAGATTTCATATAATGAGCGACCTATTGTTTTTAAGTGAAAAATTAATCTTAGGAAGTCGTTCATTACACGAATATATAAAGTACAACAATTTTTAAACATGGATCCATTTTTTAAAAAAAAGAGAGAGTTAAGTCAAAAGAATTAGTCTTAAATAACCAATTTTTTTTCATGCAAAATTTCATAAAGTATGACCCGTCAGTCTTTTGTCTTTTCCAGCGCACACGTGTAAGAAAACATGCAGTAAATTCTATTAGTAAAATTGACATTGCAACTCCTTTTTCTTTCGCTTATGCGCAGCTGTGTTCGTGTGTATGAACACAGTTCGGATTGAAACACGGATCCGGTCTCCATGGTTAAGAATCAGCAGCTTAATTTTTGGCTTTCTGTTCGACTGAGCAGTTACACCGGTTGCTATGGAAATAATTCGTAACAGGTTCCACCAATCAAACTTCTTAACGTCACCATTGTTCCACTCTCCACTTCCCCATCATGTCAATTCCATCAACGCGCGCCTGACGCCTGTGAAAAGTTTGACACAGTGATGTTTCATGAAAGATTTTTCTTGTCTTTTTTTTTAACAAAGGAAACATGCTATTACCCACTCCTATAATCAGCATAAACACCAAAATTATTTGTGCATAACACGCTCTCATGTATAATATGCAACCCTAACTTTGGACTACGAAATTCTGGTAAATGTATCATACGCTCTGACTTTTTCGAATTTAAGACAGCTAGATTTAACCTAAATTGAGCACTTGCTGAACTTTTTATAGGTTTATACTGACTGAAAAGTAGAATTTATGCAGTTTACATTCTCTTAAAACACAAAATTGGCACAGTATTTACTGCAAACACACGGACATGTTCACTTAAAAATCCAACAAACTTGCGTCGAAAATAAGCTGACACGAGGAGAAATAAAATTTTAAGCTAACACATTCCTGTTGATATTTCCCAGTAACGACGTAAAACGCATTCGCTTGGACTATAGATATATATTATTTTCAGTCATCTGTTAAGGTCAGTTGCTGGAAAAAAATTGATTTTATAGTTCTCGTGTATAATAAACACCTCTTATAATGCGTCGTATACACAAACAATTTTGGTAGAAAAGAAATGAATTGCAGCTGATTAGTTGTATTAAAGATTATAATATAAAATCTTCCGAAAGATTCAAATGTATTATCATGTGTTCGGTTTGAGATAAAAATCAAAATCTTTTAATATCAAACAATTCTATTTTCTTTCCCTTTTCCTTTTTAAATGTTTTATTTACCCCTCTTTAAAAAAAAAACAAAAACAAAAACAAAAACAAAAAACACAAGACAAAACAAAAACATTGTCTAGTGATATATTTGAACGATATATTGGTACTTATCTAATCTCGATGTATTTTTCGCTTTTTTATTACTTCTGGGAATAAACACAATTACTAGTGAAAACCACGATTGGCAAATATATGAACTAAATGTTTATGCAACACGTGATATTGCTGGTATGATTTATTAAACAAATATATCAAATCCGTCACTCACGCCAATGACACAGCAATTATGAAAAAGATGTCTACGAAATAAACAGATGCCCAAATTCTCCGTGTACATTTAGCATGTGAACAGACAGCGCGAATGAAATATTAATAATTCAAAATGTTACCCTTTAAAACTTTCTTGAATCTTTTAATGTAGGCAGACATAAATAACTATAATAATGAAGAAAATAGGTGCTTTTTGTTGGTTGGTTGGTTGGTTGGGTTTTATGGCATATCAACCTTTGTAGGATATTTAACACAAAAACCATTTTTATGAAAATTGCTCTATTTCAAACGATTCAGTTTAGCATAAGTACGCAGTTTAATTGTGAAAAACATTTCTATTTCAAACTATTCAGTTTAGTCAAGCAGTTCTTATTCAGCTAATTCATTTTAGTATCAGTACACATTTTCTTTACCCACAGTTAAATGTCAAAATAGTTCTATACTAAACAATTCAGTTTAGTGTAAGTACAGTTTCAATGTCAAAAAACAGTTCCATTTCAAATAATTCAGTTTAGCATAAATACGCAGTTTAAATGTAAGTACGGTTTAATAGTCAAAAACATTTCTATTTAAGCTATTCGGTTTAGTCAAACAATTCAGTTTATCATAAGTATGCTGTTAGTTCTATTTAACCCAGAGATAGGACTCTATCAGGTGCTACCACTCCGGGCCAGAGTGTACATGGGAGCGATGGCAATGAAGGAGTGCTCCGCATTCACCAAAGCCCCAGCATTACTGGAACCTCACCATCAGATTGTTTAGTGTCAAATCCAGGACACTCATTGACAGGGTCTTATCCCTCTGCAGAGGTGCAGTCAGTGGATACTAATGCCCCAGCCGACTGAGCAAGCTGCTTTTAGTATGACGCGCACATTATTCTTGTAAAATAATCTTATTGTCAGTCCAATAGGTCAGAGCTGTTGAATGTACAAACTGCAGCTCTACAGAGGGGTAAGATCCCCTATTAACGAATATTCTGGATATGACACTAAAGTGCATCTGATGGTGAGGCTCCAGTCCTGGAGCTTTGGGCCATGTGGATTATCCCTTTATTAACATTACTCCCAGGTTCATTCTGACCCGGAGTTATAGTACCTGTTAGTGTCCCACCAATGAATCAAAAAGAACTGTTTACCCATTTAACAGCGTGTAAACTGATGTGAAACTGAATTGTCATTGCAATAACTGATACCATTTAATTGTGTACAGATACAGTTATTGATATAAAATAGCAATGCTTGAAGCCATGGAAGCGTGTGCAAACAAATGATAAATACTAAACAGAATTATTTGTGTTAGATAAGAATAGTTGAATTAGTTTAACAGAGTGGAAAAATTGAATTATCAGAATTACGTGGCATAATGGCTAAAGTGCTGGACGAGTTCTCGACAAAACGAGTTCGAACTCCAAACGCGTTATTAGTTTTTTATTTTATTTTATTAGTTTTTGTGAGACCAAAACTTACCTGCATCATGGACTCTTCCAGTACTATATTACTAGCGTAGTAATATCCTAATACCGAGAAGTAGTACAACAACCAATATTGGACACTATCGTTGATAACTTTTGTTAATATATCTTTCTTACCTCTAAACCGTGTTTTCCTTCTGTGTACCGACTTTGGGTCCACATCATTAATTCACTTAGGAAAGGCATGACTCTTAAACAACCCTAGCTAAGCATTAAATTGTATCACTGCTGTTCTTCTACAAGGATTGCGTTTGCATTAATTATCCCTCGAAGGTTGATATGCCATTAAACAAAGAAACCAAACGTTGATGTGATTAAATTTTGTTATTTAAGTTTTATTGTACGTAAAAGTAACTTATTTTTGTAAAATAGATTTGGTTTGGTTTCTTTGTTTAATGGCATATTAACCTTTGTAGGTTATTTAATGCCAAAGCCATTCTCCTAGAAGAACATTAGTGGTGCTATTTAACCCATAGCTGGGAGGATAAGGGGTTTCATATACCTTTCCCAAGGGTATTTGCCCGAAAGTGAATGTAATAATGCGACTGGCAAAATAGTTCTGATCGATCTTCATGTAACTAAATTTTGTAAAATAACATTGATATTCATGTAATTAAATGAATTTTATGAAATAAGTTTAATCTATCTACACACATGTAACTCAATTCTTTAAAATAAGATTATATTACCTTCATGAAACTAAATAGAGGAACATAGCTTTAATGTGTCCACATGTAAATACTTTTTGTAAAATGAGTTTATTGTATCCACATAGAACTAATTTTGAAAATAAGTTTATTGAACCTTGATGAGACTGAATTTTGTGAAATAACTTTAATGTTACAACATGTAACTACATTTTTCAAAATAACAGTAACGGATTCTTTATATGCCATTAGATTTGGGAAAATAAGTGTAATGTTGCCACTGTATTAATAATATTTCGTCTATTCTCTGATATAATAGTCTTTGCGGAAAAGAAATTAAATGTTGTCACTGTACGTATTAATATCATTTCGTCTATTCTCTGATATAATAGCCTTAAAACATATAACAATTTGTGCGTAATTGTTTGATCTTTTAAAAAATTTTTATCAAGCGTTTTTCAGATCAATTCTAGTGATGGGTTGTGATAAAGAAAATTATTTATTACTGGATTCTCTTCAATATGATGTCGATTTTATGAAAATTAGTTGATTTTTTTTAATAAAAGTTACAACAAAATTTAAATCTAGACTTGACTCCCACTGCTTTTACTACACCGGCCCAGTCTATGGTCCAGCCCAACGGCTAATCGAACCCTTGTCTGTCTCTACTCTGTTCAAATCGTGACTACTCCCTTGAATACTACTCCCTTGAATTTCGACTTCCGGGAAAAAAACGTCATTCCTGTGTGAACCTTCCAGAATTCAAACACCTTGAAAAAAAAGAAAGATCTTTATCTACTGACCTCTGACCGTTTTATCACATGCATAATAATTAAAAAATAAAGTTGGTGACCGTAGTCGAACGCGACCAGAAGGCTCCCTTTTCAGTTGCTACTACAACGAGGTAAAAGTCCTTCTTTACTCGTCTATATAAAATATTCTAGTTTTTAATCAATGATGTCTAAGGCATTTCGTTTCTCTGGGTTTTTTGGGGGGTGGTTGGGGGTATTTTTGAAAATCACAAATACAAAGATTCTCTTCTTTTATTATTTGCTATTACTTGTTTGTGTTTTATGGCATATCAAACTTTGTTGATATTTAATGCCAAATCCATTTTTATAAAAATATTTTGGGCGATCGTAGTCGAGGGCGACCAGAAGGCTCCCTTTTCAATAGCTACTACACCAAGGAGTAGGGGAGGGCGCTACTCCTTTCCCTGGATTGCTCCACTTTACCCTTGATACGTACCTTATATTGCTGATTGTTAAGCAAGGAGGTATCAAGAACCATTTTTAAAGTCTTTGGTATGACGAGACCTGGGACTGAACCCAGGTCTCCCGGATCATGGACGAACACTATACCTACTGGCCAAATTAGCCGAAACCTAACCCTTTCATTTCCATCAAGGAATTCTCTTCCTGTTTTATTATCTATTAAAATCAATCTCCCTAATTTGTTTAGCTATCCTTTTTATACTATTTTACGAATAGACACCCCTGTACATACATACAGTACACATATACGCTAGCGATGCCCACACACATTCTTACAGATGGTGTTTAGGAGGTACCCGTGGTGTAATGGTTATCGTCGTAGAAAATGGACACGGCGACACGAGTTCAAATCCTGGACGAGACTAATTGCATGAAGGAAAACTCTGAATTGAAACCCGTTAAACTCCGCTTAAAAATTGACCTTGTGTCATATCCTGTCCGAGCGGAGGGGTTGGGTAAATATGATATATCCTACCCCTTTACAGACTATGCACATTCAGACCTTCCCGTACCCATTTGCATAATCATTATTGCACTTAAATGAGTGAATCCAGTGGCAGAAGCCATTATAGTATCACATTACTGATTATTATAATCGTAATGAAATAAATGATACCTAATAATTTTCTATATATTAATGATCAACTGCTAATTAAATGAGGCTAATTTTCAAATTATTTGACCTCCTGGCTTAAGTCCAGTTCTGACTCAGACTGTCCGTAAAAGATATCATTGATTTCCTGAAAGCGTCAATAACGAAGTCTTTCAAAGTGTCTATGTTCCTGTTTAAAAAGCACTGCCGATCTTGGCCACAGGGATTTGGGTTGCACAAAACTATCAGCTTTTAAAAAGGGCTAACTTTTTCTGGGTATTAAAGCAAGCTGCCTAAATTCACTGACCTTGCAGGAGGCGATGTTTTTGTGAGACTAGACCGGAAATCGTGAAAACGTCAAAATTAAAAGTAATTGTTTATTCTAGTAAGATTTGGGGACATCAAAGGGGAACATGTTGTACACTGAGGATTATTTCTATTGTTAGGACACACACACACACACACACTTGTATGTGTGTTTTTGTCTGTCTGTGTGTCTCTGGGTGTAGAGGTGTTTCTGGAGTAAGAGTTATCATCACTGGAAGTGGATACGGCGAACCAAGTTCAAATCTGGAAGAAGCCGCTTGTCTTATTAAAGAGATGAAGCCAGATATTTATTCCCGAGTTTTGGGAAAATAATAATTCAGACTATATATATTCTCTTCTATATATATATATATATATATATATATATAAAGAGAGAGAGAGAGAGAGAGAGAGAGAGAGAGTGGGGTCAAATAAATATTCTTACACATGAAAATTTTTATTTTTTATCTTTCAAACATAGCCTGAACAAAATTGTTATATACATTTACTATATAGGGATATATTCTACGAATATGTGTATATAAACGTGGGTTACAGTTAATTTTACAGAAATCTTTATGCTATATTACTAGTTTCCGTCTGTGTGTTTTAACGACGTCTATCAAGATGGTTCTCTATTGGAGGTGCCCGTGGTGGAGTCGTTATCGTCGTTGGAAATGGACACGGCGACACGAGTTCAAATCCTCGACGAGACTGATTGCATTTCACATAGCACTAATACCCTTGGGAAAGGTATGAATCCAATTATTCTCCCTCTAGCTATGGGTAAATAGTAGGACAGACTAGTTTCTTCATCCTTGGTGAGGCAACTAGTCTAGGAGAAGGAAAACTCTGAATTCAAACCTATTAAACTCAGCTTAAAAATTGACCTTGTGTCATATCCTGCCCGAACGGAGGGGTTGGTAAATAGTATCAAGATGGTTCTCTAAAATCTGGAATTGGTGGTCATCAGCTGAAGTGAAATCTGAATAGTGTAATTTTGTCTTTTGGGATTGATCTTTGCGGTATAGGGTCACGCATTATTTAAAATGGAACAACTCTAACCACATCAATGCAATCCAGCTAAACATTTACCCAGACTTTCCTTAATTCGAAGTTTCCTTTGTGCTATAACTTGACCTGTTCACTTTTCATAAGCTGAAAGTATCTTTCCTAAAATTTTCAATGGGAGTGTCCTCGTAGTGTAATGGTTAAAGCGATAAACTGCGGAATCGTCGTAAGCGAGTTCGTCTACCAGTCGTGCTATTACGTTCACTTTCGGGCAAATACCCTTGGGAAAGGTATGAACCCCCTTATCCTCCCAGCTAGGGGTTAAGTAGTATCACTACTGTTCTTCTAGGAGAATGGCTATGGCATTAAATAATCTACAAAGGTTGATATGCCATTAAACAAAGCAACCAAACCAAAAATACTTAAAACTTTTCACACCATCCTCAGCCATTCAGCCATCATTAGTGAGGATAAAGTTAGTGATTAAGTTTACGGAGTCATACAGTGACAATTTATACAATTCCTTATTTAAAACTAAACATGTACTATAATTTATACATTCAAGAATAGCAAAAATATTAAATCTACTGCTATCAGATTTTGAATGTCACTTATAAAATAAACCTGTATATTTGGCAGAAAAATGCAATCCATCTCATTAGTAGTCTCTTAACGTTTATTCATTTTCATATGTGCAAATAGATAGCATTAATTTTGTATGTACGAATATTTATTTCACCCCACTGTATATATATATATATTAATTCTAACACATTTGGTAAAGGTATGAATCCAGCGATTTCCCCTCCAGCTAAGAGTAAAATTCAGGGAAGACTGTGCTTTTTAAACTTGACATGGCAACCAGAACAAATCTGTTAAACGTCGATATGAAATGACCTTGTTTCGCCCTCTGCTTGAGCGTAATATATATATATATATATATATATATATATATATATATATATATATATATCCGAGGGTTATTTAATAAAGAAGAAATTTTTTTAAAAAGCAAAATAATTTGTTTTTCATGAATGCTGATATCTGCTTTGTTTGGAATTGGCTTTTGGCAAAAATTATTTCATTTCACGAAAATATTGGTTTTGAGGCTATTTAAAATAATGGCAATTTAAACAGAATGCTCAAGGTTTGAACGGAACTCTGTCATCAGACTTTTGGTAAGGAATAATGTGCTATGCGAATGGAGAAGCATGTTTCACCAAAAAAATATTTCCAAATGGGTGAAACATCGATTTGTTACGACGAGTCTTTGTGTAAAATCTTTGTGTAAAAGATATTCCGTTGAGTAGAAACATACACACTGTGTCGGGTAAAAGAAAAGTTCCGGGCGTAGTGATCAGTAAAGGTCTTTCTCCTATTTATACAACCCCCCCGCTCGGGCAGGATATGACACACGGTCAAGTTTTAAGCGGAGTTTAACAGGTTTTATTTCAGAGTTTTCCTTCTCCTAGACTAGTTGCCTCATCAAGGCTGAAGAAATCAGTCAGCCCTACTATTTACCCATTGCTGGAGGGAGAATAATTGGATTCATACCTTTCCCAAGGGTATTAGTACTATGTGAAATGCAATCAGTCTCGTCGAGGATTTGAACTCGTGTCGCCGTGTCCATTTCCTACGACGATAACCATTACACCACCGGCACCTCCTCAGTAAAGGTCTTTCTGACTGTTTTCTAAAACATCATTATTGATTTCCTGAGAAAAAGGTGCCACAGTAATGATTTTTTCCAATTCCTTAGATTTTTTTAATGAGTTTGGTATGGACGACACTTGTCTGTTCGTATCTATCTATCTATCGATCTCAGAGTATTCTTGTCTCTCAGTCTATCTATC
>OY757915.1:21393315-21398315 GCA_963585895.1 Sepioteuthis lessoniana | reverse complement strand
AAACAGAAAACAGAATGATATCAATTGAAATAGAATATTATCAAGAGAAAAAAATATTTTTAAATTTTCTATCTTTTACACTTCGTAAATAACTAAAAAAAAACTGATTTTACTTCCGAGAAATAGAAAGTTAATAATTAATTAAATTGACAGGTTATATCAAAGACAATTTAAATTCTTTTAAAAAATCAAATAAGTCTCTATATCTCTGTAATACCAAAATCAGCAACATTGAAATAAGAGAAAGATGATAAAAATGTGATAAGAAATTTCAGAAAATTCTTTTGCAAATTCCTGGATATTGATAAACCTTATGCGGAAAGGATCATCCAGTCGACAGTTGTCCTGCTCCGAAAAAAGTGATTGTAATTCCGAAATTCATTGGCTCATCTCTAATATCTTTAAACCTTATAAAAATATTCAAATCTGTAAGACACAATGACTCATCAATTCGAACAGAAAAGAAACAGAAAATCTTGCATACAAAATAAGAACGAAATGAGAAAAATTCAGATGGTTTGTAGAAATTCCAACAATAATATTTGATGTCATTATATTTCAGAATTACGAAAGAACATTGCCCAGTTGTGGGTGTGGCTGTAGAATACACCAACTGCTTCTCAGCAGAGGGTTAAGATCCCCACCAACGAAGTGTCCTGGATATGACTCTAAACAATCTAATGGTGAGGTTCCAGTAATACTGGAGCTTTGAGGAATGTGGAGTACTCTTTCTTTGCCATAGCTCCCAGGTTCACTCACGCTCAGAGTGGTAGAATCTGATAGAGTCCCATCTATGGGTCAAATAGAACTAAATTGCGTACTTATGATAAACTGAATTGGTTGAAACAGAGCTGTTAATACGTATAAAAATGGGTTTGGTATCAATGACCTGCAATGTTTGATGTGGCATAAAACCAAACTAAACTTTACCACACCAAACCCGGAAGAACAACGCTGTGGTCATTTGCAGCCCTGATTTTACAAGATATAGAATATTTCCGTTGGCCTAATTGGTAGAGTGTTCACCAATGTTCCGCGATACCTGGGTTCACTCCCAGGTCGCATCATACCAAAGACTTTAAAAATGGTACTTGATACCTCCTTGCTTAACACTCAGCAATATAAGGTATGAATCAAGGGTAAAGTGGAGCAATCTAGGGAAAGGAGTAGAGCCCTCCCCTACACATCGGTGTAGAAGTTATTGAAAAGGGTGCCTTCTGGTCGCCCTCTACTATGGTCGCTAACTTTACTACTTACATTTTCGAACCAAGCGTCAAAAAACAGTTGAAAAAACTTATCAACATTCATGGGGCAATTTTGTTGTTGGCTTACGTAATTTCGGTATAAAAAACAATGGTTATATTCTTGATATATCATAGAAAGGTTTTCTTACACTTTACGAGAAAACTATTACGAAGTTAAATGAAATCTAGTGTAGTTTAATTTCAAAAGATGTTGGTGCAATATAGCCGTGATGAATGAAGAACGACGAATGGAATTAAAATTCTTGGTTATAAAAATATAACTCACTTTATTCTCGAAAGGGGTCACATCTTCTGTAGTGTGAGAGAGACAGACGGAGACAAACGAAGCCCGAGGGAGATGAATACAGCCTGCCATATTGACCCAGCACTTCTTCATTTGACCATACCACATTGTCTTATCTTCAAGACCTTACGTCTTCTCTTCCGATGAGACGTGCTCAAAAGGTCATCGTCAGGGAGCCAAGCTTTCCCCCTGCGACCACGGTCTTTATCTGCCGACTCGGCAAAACGCTGCAAGCTGAGATTGAATCAAATTTGAAACTGACCCTGTCACGTGGGCATCTGCATATATCATTTCATAAAACCCACACATTTCCGTTCAACCACGTGACTGCTTCCGCTTATTTTCACAAGTGTGTTCCGTGCAGGGAATCTCAATATGCAACATTAGTTCTTTAACTTGTTATATTGATTTAAAACTGGATTATTGCATGCCTTCCAGTGAAACTAAAAAGTTGAAAATCAATAAGTATGCTTCATGTCAAACATTATGTTTTTTAGATCATCATCATCATCATCAAGACAGCACGGATACCTTAGACTCTATCTTTTGCCATGGTTCCCTATCAATCATCGCTATTGGCAAGTCCTCCAGACGGCATCCAGTGTTTACATAGAAATGATGAATATAAGTTTTTACTGGTCAGTCAACTCTGATGTGTCCATGTGTTGTAGTCCATAGAAAAATCTTGCTTATGAGTTCGTCCTTACTTCATCGAAAGTGCTCAACATGTTTTGCTCGTCTTTAATGGTATGCGAGATGGGAAGTAAGTGGGCGTACAGCCGCTGTTTTTTATTCTGTTTCTTGGATTTGTATCTTTGTTTTGTTCTTATCTAGTTTTTTTTCCTCCAATCATCTCGTTAAAGTCCAAGTAGTGGATTCCTATATTAGTACTGACACGGCTACTGTATGAAAGACTTCTCGTTTTGTTTTATCAATTAAACTTTCATGGGGCAATTTTATGGTCGGCTGGTGTTATTAAACATTTTTATTAATACATGGTCCTTGATTTTTTTATTGAAACATTTAAAAAATGACGATGATTTGTTTCACCAACAATATTTGCGAAGAACTGTGAGGTAAACAATAAATGCCAATGAGATATATTGATTTGATTTGGATTCTTTGTCTCAATGGCATATCAATCTTTGTGGGTTATTTCATGCCAAAGCTATCCTTATAGGTGAACAGTAGTGGTTCTATTTAGTCCGTAACTGGGAGGGTAACAGGGTTTCGTGCCTTTCAAGAGTATTAGTCCAAAAGTGAACGTAATTGCATGACTAGAGTTAGGACCGTTTTACAATGATATTTCAGTCCTGAAGATGGTATAGCGGTTCGAGGAATTTGTTTAATTTCTCTAACACTATATTTTTTAAGGCAACACAAATGAATTACGAAACTTTTCTTTAACAACACAACAACGAGAGTTTTTTTATTTGCAGCTTTGAATATGGTTTGCTTTTGGTGCTGCAAGACTCGTGGAGTTTAGGCTTGCTAGTGTTGGAGTGGAAATGGCTTAGCGGGATGTTGAGATGGAAGCGTGTTGTTGGACGTGTGAGGGATGTGTTTAAAGTCACCGTGTAGTTTTGTATCTGGTTTTTGGGGGAGAGTATGCATTATCTCCATTAATGTGGGCCAGAGGTGAAATGATAGCTAGTGTGTCGAGAGCGGAGTTACGCTCGGATCGACATAGCCAATTTTTGGGGTGACACAAAGTTGGGCCTCTCCGAGGCATGTTGTATGTTTCTAATTTATGTTCAACTGGGATTCCTAGTAAGAAATCCATAAATTAGATGGTTCCCACGTCGAGTGTCCATGTTGCTGCTGCTAGTGTTAAAGCCACAGTGAGATGTCCACACTGGGTGGCTTGTCTAGCTAAAAAGCATCGCTAAGCAGGGACGACCAGACGAACGTCCGTTCTGGTCGCCGTCTCACGCTGAAGAGAGTGGGTTTGGCCGCTCACCCGTTTTGCTAGCCGGAAATGAAGGTCCGGGCTGAATAGGATAAGTCATCCTGATTGGGTGAAATCCAGTATTGAATTAAATTGCTCGCCAAACCAAAATACGAGATTTTCCTCTTCTCTACAATGGAATGGATATCTAATGGTAATGAAAATCTGCTTGAAATGGATAATAGAAGACTTTCCGGACAGCTTTTTGTCATTGACAGTTTTTAATTTTAATGTGGTCTCCCCATTATCCTGAAGATGAGGTACAGTGACTGTTTGCGGGTCCCATTTAGAACAGAAAGCATCTTCAAACCAATAACTGGGAGTTTCGGGTAATTGATCCAGGTCATTGGAGAGAGATAGTATATCTTGTGAAAGCTGCATTGGAACATAACTGGATAAAAAATGAAGAACTTGAAAGAAATACTCGAAGGAATTTTGAGTCTGAGCTTTCTTTTCTGGTTTAGAATATCTATCTTGTTCAATCTATGGAGATAATCTGTCTGGTCTATGTACTCATAAAGGTGCGTCACAAGTTGATTCTCAGCTATGTACGAATTGCGAAACATGTTATACCCATGGAGAACACTGCATGTGGAGAGATTGGGGGAATACGGAAATACATGGAGGTTGCATCACAGCAGGTTCCCATAAAATGAAATCTTATTTCTGCCAATTTTCTGTCAGAGATTTAAGTCTTCTAGGTTTAAAAAGCCACATCCTTTCATGGCACTGTTAATTATCCTTAATCAAAATGATTACATGAAATGTCTATTTAAAAATTCGAGTAGGCAGCCATCATCATTATTAAATTGCTCTTTGCAAGTTTTTACCTCAGTATTAGCTGATGGTCTTTCACTGGAGTCTGAGAGACAGCAAGTCTCCACAAGTCTCCAGGACTCTTCTTAGTATTCTAGTCGACCTCAGTACTATTGTAGTATGGATGGTCTCGGCTCATCCTCTGATTTTAAACTCTTCAAGCCCACCTCATCAAGTCTTCCGTGGTCGTTCTAAGCGTACCAATTACGATTCACTTTGGGACCCGCCGAGATGTCAAAGTCCACGATTCGTGGTGTAATGGTTAAAGCGATATATATATATCAGTCTCTTCGTATCTATCTATCGATCTATATATCTGGGGGAGTGTCCTCGTGGTGTAATGGTTAAAGGGATGGACTGCAGAATCGTTTTAAGCGAGTTCGTACTCCAGTTGCGCTATTACGTTCACTTTCGGGCAAATACCTTTGGGAAAGGTATGAACCCCTTATCCTCCTAGCTATAGGTTAAATAGTACCACTACTGTTCTTCTAGGAGAACGGCTTTGGCATTAAATAACCTACAAAGGTTGATATGCCATTAACCAAACGATTAAAGTGTGTACTTATGCTAAACTGATTTGTTTGAAATAGAACTGATTATTTACGTAGAAATGGATTTGGCATTAAATAACCTACAAAGGTTGATATGCCATAAAACCCAACCAACCATCTATCTATCGCTCTATCTA
>OY757915.1:21383315-21388315 GCA_963585895.1 Sepioteuthis lessoniana | reverse complement strand
TATTATATCTCGTATAAAAGTAAAGTAAAGTTGGCGACCGTAGTCGAGGGTGACCAGAAGGCTCCCTTTTCAATAGCTACTACAACGAGATGCAGGGGAGGACGCTACTCCTTTCCCTGGATGGCTCCACTTTACCCTTGATACGGGCCTTATATTGCTGAGTGTTAAGCAAGGAGTACATTTTTAAAGTCTTTGGTATGACTAAACCTGGAATTTAACCCCCGTCTCCCAGATCATTGGCGAACACTCTACATAATAGGCCAATGAAACGTTTAACAGTGCATAAAAAAATTCGCAAGAAATGAAAATATGAACGCACTTCTCTAACTTCTAAGTCTAAAATAACCCAAGACGGGTTGATATGGCGTTAAAATAAGTAAATGTTGTTAACTTTATTCACTGTTTGAGGTATTTCAGTTCAAGTGAAGGATAGTATATATATATATATATATATATATATATACTATCCTTCACTATATATATATATATATATATATATATATATATATATAGTAGTAAGTATGTAAGTAAGTAAATTTGGTGACCTTAGTCGAGGGAGACTCGAAGGCTCCCTTTTCTATAGCTACTACACTGAGGTGTAGGGGAGGGCGCTACTCCTTTCTTTGGATTGCTCCACTTTACCATTGATAGTATCTTATATTGCTGAGTGCTAAGCAGGGAGACATCAAGTACCATTTTAAAAATCTTTGGTATGACACGACCTGGGATTGAACACAGGTCTCCCGGACAAGTGGCGACTACGCTACCCACTATATATATATATATATACACATACACACACACACACACGCACGCACACACACACACATATATATATATATATATACTATCCTTCACTATATATATATATATATATATATATATACATATATATATACATATACATATATTATATATATATATATATATATATATATATATATGTTCCGTGTAAGAGTGGATTATTGATTTATAGTGATGAAATTTTTAATTCATGGAATAAGAATTTCAAGGCTATTGGGGGAGGTCTCCCTCCCACAGTAGATACAGTCAATGCATTCTAAGCCCCATTTACAAAGTTGAAAACTTTTACTGATTAATGTTTCAAATAACACGTTACATATAATGTTTATTTGACTCTGAAATTTCTTTTTTTAAATTAACAACTACCAAAAACTATTTCGAAATTTAAACTGCATACTTATGCTAAACTGAAGAGCTTGAAATAGATCTGTTTTGACATGCAAACTTCGTACTTATGCTAAATTGAACTGCTTGAAATAGAACTGTTTTGACATGTAAACTGCGTACTTATGCTCAACTGAATTGTTTAAAATGGAAATGTTTTTGTATTCTAGACTGAATTGTTTGAAATACAATTATTTTTTATATTAAAACTGTACTTATGTTAACTGATTTGTTTAAAATAGAACTTTTTCGACATTAAACGGTGTGTAAGTAAAAACTATACCTAAACTAAACTGAATAGTTTGAATTAGAACTATTTAACTAAACTGAATTGCTTGAAGTAGAAATATTTTTTGTAATTAAATTATGTTCTTATGCTAAACTAAATTGTTTGGAAGACAATTGTTTATTTGTATAAAAATGGATTTGGTAATAAATAACCTACGGTGGTTGATATGCCATAAAACCCAAACAAACAAACAATAACTAAAATCACCACCACAAACCTCCCTAATGTCTTGGATATGACACTAACCAACAATTGATGGTGAGGCTCAATTTCTGGAAATATGGGGGGATGTAGAGTACCCCTTCATTACCATTACATCTAAGTCCACTATGGGTCAAATAGATCTATTTAAAAATTATTTGTGTTCATGAACAAAAAATCCCCTGAGAAACTACACAAAAATATAAAGGTTTCCTTTCTTTGTTTAATGGCATATAAACATTTGAGGGTTATTTGATGCCAATGTCAACCTTATAGAAGAACAGTAATGGTACTATTTAAACCATCGCTATGGGGGAGGGTAAGGAGGATGATATCTTTCCTTAGGGTATTATTCCGAAAGTAAGTGCGTGGCTGGAGTTTGAATCCGCTTACTACGACTTTGCCGTCCACTACGTAACCTTTACGCCTAAGAGATACCAATATTTAATGAAGTAGAGTTCTAAGCCTCTCTGCCTAAAATAACCCTAGATGGGTTGATATGCCGTTAAATTCAATCAATCCAATCATCAACGAAACCACCTAGGTCCAAGAAAAAACAAATATGTAATATTTTTACTGGTCATTGATATTTGAACTGATACTTCAACACACACACACATATATAGTCTGGTTTCTTTATTTAATGGCATATCAACCTTCGTAGGTTATTTAATGCCAAAGTCATCCTTCTAGAACATCCTTCTAGAATGACAGTAGTGGTACCATTTAACCCATAACTTGGAGGATAAGGGTGTTCATGCCTTTCCCAAGAGTATATGTCAGAAAGTGAATGTAATAGCACGACTGGAGTTCGAACTCGCTTAATACGATTCCGCAGTCCAGCGCTTTAACCATTACACCACGAGGACAATCCCCCGTATATATGTAAGTATGTATGTGTGTGTGCATATTAGCCTACTGCAATAGACTTTTTATAAGAGTCCATTCACTTAATACATCATCGTTTATCTATAGATACATCGAAACACTTCGCATATAATCGATCTGGGTACATTTAGCTCCCCACATTTTAAAAATCACAAACGCAGCACGACACATGCCCATTATATGCGTACCTACAAATATAGACATATTTTTTTGACACCCAGAAGCAAGACACGGTCTAGGGTTCAATATAGAAAATTTTATCGACTGATATATGTATGCATATAGACATAGTGAACCCTTTGTAGAAATGCCGAAACACATCTGTGTTCATTATGTGCCGATCAGCTCGTATAAACGGAAACGGCATCTATAGATAAGATCTGTTACGCACAAACACACTATATTATGGGTGACCCATCAATATACTGTAAAACAGACGTCGAAATGTCGATATCTATCTATCTATCTATCTATCTATCTATCTATCTATCTATCTATCAATTGTCTGTTCATATCTATCTATCTATCTATCTATCAATTGTCTGTTCATATCTATCTATCTATCTATCTATCTATCTATCTATCAATTGTCTGTTCATATCTATCTATCTATCTATCTATCAATTGTCTGTTCATATCTATCTATCTATCTATCTATCTATCTATCTATCAATTGTCTGTTCATATCTATCTATCTATCTATCTATCTATCTATCTATCTATCAATTGTCTGTTCATATCTATCTATCTATCTATCTATCAATTGTCTGTTCATATCTATCTATCTATCTATCTATCTATCTATCTATCGATCTATCAATTGTCTGTTCATATCTATCTATCTATCTATCTATCTATCTATCTAGCAGTCCACGTGGCGTAGTGGCTAAAGTAATCATATGTGATGTTGCTTTAAGCGAGTTCGAACTCCAGTCGCGCAATTGTGTTTACTTTCAACAATACCCTAGGAAAAACATGAACCCCTTTATTCAACAGTTGTGGGTTGAATAGTTCTACTACTGTTCTTCTATTAAAATGGGTTGGGCATCAAATAAGCCATGAAGGTTGCTGTGCCATAGAAACAAAGAACCCAAACCAGTCTATCTTAATCTAGTCAAATCTATCTATCTATCAATCTATCTGTCTGTCTATTTATTTGTATGTACGTGTGCTTTTAGGCGTGGAAATATACAAATAGAAGGAAATTAGAAACATCTTTTTTATGTCTATGAAGATTGTATATATATATATATATATATATATATATATATATATATATATATATATATATATATATGTGTGTGTGTGTGTCTGTGTGTGTCTGCGTGTCTGTCTGTTTCAGCGATGTGTACATATATACAAATTAACGACCATATCTATAACCTTTAATGCCAATGTATTGATATAAGTACACGAATGATTCTTATATATTTCAAGAGCGAAGTGACTAGTGTAAACATGTATATGGACATAAAAGTATATGTCCACTTTTCACTTAAGAGAAGCTATAATTCTTTCTTTTTTTTTGTAATGCAAACGATTCATTGAATCATATTTACTTTAAAAAATTGACTCATAACTTCAACCACTTACCCTTTCATCGTACACACACACACACACACACACACACACGCACACACACACACACATGCGCGCTCTGTCCCCCTCCCTCACTCTCTCTATTCTCACGAACACACACACATATATATATATATATATATATATATATATATATATATATATGTGTGTGTGTGTGTGTGTGTGTGTGTGTAACAGCGTATATTATTCCCTATATGAGTTTATTTTTGATTTATATCAATGAAATTGTTGATTTAAGGAATTAATTTTTTAAGCCTACTTTGTCGGAGGGCTACCCCTCTGCAGGGGATGCTGTCAGCGTATATATATATATATATATATATATATATATATATATATATGTGTGTGTGTGTGTGTGTGTGTGTGTGTGTGTGTGTGTCTACGTCTCTGTGTATGTGCATAAGTGTGTATGCGTCTGTGTGTGTGTGTGTGTGTGTGTGTGTGTGTGTTCAAGGATAGATCACTAAGGCCATAGCTTGTTATGTCCTTTGAATTTTGATTTGAAACCTTTATGGTATTATATTCGGGCTAGTGTTTATTTCGGAGTTAAGTGCGTTGGCAAAAAAGGTTACGTTGATAAATAAATACTGAGTGAATAAATAAATATTTTTCCATCATAAAGTTACGGATATATCATTTTTTTTTTTGGTGGTGGGGGGCATAAGAAGAGATATCTAAAGTAGCACAATTCTATGTACCTAGAGATCTGTGAATATGCTCGCACAATTCACTTTCATATTTGTATTTTCATAAGACAAAATATATATCCGCGCTATAGTCGAAAATAAAATAAAGGAATCGATATTTGTGTTTTATGTATTTTTTTTTTTAAATA
>OY757915.1:21373315-21378315 GCA_963585895.1 Sepioteuthis lessoniana | reverse complement strand
AGTTTAGATGAGGTAAAAGTAAGAGGCACCCAGTGAGATACACACACACACACACACACATATATACATATATTTACTAATCTAATATCTACCAGCATTCACGGTACCAGAAAAAAAAAAAAACGCCAGTATCCGATAAGGTGAAACTTTAGTAGATTTCCGACTCGCGATTTAAATTAATTTTATATATATATATATATATATATATATATATATATATATAAAAGATGGTGTAACGTAGACCTAGATTTAACGGACCCTAATAACTGTGAGTTATGCAATTATAATAAAGTCATTGGTCTAGTGGGTAGAGTGTTTACCAGTGGCTCGGTAGACCAAGTTTCAGTCCTAGGTCGCGTTATACCAAAGACTTAGAAATGGTAATTCATATCTCCTAGCTTAACACTCGGCATTATAAGGTACGTATCGAGGGTAAAGTGGAGCAATCCGGAGGAAGGAGTAGCGCCGTCCCCTACACTTCGGTGTAGTAGCTCTTAAAAAGGGAGCCTTCGCATCGACCGCGACTAAGGTCGCCAACTTTACTTTATATAATTCTGATATAGATTGAAGTAAATAATCACTACATGAAAACTGACAGATCAATTTTAACGACACGTCAACCAGTCAATGGTTATTTTATTCTAAGAGTTTATACCCCAATCGGCTGAGGTGGGGCAGCAGAATACACCAACAGCATCTCTGCAGCGGGGTAACCCCACCCTCTAACGATTATCCTGATATGACAATAACCAATCTGATGGTGAGGCTTCAGTAATGCTTACTTACGTTAGGGAATTCGTTAGGGAATTCGGAGCGTTAGGGAATTCGGAGTACCTCTTCATTGCCATCGCTCCCTGATCCACTCTGACGCAGAGTGGTAAGACCAGATAGGGTCCTATCTATGGGTCAAATAGATCGGTTTGACTGAACGCAAACAAATGAATTATGCTAAACTGAATTGCTAGAAATAGAACAGTCTGATCATTTAACATCTGAAAATGTGTTTACAAATCATATATCTAATATATATGTAAAATAGGATTTGGCAATAAATAACCCTAAATTGTTGATATGCCATAAAACTAAACCAACCAACCAGCCAACCAACCTAGGGTTCAGTTAATTACGTTCCTTGAACATTTATATTTATGATTTTTGTGCTGTTGTTTCGTTGAGTGTTTTTTTTTTTGGGGGGGGGCACGCTCATATCAAATACGAATAACTTTCAAACAGATCTATCAGATCCATGACCATAATAAAACACACGCACACACACGCATATATATATATATATATATATATATATATATATATATATATAATTCTGATATAAGTAGATGTATCTAATCGTTGGAGTATATCAGCTGGAAATAAGAAAAATTCAGGCGGGAACCTTGAGAGTGTGAATATTTTTCCTTAGCGATTTTGCTGCAATAATTTAATATACGTAGAAAAGTCCAACTGGAATAGTTAATCAGCGACAAACAGAAATGTATGAGTCAGTATATAGTCGTATGAGTTATGGTCTTTGCAGCAATTAAATCATGAAGTAATTTTTTTTCTATAATTTCTTTCAATAATCAGTGAACGCTTTCTTCACCACCCTTTAGTTTCGACCCGAGCACTCATTTCCTTCTAAAATCTCTTCAGAGAGAAATGTAATGTTGCTATAATACGAACAAAGACATATTTGCAAAACCAAAACACAAAGAACTGCGACCCAAATCATATATATGTATATACCATCCTTCCGCATGTCCAGGAAATTGAATTCTCAAAGACTGTTTGCCAAAACAAAATTAAAGAATCCAGTCTGCCTTATTATTTTACCCATGGCTGGAAGGAGTATAAGTAAGTAAGTAAGTTGTCTCCCTTTAGTCGAGGGCGCCCAGAAGGCTCCCTTTTCAATAGATACTACACTGAGGTGTCGGGGAGGACGCTACTCCTTTCCCTGGATTGCTCCACTTTACCCTCGATACGTACCTTATATTGCTGAGTGTTAAGTAAGGAGGTATCAAGTACCATTTTAAAAGTCTTTGGTATGACGCGACCTGGGATTGAACCCGGAAGTTGGATTTATACCATCCCCAAGAGTATTAGCACGTTGTGAAATACAAACAGCCCCGTCCAGTTATGGAACTTGGGCCACTGTGTCTGTTTCCTACGTCGGTAACGGGTACGTGTATATATATATATATATATATGTGTGTGTGTGTGTGTGTGTGTGTGTGTGTACGTCTGTATACACATATATATGTGTGCATATATATATATGTGTATACACATAAATGAAGAAAAGTAGAAAAATACGAAATAATCCAAATTTGATTTATTTATTATGAAAGTCGACATTAAACGTTTCGGTTATAACAACCTTCTTTAGGACTTTATATATATTTATATATATATATATATATATATGAAAAACCACATGGTGAAATGCTGTAGTCCAAAAGTAAATACACCCATAATATATTAGCATTGTTTCATTTTTGGGGTTTTGCATTTTTTTTTTTTTTTTTTTTTTGGTTATTGTCGAGGGGAAATGGAATCGGTAACCTGAATTCCAATCTTGCAAGAGGCTGATTGCGTTTTACTTCGTTCTAATGAGAAATATATAAATCTATCGGTTCTTTTCACCAGCACTGGGTAAATCGTAGGCTAGCCTGAACTCTTTAGTATTGGCAAGGCAACCGGTCAAGGAGAAGGAAAAAAAACCTCGTGTCACATCCTGGCTCAGGTGGGGTGTATGGGTAAATATACACTGGGTTTCAGTGTTCTTCAATGAAATTTACTTTATTTCTGTTTTCTTATATTTATTGATGTATATGTGCGTGTGTACGTGTACATGTATGTGTATGTGTGTGTATGCTGGTGTGTGTGTGTGTGTGTGTGTGTGTGTGTGTGTGTGTGTGTGTGTATAAATGATACCCAACAATATCTGTAATGTCTAGAAACAGCGAAATCTTTGCTTTAGAAGGAATTCAACAGTTTATTGAGAATTATTGCGAAGTACTTAGTTAAGAAAGAAACTTTACACATAAAAACTTCCCATATATATATATATATATATATATATATATATATATATATAGTAGAATTTAATGGAGACTCAAAGTCGGTTAAGTCGTCATAATAAATTTATATCGGCGGAGAATATTATTGCTATATTCTCCGTCTCGTCAGATGACTCTTTTACAAGCTCTCTCCTGTCGCAAAGTAGCAAATGTGGAGTTACAGTTCGTACTATATACGCTCTGAATGTGAATTTTGTTATACCCTAAAGAATAAATAGGGAAGCCATACATTGAGCACTCTCATAGAGTTATATGATTACCCTCATATATTCTATGTAAAAAATAATCCACACCTACTGTCCTTGGACACTGACTGGATATTTTAGAAATATATATATATATATATATATATATATATATATATATATATATATATATATATATAAATGGTTATCGTTGTAAGAAAATAGACCCCATGCAGTTATCATCGTTAGGAAATGGACCCTAAAACCTGAATGTGACTGTTTACGTTTCGCTTCACGTTGATGCTTTAAGGCAAAGGCTTCAGTTTTTCTCTTCTTCTTCTTCCTGCTGTCCGTAAATAAGAGGGCAGATTAGCTCTTTAGATTTGGTCATGTAACCTATCTTGGAAAAGGAAAATCTCTGGAGAGTGTTATTCGGGAGAATCGATAGTACATTGATGCACCATTTTTCTGTTATCAACTTATCCAAAAAGTGTGACTGGTTCTACAAAAACTCTTGCAACTAGAAATAAATCAGGTGTGTAAGGAGTCTTGCAGTTCATGCCTTTAATTGAATTTTTGATCCCACGCGTGCCGAGATCGACAGGAGACTCAATCATCATATATATATGTGTTTGTGTTTGTGTGTAGTGTGGTGTGAGTTTGTATTATCAGAAGGTGATCAGAATCAGAAGACTGGTTTTAAATTTCTCACTAATGCTGATGGTAAAGGCATCAAGATTACGCCTCTCCCTCGGCTAGAAATGTAGACAAAATATGTTGCTTTAGTGGAGAGGGCACAAAGTACACCAGGAAACCACTCACCCATATTTTTCTCATGCACCCAGGACGTCTTAGCAAGAAATACATGTTCGTAGCATATTCAATATTAATAATGATGCTTAGCATGCATATGGATCTTAAACTATATATATATATATATATATATATATATATATATATATACATGTTTGCATAATACATAAAATGTATGTGTCTGTATGTTTTGATATAGATAGATATTTTATGTAAAACATTGATTATTCCTCGCACGCAAACACACATATATGTATGTATGTATGTATGTATGTATGTGTATTTCGCCATCATAGAAATATTGCTATTAAGGTGCCCGTGGTGTAATGGTTATTGTCGTAGGAAATGGACACGGCGATACGAGTTCAAATCCTGGACGAGACTGATTGCATTTCACATAGCACTAATACCCTTGGGAAAGGTATGAATCCAATTATTCTCCCTCCAGCTATCGGTAAATAGTAGGACAGACTATGTTCTTTAGCCTTGGTGAAGCAACTAGTCCAGGAGAAGGAAAACTCTGAACTCAAACCTGTTAAACTCCGCTTAAAAATAACCTTGTGTCATATCCTGCCCAAGCGGAGGGGTTGGGTAAATAGGATTAAGGTGTTGATAGTTATGAATAAATTTCAGTCTTATTGTATTTCGATCATCATGACTAAGTGTAAAGCTCAGCTTTGTAAATAACAACAAAGATTAAGCAAGGATAATCATATATATGTGTGTGTGTGTGTGTGTGTGTGTGTGTGTGTGTGTGTGTGTGTGTGTGTGTGTGTGTGCTGTCATTATTGATATAAAAATTTCGGAGAAACGATGAAATAAAACGTAAGATATTTAGAAAGGTCACAGTATTAGATATTGATCATGACCCGGAGTTTGACGTACGATGGACTGTACGATCATCAGTCGGGCAACAGTATTATAT
>OY757915.1:21365815-21368315 GCA_963585895.1 Sepioteuthis lessoniana | reverse complement strand
TTTGTCAATGCACTTAACACAAAACTTTGCACTTATCCATGTACGTATATATTTGTGTGTGTGCTTTTTTGCATACGGAGATATATAATTTTCTCATTCAAAAACACACGCACTGACACTATATATATATATATATATATGTGTGTGCGCACGCGCGCGCGTGTGTGTGTGCATACGTGTATATTAGTGTGTTCTGTATTGGTTATGGGTCTGTAGAGGTGGGTGTGTTCCTTACTGGATGGGGTCAGTTAATGACTGAAGTACGTTAAAGATGCTTTTACAAAAGCAATATTGATTTTATTAGGTATTATTACTGAATGCTCTGTTACATCTGCTGCACTTTGGAATTGCAATTTCATTGTCTATGAGATATTTGTGTATTAGCATCGTCAATAGAAGTCGGTTTTCTAGTTCGAAAAACAGCCGGGCTGTAAAGATTTTCGCGGCAAGCAGCTGGTCCTCAATTTGAACATGGAAAAATGCAATATCCATTGCCTGACATGTAGCTTTGTACGAGACAAAGTTCAATATGTTATATATATATATATATATGTACGAAGGTCATTCATGAATAAGGTGAATCTTGCTGTAAGAGTTGGCAATAGAAAGCATTATATTTAGTGCACCTATTTTCAATCAAATAAATCGTGATGGGTCATTTTATGTCGGCACGACCTTCTTTTCTGACTTCTACGCCGGAGTCTTTTCGAGAAAGTCTTGTTGTGGTAAACACATGTTCAGAGATTATAGACTGAAGGTGCTAAATCTAGTGAGGATGGAGGATGCAGTAAAGTTGTCTAACCGAATGAGGCGATTATCTTCCTTGTCCTCTAGCTTGTGTGTGGTCGAGCTCTGTCATGCAGAAGGAGGGTGTAATTAATAGGCAAGTTTGTTCTCATTTCATTCCCATGAAAGAGGGTTAAGAAGCAAACTTTATGCCAGAGATGAGGAAGAGAAAATTGCTGTGATTACGTAGCGCAAAGAACAGTCAAAAGAGCATGTCAAAAGAGCATGTCAAAAGTACATACTCTCATTTGAAGGTTGAAAATTGCTATTGAGAGAAACGGTGACTGTGTTGAGAAATGACCTTTGGCTGGATAAGTTGGTTTGTATAGGGGTGTTGCATATCCATGATATGGCTATGCGCTAAATCTGTGAAATGGACATCGAATGTTGGTAAAATATATACATAATGTTCATATAGAAAACTTAGAACATAGGAACCCCGAAATTCGAAAACACGTAACGACTTCTTTGTTCAGGTACGAAACCTTTTTATTACTTTTGAGTTAAAGGTTTCGACATAAGGAGAGAGACGTACTCTTTTTATGCTGGCTTCTTCATCTGGCCCCTATCTTGTGCGGCACCCATGGCGCGCAAGTGCGTCTCGGCTCAGCGAGCCCAAAAAGTCGAACCTCCTCGTTCGGCGTCTAGCTTCAACTCTCTAACTTTCTTCGAAATCCCCAAAATCCTCTGCGCGCTTCCGGTGCATGACGTCACCCGCACTTTGTCACCCGTTTCATCATCTCAGGCTATTGTGACATCTCTGAATGACATGTCCGCTCTGCGCGCCCGCGCGCGTTACCACCTGCATCAAGGTTGCACCTAACTAACCCATGTGCTGAGCCGAAAGGTTCTCTACCTAGCTAAACCCAAAGGCATGAACCGAAATGCCTCGGCCATTATATTACAGGGATTGTTGTTCATCTTTCGAGGGGTGTGTTTACTTTGGTCTGCTTTACTCGTCTTTGATATTTGATATGTTTATAGGTGTGTGTGTGTGTGTGTGTGTGTGTTGGTGGGGTTTTGGGTTTCACTAAATGTTTTCTTTCTTTGTGTATGTGTGTGTGTAAGTAAGTGTACATCTTGGGGAGTTCTGTGGTTTTAAATTTTTTCCTTTTTTGTATATGTATACATATGTCTGTCTGTCTGTCTGTGTGTTTTCAGCTTTTTTTTGTCTGAGAACATGTTCGACACATTCCAGGAAAGAGGAACAACAACCCCTATATAAACCAACTTAACCAATCAAAGGTCATTTATACTGGAAGAAAGAGCGATTCCAAGTCTGAGTACCCCATTAAAAAAGCCTTATGTCACGTATGTTCACTAACGAAAGCAACAAGCTGGAAACATGCATATATATAACACGTATGCAAGAACAAAATAAATAAATTCAAAAAATACAAATCTCTTCGTGGACCTGTAATATAATGGCCGAGGGGTTTCATTTTATGCCTTTGGGTTTAGTTAGGCTGAGAACCTTTCGGCTCAGTGCATGAGTTACTTAGGTGCAACATTAACGCAGATGTTCACGCGCGCGCGTGGAGCGGACGTGTCACTCAGAGATGTCACAATGGCCCAGATGGGAAACGGGGCTACAGAGTGCGGGTGACGTCACGCACCGGAAGAGCGCAGAGGATTTGGGGGATTTTGAAAAAGTCAGTTGAGTTGAGTTCTGCCTCGGGAGAAGACGGTTGGTTTTCGCTTGCTCGCAGAGGCC
>OY757915.1:21290815-21360815 GCA_963585895.1 Sepioteuthis lessoniana | reverse complement strand
TACAATAAAAAACCGTTGGGATTTTGTAGGAATCTTTACGTGTGTTTGTAAGAGTGTGAATGTGTGTGTGGGGTGCGTTTGCGTGTGTGGGTTATAGTTGCGCATTATTGTGTGTATGTGTGGCTATACGTGAAGGTACAAACGGAGGGCGTTGTATTAACCGGATATAAATTCGTCGGCGTATCTTAATTTTTGGCTACATTATTTTATTTCTGTATTTGTAGGTGACTATAGCTAAGGAACAAAACATCATCATTGTATGTCGAGGGGAATGAATAAAGATTTGATTTGTAAGCGTATTTAAACGGTTCTATTATGGTAGACCAGAATCACAATTGAGATATTGAGCAATTTCCATATTATATTGCACTTGGCTAGAAACAAACCTACAAAGTGATTTAGTGACTACCAATACTTTTATTATATATTTATATACATATATATATATTCATTTACATGTATACAAGTACATTCCGTGACTTAAAACTCACAGGCACAATAAATTTTCGAGATCGATTGCTTTGCTTGTGGAAATGAAACCAGCCCCTTAGCCTAATGAGTCGAATGTTCACCAATGGTCCGGGAGGAAGGGGTTCAATCCCAGGTGGAGTCATACCAAAGACTAAAAAAATTGTACTTGATGCCTCCTTGCTTAACACTCAGCGTTATAAGGTAAGGATCAAGTGTAAAAAGGAGCGATCCAGGGAATGGTGTAGTAGCTATTAAAAAGAGAGCTTTCTTCACATTTATGAATGAAACATCTTCCGAATCTGATACCCACGACGAAGATCCGGCTACTAGCAAAATTCTATTAGACCGTTTCTCAAAATAAAGAAACCAAAATAAATAAACAAATAAATAAATAAAATAGAAAAAGCAAAACATACGAAGACTTTAGTTGTCATTGCCAAAGTCTCTTCTTCCTTTTAAAAACGCCATTGGGAAACCATTTTCGTTGGATATCGAATTCTGGATCAAATGGCAAACTTCTGAGTTCAACAGAAGTTATAGTGATGAAACTCAATTGCTCACCTGGGGATTAATAGAGACAGAAATCGTCTGAGAAGAAGAAAAAAGAAAGAAAGAAAGAAAGAAAGAAAACTAGAGAAAACATCAAAGATATTAAGGAAAAAATAGATAGATCAACACCAAAAAAATAATCTTCGAAAAACTGATTACAATTGACAATTGAATATTCTAGCAGACACACTTTCGATTTTGACTGTTTTGTGAAATTATTATATATGAAACATCTGAGTTTAGTCATCACCGCAAAAATCCGGCTTCATGTAGACTCCTATTTCATTGCAATATATATATATATATATATATATATATATAAGTATTATTCGGTCCAGTTAAACCGGAGTTGGGAGTAATTCCATCAGGACAAAAATACATTCAACAGTGAACATTTGAATTTTCCTGGTAAAGAGCTCAATGTAACTGACATTACAGAGGAATAATTTCTTTAAGAAAAAACAACCGGCTACATTAAGATTATAAATTAATTTCCATCCTGTTATGTGTTTTTGATATAAATCAAAACCACCAAAAATCATACGACGTCTTCAGATCTAATGGATAAAATAATTCAGAATAGACACTGGAAAGAAGGGTGGGAGGGGGTAGAAGAAGGGTGAAGAATTTTCTCCCCATCTCGCCCACTTCCATTTTTTGTTTTTATTACCGGTTGGAATTATCATCATCATCATCATATCGTGCTGGCAGCACGGATATCCCTGACCCTCTCTCGCCACTCCTCCCTATCGTTCATCGCCCTAGGCAGGTCTTCAGGACAACATCCTGTATCCTCACACAGCTGCTGAATGTACGTTCGCGCTGGTCGTCCTGCCCTTGCGCGGCCGTGTGTGGGGATCCATAAGAGTACATCTCTTATGAGTTCATCTCTGCTTCTCCAGCAATGTCCAGCATGTCTGGCTCGCCTAACTTGAATAGATTTCGTGATAGGGGGCAGGTGGCCGTACAGTTGGTGTCTCGTGGGGTGCCGCTGCCAGGACTTGTTGAGGATTGCACGCAGCATTCTTGTGTAATTGCCATCTAGTTTCTTCTCGAGCCGTTTTGTTAGCGTCCATGTAGTGCATCCATATAGCAGTATCGATGTGACCGCTGCCTGGAAGAAACTGCGTTTCATTTTATCGGTTAGGTCTGATTTCCATATAGTCGATAGCCTATTGATAGCTGTCCATGCTTTCGTTAACCTCGTTTCGATGTCCTTTTCGGTTGATTCGACGCTGCTTCCTAGGTACGTGAATTTGTCTACTAGTTTAAGAGGGGTTCCTTCTAGAGTGGAGATGTCCCCCGTTTGGTTATAGCACATATATTCCGTTTTGTGTGCATTAACATGGAGGCCTATGCTTGCTGCTGCTCGTTCCAGGCTATGCAGAAGTGTTTCGGCTTGGTCAGGTGTATTTGCCAGTATCGCTATGTCATCGGCGTAGTCGGCGTCGGTAATTGTTGTTGCGGGATATCTTCTGCTTCTTTTCTTCGTCAGTTCGAAGCCATTCTCTTTGATTTTGTCAATCGATGTTCTAAGTACGTAGTCTAGACAAATGATAAAGAGATACGGAGCCAGCGTGTCCCCTTGTAGTACTCCTGCTACAATGTCGAAGTATTCTGTGTCTCCATCTGGTGATCGTACTTTTACTTTAGTGTTTCTATAGAGAATCGTTATTGCCGCTACGGTTTCTTTAGGTATGCCGTACGCTAGTAGGATTTGTTCCATCTTTCCTCTGTGAATGGAGTCGAAAGCCTTGGTAAAGTCGACAAATATTAATGTCGCTTGTAGGTTCTTTGCCCGTACACCTTCAAGGATTCTGCGGATGGTTAGTATTTGTGAGGTCGTAGATCTATTTCTTCGGAAGCCATTTTGGTTTTTTCTAAGTATGTTGTCGATTTTGGGTTCTATGCGGTTTCGTAGTAGGGCATTGTAGATTTTGGCAGCTATGGATGTAAGTGTTATGCCTCGGTAGTTTTTGGCTAATCCGAGGTCCCCCTTTTTAGGGAAGGGGAGTATGCATCCCTTCGTCCATCTATCTATCGGATTTTGATTGTATACTGCGTTGCAGTGTCGGAGCAGTATGTCGTCGAATTGTCTGGTCTTCCATACTTCCGGGGGAATTTCGTCCAGTCCTGCAGCTTTCCTATTTTTAATTTTTCTGAGAACCGAGTCGAGTTCTCCTTGTGTGAACGGTCCAAGTTTAATGTCTAATTGTTTGCTAATTATTCTGGTGATTGGTTCATGTGTTATTTTTGGTGGGTTTCCAAGTAAGTTTTCGAAGTGCTGTTTCCACAGTTTTATTCTTTCTTGTTGGTTTGCTGCTTTAAGTTTAGCTTTGGCTGTGCTCTTTCTTCTGCTCACTTCGTTTATTGTTTGCCAGGCAATTCTAGATTGTCTATCTTCTACCGAGTCTCTGATCTTATCTATCTGATTTTGAATGTATTCTGTCTGTTCCTTTATATATATGCCTGCTAATTGATTTTGTGCCGTTTTTAGTTTTAAGGCATTTGTGTTTGTTGGGTTTTTTCGATAGTTTTTGGAGGCTGTTTTCACTAGTGCACGTTTTTCTCTCACCGCTAAGGTTTCCCATGGGACTCTATATTTAGTTTTAATTTTTGTTGGAATGTATTTTGCTGCTGCCTCAAGGTGTGCATTGACGAAATTTTCGTATTCGTCGTTTGGTGTACTTTTTTCCGTCTTTTCTTGTAGTGTTTCGAATCTGTTTCTCAATTCTAATACGTATTTATCTCTGACATCTTTGTTGTTTAATAGGGCCCAGTCATAGTGTTTGGTGGTCACTGTTCGTTTGGCGTTTTTTCGTAGGCTTAACCGTATTTTCGCTGTGACTATTCGGTGATCGGTGGACACACCCTCAAAAGAGGAGTATGCCTCGCAATTCAATGCACTATTCTTCCATTTCTTGTTTATAAGGACGTAGTCTATCTGAGCTTTAGTATTGTTTGCGTACGTGTATGTCCATAGTTTGCCCTCTCTTTTTTGGTAGTTTGTATTGAGGCATGCTAATCTATTTTCTATCATGAAATCTGTTAGATGTTGCCCATTTCTATTTGACGTGTTGTGGAGGCTGTATTTGTTGTTTCCGTTTTTCCCTATTTGTGCATTCATGTCTCCGCCAATGACTAACATGTTGTGTTTCGGGATGCTACGCACTAATGAGGATAACTCATCGTAGAAGGTGACTATTTCATTTTCTTCACTAACATTGGTGGGGCTGTAGCATGAGACGATTGTTGCTCTGGGGTTTCCGTTAAATGTAGCTACCATCATCCTAGGTCGTATTTTCTCTATGCTATTAAGCGTTTTTAGTGCTCTAGGTCCTATAAGCAATCCTACCCCTCCTACTGCGGCGTTGACAGAGTTTTTCCATGCGGATACAGTGGCGAGCGACCATCCATTGCCAGTTTCGTGATATTTGATATCTTCTGTGTGCGTGTATCTGTGTTCTTGTATGCAAATTATTTCTATATTATGTTCTTCGGCCGATGCAATTAGCTCTGGGAGTTGTCCTATTCTATTTAAGGTTCTTACGTTAAATGTGGCTATTTGTAGTGTTTGCTTGCATTTTGGAATTATAGTAAATTAATTTTTTTTATTTTTTAAATTCTAAACACATTTCAACTTAAAACTCCAGATTTAATAATTTAGGGAAGTACAAACTTCCTTAATAACCTTATGTAAGGATACAGTAACACTTATATTAAATTAAACTCAAAATTTAAAATTAAAAGTTTAATTTCAAATTTTATTTTCGTTTCTATCAATTCAGTTACCCTTCCATTGAAGAGTACGTACACATTACATGGTTTCGACTATATACCAAGACGGCCTATATATATATATATATATATATATATATATATGCCGTGTTGGTATATTGCGCTTTTTGCATTCTTTTCAATGCAAGTTACTTATTATTGTTGCTAGCAGCTTATTAAGCATATTTTTTGAATAAGTAGTATGGCTCCGACCATGTGGAGTCTGGCACATTTTGAAATGTATTCAACAACGGCAGAAGCAGTCATTTTGACGCTAACTTTCGACAGAGCTACTTGTAACATCCATCCGTTTGATGAGTGTAAAACCACGAAAATCAAAGTTACGAGACAATATATCTTTATCTCCCCCTATGAGCAGAATGTGATACAAAGTCAATTATTAAGAGGAGTTTGATAGGCTTGAATTCAGAGACTTCCTTCCACTAAACCGCTTGCAATACCAAAGTTAAAAAGCCCGGTCTGCCCTACTACGAGGTGCATACGATAAGTTTCCAGACTTTTTTCGTACAGGCATTTAAAATTGTCGTAGACTCTTAACAATTCCGTATGTTATTGCTATACATCTTATCAGATGACTGACAAATTCTTTTGATTTCAAGTTCAAATGAACACCTACAGTAGCAATTTGAATACACACTACTAAAGCCTGATTGTCACCGCTGGTGAATTTCAAAAATGCAATATGACACTTAAAGAAGAACGATATGCAATAAAAGTCTGTTTTAAACTTGGAAAAAAGGCCACAGAAACGTATGGAATGCTTCAGACTGCTTTTCGACCATCTTGCATAAATCGAGCATGAGTTTTTGAGTGGCATAAGAGATTCAAGGAAGGCAGGGAGTCTGTGAGAAAGGATGAGAGGTGAGTTAGGAGTTAGGAACTCAGTACACTAGAGTTGATTGGCCAAAGGGTTAGGGTAAGGGTTAGGGTTCCTACGTTGAGCTTTTAAGGGAGTTTAGGAAGAGATTCCGTTGGAACAGGCCAGCAGTCTCCAAATCGGCCCAGTGGCATTTTCACCGGGACAATGCACCAGTTTACAACTCCATCCTTGTCACAGACTATTTGACCAGATGGGCATCAAGACAATTCCCCACCCTCCCTATAATCTAGACCTTGCTCCCTGTGACTTTTGGTTATTCCTTAAGCTCAGACGCTGTCGTTATGAGACAATTGAGGAGATGAAATAGGCTGTGACGAAGGTCATTGACACATTCACACAAGAGGACTTCCATGGGGTCTTCCAGAAGTTGTTGGAACGGTACAACACGTGCATTGCAGCCTGAGGAGATTACTTCGAAGGGGACTAGAGTTTCATGTGTGTACTATCAATAAAAGTGCCCATACGAAAAAAAGTCTTGAAACTTATCTCTACCCATAGCTTGAAAGAGAATAGTTTATACTATTCCCAAGGGTATTAGCGCCATATGAAATATAAACAGTATCGACCAGGATTTGAACTCGGGTGGCCGTGTCTATTTCATGCGATGATAACCATTATACCATGTGCCCCTCTATTACGGGACTGTAGCATAGGATTCCGAATATAATGGATGTTTTAAAACCAGTCTTGCTGTTTTTGCATGGATTTCAGATATACATCTAAGGGTAAATATTGGGGAAAATTCCAACTGTCTATGTGTTTGTCATCGCAATGTGCTTAGGAACGCCGATCATTACAAAAATTCAGAAATTGGGAACAAAAAACCTACGAAATTGGGCTCATAGACGTTATTTATGCTAGTCATTATTAAAGAACTTTAAAATAGCACAGTTCATAAATTTAAAAAAAATATTATTAAATAGTACATTAAAATTGACGAATGTTTGCGATATATTTTTGTTATTTTAAAATCGAAGCCTCTCAGACTTGAAACCAAATTCATTTTCCATTTAAATCTAAATAAATAAATTGAATATTATATTTCAAAACAAAAATTTGCCATTGTTACATACAATACACAGGAGAAAAGAATTACTAAACTGTAAATGCAAATGTACCTTTAATTCTCTGGGCCAGTCGGCTAGTGCTATAGAATACACTGACTGCACCTCTGCAGAGGAGTAAGACTCCCCCAACGAATATCGTGGATATGATACTAAACAATCTGATGCTTTGGGGAATGCAGAATACGCCTTTATTGCCATCGCTCCCAGGTCCACTTTGGCCCGAAGTGGTCGCACCTCATAGGGGCCTATCTATGGGTTGGATAGAACTAATCTGTATTCATGCTCAACTGAAGTGTTTTTGACATTTAAATTGCGTACTTGTGCTAAAATGAATTGCTTAAAATCGAAGTGTTTTTACATTTAACTTTGTGTTAACAAAAAAACCTTTATTTATGATAAACAAAATTGTTTGAAATAGAACTGTTTATATGTATAAATATAGATTAGGCATTAAATAACCTACTCTGGTTGATATGCCATAAAACGAAAAGAAACGAAACGAACCAAGCCAAACCTTTAATTCTTTATTTGGTTTGGTGGACACTGGGGAGATCAAAATGTTAAATTTCAGGCTTGTGATGCCAAAAATGTTTAATGATGTTAGAGTCAGATCATTCAGTCATTTAAATGTCCGTTATGGTTTTAAACGGTTCATATATGAATGATACATCACAAATTCACATTACCCAGTCGGCTGGGGTTGTAGAATACACCGACTGCAACTCTGTAGAGAGGCAAGACCCCGAACGCGTGTCCTAGATATGATACTAAACAATCTGATTGTGAGGTTCCAGTGATGCTGGAACTTTGGGGAATGTGGAGCACCCCTTCAACTGGGGATTAATTGAGACAGAAATCGTCTAAGAAGGAAAAAAGAAAGAAAGAAAACTAGAGAAAACATCAAAGATATTGAGGGAAAAATAAATAGCCCAACACCAGAAGAGATCTTCGAAAAACTTATTACAATTGACAAACCAAAGCATTTTCAGCATTCCGTTAAAAGATAGTTTGGTCGGATTATGTTACAAACCATATAGAAGTCATGGAAGTATTAACTCATTGCCCAGTCGGCTGTGGCTGTAGAATACACTGACTGCATCTCTGCAGAGAGGTAACCTCCCCCCAATGAGTATCATGGATATAACACTCAACAATCTGATGGTGTGGTTCCAGTGATGATAGGGATTTGGGGAATGCAGAGCACCCCTTCATTGCTATTGCTCCCAGGTTCACTCTGGCCTGAAATGGTAGCACCTGATAGGGCCGTATCTATGGGTTAAATAGACCTAACTGCATACTTATGCTAGAACTGTTTGACTGAACTGAATAGCTTGAAATAGAAATGTTTTAAACAATTAAACTGTACTAATTTTTAAACTGTGTGCTTATGCTAAACTGAATTGTTTGAAATGGGACTGTTTTTGACATTGAAACTCTACTTACACTAAACTGAATTATTTAATATATAACTGTTTTCACCTTTAACTGTGTGTAAAGAAAACCTCTACTTATACTAAACTGAATTAGAACTGTTTGAGTAAACTGAATGGCTTGAAATAGAAATGTTTTTAAGAATTTAACTATGTACTCATACTAAACTCAATTGTTTTAAATAGAATTGACTATTTGTATAAAAATGGATTTTGGGTTAAATAACCAATAAAGGTTGATATGCTATGAAACTCAAACAACTAAACAACCAAACAAATTCACATCACACCTAGTTACATATTCTGCAAGTTGTGCGATATCTGGCGACAAGTCTACAGGATTCAGCAATTTTTGTTCTGCCAACATAAAGGAAATTATGAATGCAAACTAGTCAAATTCACCTCCTCTCCACTGTTAAAAGTCTTTGCTTTTATTTACCCTGATAATGATTTTATTTATCCTCCGGGGTCTATATGAACCCTTTTGTTAAACTTTGGTCTATCAATTTACAGTAGAGTGAAGATAACTATTTATTTCCAAAACAGTCTAGATATAAACAGGAAAAGATTGAGATTTTGAAAAAATGTGAACACTGTGATATCGGCTTAACTAATTCTCATGACTCCCATTAATTGTTTCATGGAGGTGCCCGTGGTGTAATGGTTATCGTCGCAGGATATGGACACAGCGACACGAGTTCAAATCCTGGACCTGACTGATTGCATTTCACATAGCACTAATACCCTTGGGAAAGGTATGAATCCAAATATTCTGCCTCCAGCTATGGGTAAATAGTAGGACAGACTAGGTTCTTCAGCCTTGGCGAGGCAATTAGTCTAGGAGAAGGAAAACTCTGAATTCAAACCTGTTAAACTCCGCTTAAAAATTGACCTTGTGTCATATCCCGCCCGAGCAGAGGGGTTGGTAAATATGATTAATTTTTTCAGACAATAAGGATAAAGGTTGGCTGGTTGGTTGGTTGGTTAGATTTGATGGCATATCAACCCTTCGAGGTTATTAAATTTCCAATCCTGTTTATATATATAGTAAGTAAAGTTGGCGACCATAGTCGAGGGTGACAAGAAGGCTCCCTTTTCAATAGCTACTACCCCGATGGGTAGGGGAGGGCGCTACTCCTTTCCCTCGATTGCTCCACTTTACCCTTGACACGTACTTTATATTGCTGAGTGGTAAGCAAGGAGGTATCAAGTACTATTTTTAATGTCTTTGATATGACGCCACCTGGGATCGAACACAGGTCTCCCAGACCTTTGGCGAACGCACAAACTATTTGTCTTAAAATCATATATATATATATATATATATATATATATATATATATATATATATATATATATATATATATATATATATATATATATATATATATATATATATATATATATAATTTTAAGACAAATAGTTTGTACGTAACATTTTAAACAAACCAGAGCTGATTTCTTTGAGATAATGGATTCAAGCACTTCTAACATTAATAATTCTATTTAATATTAATCATTTGTTAGCACAAGTATTCCTTTAGTTTCAAGTATTCCTATCTAAATCGAATAATTCTATTTATAATTCTTTATTTATTGGTTTGCACACGGGTTTTAAGTACTGCTATGTAACACTAACCACATAATTTAACATCAGTCATTTGTTAGAACACAGTTAAATGGTTATGACCCCAACACACACATACACACACACACACACATATATATATATATTTAGTTTGTTTTATATGGTTATGACCCCAACACACACATACACACACACACACACACACATATATATATATATTTAGTTTGTTTTATATATATATATATATCATACCGGGACATTGGCCCAGCGGTTAGGGTGTTCGCCAATGGCCCGGGAGACCTGGGTTCAATCCCAGGTCGAGTCATACCAAAGACTTTAAAAATGGAACTTGATACCACCTTGCTTAACACTCAGCATTATAAGGTACGGTTCAAGGGTAAAGTGGAGCAATCCTGGGAATGGAGTAGCGCCCTCCCCTACACCTTGGTGTAGTAGCTATCGAAAAGGGAGCCTTCGGGTCACCCTCGACTTACTTATATATATATATATATATATATATATTTAGTTTATGTTTTGTAAGTGAATATTTTGTTGGCAATTTTATTTTTAAATGACCTAATTTATTTGTAAACGATTAAGAATTCCTATTGTTTGCACTGTTAAATAGTTTCAAGTATTGTTATCTAACACAAATAATTCTATTTAATTTAACCATTTATTTGTCCACTGTGAAGTTGTTTCAAGTATTACTCACACTAACAGTTTTATTTGCCGACAGAGTCGACCTGAGAGTAATAGCAATGAAGGAATACTCCACATTCCCCAATGCTGCAAGACAGGAACCTCTGCATCAGATGTAGTTTAGTGTCATATCAGGGACACTCGTTGTGTGTACGTGTGTGTGGAGGGGTCTTTCCCGAATGCTGAGATGCAGCCGGCATATTCTACAGTCCCAGTCGACTGAGCCAATAAGTTGGTTGGTTGGTTGGGTTTTATGGCATATCAACCCTTTTAGGTTATTTTACGCCAAATCCATTTTTATACAAACAGTCACTTCTATTTCAAGCAATTCAGTTTAGCATGAGTACACAGTTTAATTGTCAAAAACGTTTATATTTCAATCTATTCAGTTTAGCCAAACAGTTCAAATTCAGCCAATTCAGTTTAGTACAAGTATATATTTTGTTAACACACAGTTAACTTTCAAAACAGTTCTATATTAAACAATTCAGTTTAGTGTAAGTAGAGTTTCGATGTCAAAAACTGTAGCATTTCAAACAATTCAGTTTAGTATAAGCACGCCGTTTAAATGTAAGTATACAGTTTGATTTTCAAAAACATTTCTATTTCAAGCTATTCAGTTTAGTAAAAACAGTTCTAATTCAAACAATTCAGTTTAGCATAAATATGCAGTTAGTTCTATCAGGTGTTACCATTTCGGGCCAGAGTGGACCCAGGAGCAATGGCAATAAAGGGGTGCTCCGCATTCCCCAAATCCCTATCATCACTGGAACCACACCATCAGATTGTTGAGTGTTATATCCATGATACTCATTGGGGGGAGGTTGCCCCTCTGCAGAGGTGCAGTCGGTGTATTCTACAGCCCCAGCCGACTGGGCAATGAGTTAATAAGAACGAAATGACTTCTATATGATTTGTAACATAATCCACCTAAACTATCTTTGAACGGAATGGTTTATAAAATGCCGAAAACGGTTTAGTTTGGTTTTATGGCATATCAAACATTTCTGGTTATTTAATGCCAAATTCCGTTTTACATATATATTAAATATTTGATTTGTAAACACATTTTGTCCATACACACAATTAAATGATCAAATAGTTTTATTTCTAACAACTAAGTTTAGCATTAGTCAACAAAGTTAAATGGTTCCAAGTATTGGTATGTATAACTAACAATTTAATTAAACATCAGTCATTTGTTTATACGCCGTTGAATGATCAAACAGTTCTATTTCAAATAATTCAATTTATCATGAGTCATTTGCTTGCACTCAGTTTAAATGTCAAACTGCTATTAGACCCAAAGATAGGACTATATCAGGTGCTACCACTCCGGGTCAGAGTAGAACTGCAAGTGATAACAATAAAGATGTACTCCACATTACCCAAAACTGCAGCATTAATGATGCTTCACCATGAAATTATTTAGAGTCATATACAGGACACACTTGTGAATAAGTAATGCACCACAAAATCCGGGTTGTTGCACGATTGTTTGATTTTTAAAAATAACAAGGGATTATTGAATGGGTTATCGATATTTCTTTTTTGATTCTAAAGTAACGTAAGACCTTCCTTTATTTTAGCATTAAGGCTTGTAACAAAATGATATGAGATAAGTGTTTTAAAATTATCTCCTGTTTTAAAAGCGTCACTATGTTTGAGTGAGCGCTTTTGAAGAGATCTCAATGATTCCGTGATACTGACTTTATTTTACAATTCTTAGAGGGAATGATATAAATATTTGTCTCTGATGTAATTTTGTTGTCTTGCTTTATTGATTATATTCCTAATTGTTTTTGATGTGTTTGTAACGACTGGAATCCGTAATGTTTAAAAATGTTTATCGGTTATGTTTGATGTTGAGTTCGTGGGCAGAATTATGTATACGGTGAATTCAATTGTGCCAGGGTTATCTCACTTGATGCCTGTTTTTTGCTCTTTGGCAGAATATATCGCTTATTCTGGTATTGTGAAGAACAGAAAAAGGGATGTAAAAGTATTCTTAATATATTTCAATACGTTAACTATATATAAGGAGGTGCCCGTGGTGTAATGGTTATCGTCGTAGGAAATGGACACGGCGACACGAGTTCAAAACCTGGACGAGGCTGATTGCATTTCACATAGCACTAATACACTTGGGAAAGGTATGAACCCAATTACTCTCCCTTCAGCTATGGGTAAATAGTAGGACAGACTGGTTTTCAGCCTTGGTGAGGCAACTAGTCTAGGAGAAGGAAAACTCTCAATTCAAACCTGTTAAACTCCGCTTAAAAAAAAAATTGACCTTGTGTAATATCCTGCCCGAGCGGAGGGGTTTGGTAAATAGTATCTATATATTAGGAACTACATAAACAAAAGTCTCTTCATCATCATCCCTCTCTCGCTAACCCTCACAATCGTTCATCACTTTCGGCAGGTCCCCAGCGCTACACCTCGTATCCTCACAGAACTGCTGTATGTAGGTTCGAGCTGGCCGCCCTGCTTTTGTTCGGCCACGTGAAGGGGTCCATAGGAGTACATCACTTATGAGCTCGTCCCTACTTCTCCAGAAGTGTCTTGCATGTCTTGGATAGTTTTCGTGATGGGTCGTAGGTGGCCGTACAGCTGCTACTTTGTGGGGTGGTAAGTCTCCTTATTATGTTAATTATCAGGTACATCATCATCAAGGAATGCAATAGCAATGATTCCTTCGAATCTCGCTCCTAATATTATCAGATATCCCATAAGCGTATAAGGTCTTTTAGATTAACAGAATATATATTTATACGGAGACAGAGAGAGAGAGAGAGAGAGAGAGAGAGAGAGAGAGAGAGAGAGAGAGAGAGAGAGACGGACAGACAGAAATACATATTCAACCCCTCCGCACGAGCAGGATGAGATACAAGCTTGAATTGAAGCTTGAATTGTCTAAATTCAGAGTTTTTCTTTTTGTTGACTGGTTGCCATAATAAGATTAAAGAGATTAGTCTACCCTACTATTTACCTATATCTTCAGCAAGAATTATTGGATCATACATTTCCCTTGGGTAATAACCACTTCGCGAAATGGAAGCCATGTCATCCAGGACTTGAAATCGGGTCGCCGTGTCCATATTCAACGAAGGTAAGCATTACAGCAAGAGCGCCTCCATTATATACAAATACCGTTCGAAAATAGTCTGGAAACTTATCGTATGCATCTCGTATATATATATATATATATATGTGTGTGTGTGTGTGTGTGTGTGTGTGTATGTGTGTGTGCGAGTGTGTTTGAGTGTGTATACACAAACACAAACACACAGACACTCACAGATATATATATATATATATATATATATATATATATATATATATTGTAATGGTTTATGATTATCGCTCACTCTCTTGGTGTGTCAATGGTTGAAAACATTTTGCGGTATAATTGAATAGTGCTCCATGTCAATGATAGATCTATTATACTAACATATATATATATATATATATATATATATATATATTGTCTGTCTGATGAATGCGAAAAGTATGAAACCCAGGGTAAGAGTCATCCCTTTTTTATATATATATATATATATATATATATATATATATATATATATATATGTGTGTGTGTGTGTGTGCGTGTGTGTTATCTTTTATATCACGTTATTTATATATATATATATATATATATATAAATATATACCATTTCTATTTCTTATTGTAATCCTATATATATATGTGTGTGTGTGTGTGCGTGTGTTAAATGACGTATAATTATCGTTCTCCTCATTTTATGTTGACAGCATCGGTTCCTTAACATTCTCTCGCCATCCGTCCCTATTGACACACGCACAAACCCCTTTAGACGGCATTTTGTGTCAATCAAGTTTTTGTGGATCAGCTTATAACAAAATTTTGATCTATCTGATAAAATAAAACAGGATTTCTTCCCTTAGCTGTGTTCGTACTATTGAAGGGTTTCACCAATTAAGGTTTAACAAAACGCTTGGAGAAAAAGCTAGATTGGAATTATACAAGGATGCTGCGTGCTCGTTTAAACTAATCATGGTAGCAGCACCCTAAAAAAACTGCAGTTGTTCGTCCATCGTCAATCGCTTCGTCAATCTCACAAGCCATTTGAGTAAAACGAGCAAATATGCAGATGTAAAGGCGAACTCATAAATGACATTTTCATATGGACTCTTACACATGGCCACACCAGTGTTGTCCAACTCGCTTACATTCATCAGAACTGCACGGATACTGGATGCTGTCTAGAAGACATACCAAGAGCGATGGTCGGTAGAGACGAATGGCGAGTCAAAGAATCCGTTTTGTCAGTATGGCTTAATGGTGGTTACACACACACACACACACACACACACATATATATATATATATATATACATGACGCCCGCAGGAAATGAATATGGTTACTCGAGTTCAAATCCTGAACAAAGTTGTTTACATTTCTGAGAATGCTAATACCCTTGGGAAAGGTCTGAATCCAGTTATTTTCCCTCCATCTCTTCAACCTTGGTATGGTGACCAGTCTGGGAGAAGGAAAATTGAATTCAAACTACATTCCAATTAAGAATTCACTTTAAGTCGCCTTCTGCTCATGAGGAGGGATTTGTTATACATCCCTTAGCCAACGTGGTCCGCTTGGTGGACGAGTGGTCAGAATCACAGTCTAGCGTAAAGTTGGACGGGTTTCGATCCCGGCTCCGAGCGTCCTGCGTGTCTAGCTACGCTGAAGAGTTCTGATAGAACGAAACAGTCTGTCTGTGGATGACTATATATATATATATATATATATATTGTTGTTTTAGAGACTTATAAGATATTTGCTTATATTATATGATACGCCACAAATATATGATAACACTTCTATCACATATTGAAAACTTTATTACAAACGTAAAACGATAAAAATCGAAAAACAACATAAAATTAAAAGATCACGCACACACACACACACACACACACATATATATATACAATGTCTTGAAATAAAACTTTGATGCTAACTGTTTTCAACAACAGAGAAGATGGCACGAGTTGAAACTTTGATTCATGAACAGAGACTGTGCAAATTACGTAATAAGGCTTTATTTCTGACAAAGTATACAGCTGTTACTTTTCTGTGGGCACAAGGCCCCCAAAAATTACGTAATAAGGCCATTTAAATTGATCTTTCGAAATCGAAGGTTGTTTGGTGAAACTGTCTTCAAGGACATGGGATATCAGAAAGTGACGTTTTGGAGTTTCATAGCAGCTGAGTGACGCCACGTTCAACTCGGAGTTTATTCATTCGTTTGTCACTCGACTGGACAGATGCTCAAAACTCGATGGTGACCGAAAAAAAAAGTAATATAGTAGTGCTGGAAATATATGCACATTGTTTTTTTGTTTTTTTTTTTTGTATATGAATAATTTTTGAATAATAAATGTATCCTTCTACTTTTCAAGCATCCTTCGTATTTTCTTAATTATATTCGATTATTGAAAGTTCATAAATATATAAAAACACGGCAAACGAGCACCTGTGATGGGTATCAACTGAATTTTCGAAATTCTTTCTGGAAAGATTTTCATCATTATGCATTTTATTGAGACTTGTGCACGTATATAAGTCGATTGCTCGAAAGGTTCAGTGGCTAAAAGATTCATCTGACGTCAAATCTGCTGCTGCTGACTTTTGTAACCAATAGGATCCAAGCTCTGCGACGCCGATGAAAGTGTGGGGACAGCAGGTGTGACTATATTGAAAAATAATAAATAAACCTCATTTGATCTCGTTCCATAATAGTATCTTGTTCAGCCTATAAAATTTTCGGTTGATTCTATTTTTTGAAAAAAAACAAACAACGTGCATATGATCCCTTTTGAGATGGAAGCAAATGAATTTCGCAAGAACCAAATGTTATTGCCATTAATATAATAAGGCATATATTCAATCATATTTAAAGATATTTAGTTATTTTTTTTATTCTGAACACTAAAGTTCATTGCATAAGAAATTTACGTTAGGGCATAGATAAATTGTTGTATAATTTTGGTGATGTTAATAATTACAATACATATACAAACACAGGCGTATTCTGTTGTTTCAGATACGAACGGTTTATTAATTCCTGAATTCGGTCCATGGCGATACGACGAGAAAGACACAATTCTAAAATGTCTATGCTAACCATACTATGCTGACCCCACCCCAACGCGCGGCGCATCTTGTGATGTTTAGGATCTCAGTTCATCTCTGCCGGTCGAGATCCGAAAAACTGAACCTCACGGCTCAACGCCAGAAAACCCAACTCTCGTCTCAACGGTCGAATACCCAACTACATCTTTCAACGGTTAAAATCCAACTGACGTCTTTTCAAAATCCTCAAATTCTTTGGACCATCTCTTCTGGGCATGACGTCATCCACACTCCAGACCCATTTCCTATCTGGGGGTTTATTATAACAAATGGTGATTGTCAAATCCTTTGCGCACGAGCGTAAAACTGCACCCAATGACTATGCCCCTGACCTTAAGAGACTCGAATAGTTCAAAGCCTTACTAAACTGAATGATAAAATATAATTAATAAAAAAGGATTAATGTAAACAAATCATTCCATAATTATACAACAAAATAAAATAAACTCATTATAAAGGAAATTACTAGGCGCAGAAGCAAAATATGGAATAATTTTTAAAACTTTAAAAAAAATTTAAGTAGTTCAATTAAAAAAAAACGTGATTTTCATAAATAGCTCTATTATTCAAGCACTTTTACATTAAAATTCAGCCCAATATGAGTGAGCAAGAAAAGAAACATCAAAGAATCCATGATTTTCTAAACGACGAAACCAAGCCAAAATATTTCCGAAATAATTGTAGTTTCTTTATGGCCTCTATTAAGCCCAGACCTTAACCTCCTTGATTATGATATATAGGGTGTTTTAGAAAACAAAACAAATACATCTTCCAATTCAAATATTGGTTTGCTTAAGACTGCTATTGTGGAGGGATAGAATAAAATGTCTGAAGAATTTATTTTGAAGGCGTGGAAATTGTTTCGAAGGCGTGTTGATAAAATAATTAAAAAAATGTCGGCCATATTGAGTAAATTTATTGTTTTATGTCTATGTTTTTATTTTGCAGTTTATTCTTTTAAATCAAAATTAATCTTGTTTCATAAGAGAGTCCGCTCCCCAAATGGAGACACAGACAACTTCGACATTGTAGCAGGTGTGCTGCAAGGAAACACATTAGTCCCATACCAGTTTATTATCTGCCTAGACTACGAGCTTAGAACGTCTATTGATAAAAGGAAAGATAACGGTTTCAATCTGGCAAAGGAAAGAAGCAGAAGATATTCTGCTCAAACAATTACGGATGTAGACTACGTCGATAACATATCACTTCTGGCAAATACACCCGCCCAAGCAGAAATCGTGCTACATACTCTGGAACGAGCAGATGACATAGGCCTCTATGTCAACACAGACAAGACAGAATGCATGTGCTTTAATCAAAGATGCGACATCTCCACACTAAATGGTAGTTCTCTGAAACTAGTGGACAAGTTCACCTACCTAGGAAGCAGTGTCTCATGAAGCGAGACAGACATCAACATATGACTAGCAAAGGCATGGATAGCTATCGATAGGCTATCTGTTATATGGAAGTCAAACCTGACCGATGAAATAAAACGTAGTTTTTTCCAAGCAGCGGTCGTGTCGATACTGCTGCATGGATACACTGCATGACCGCTAACTAAACATAAGGAGAAAAAGCTTGACGGCAATTACACAAGAATGCTGGAAATAATGGCAATGAAAAAGTACTCCAGTCTCCAGATCTCCCGATTGGGGGCTCACCCTCAGGTGAGTATAGTATGATACCCAGACATCTTTTTTGGGTGGTGTCTTATTCCTCCGCACAGGATGCAGTCTGTATACCATAAGGTCCATCGAAAAAGCGGTAAAGATATTGATGATTAAAAAGATAAACATATAATTAAAAATTAACAGTGTTTCGATTATTGATGTTATGGGTTAATTTGGTTTCTTTGTTTAATGGAATATCAATCAAAGAATATCAATATCAATAAAAGAAAGAGCAGAGGATATAAGGAGGTTCATAACTTTGCTAAGTGTATTAGACCGAAAGTGAACGTAATTGCGCTACAAGAGTTCGAACTCGCTCACTACGATGTCACTGTCTAGCAGGTTAACCACTGCAGTCCGGGGACTTCCTAATTAATCGTTTGAACTCAAAATAAATTTGCATGCTCGGATGAGAGTAGAACTCGTATCCACTAGGCTGCAAAAGTTTTCATGTCTCTTCAGGCTTTCAAGATTTTAATTAACCCCTCACATCTACCTTCAGATTTGGTTTTTTCATAAGATATACCTTTCAAAATTCTGAAATTAAAAAATGAAAATAAATTCAGCGTAAAACTGGAAGATAGATCGTTATTGAATTTTTGGGCTGTTGGTTTTGACAGCTAAGAAATACGAGGGTCATTAAATAAGTTTCCAGACTTTTTTGCGTAGGCACTTTTATTGATAGTAAACATATGAAACTCTCGTACCCTTCAAAGTAATCCCCTCCGGTTGCAATGCACTTGTTGTACCGTTCCAACAACTTCTGGAACGCCCCATGGAACTCCTCTTGTGTGAGCGTGTCAATGACCTTCGTCACAGAATCTTTCATCTCCTCAATTCTCTCATAACGACAGTCTCTGAGCTTAGGGAATAAGCAAAAGTCACAGGGACCAAGGTCTGGACTATAGGGAGGGTAACGAACGGGCTTGATGCCCATCTTGCTCAAATAGTCTGTGATAAGGATGGAGTTGTAGGCTGGTGCATTGTCCTGATGGAAATGCTACAGACCTAATTTGAAGAGTGCTGGCCTCTTCCGACGAAATCTCTTCCTGAACTCCCTTAAAACCTCAACATAGGAACCCTAACCTTTACCCTTTGGCTAATCAACTCTGGTGTTCTTATTTCTTTACTCCTGCCACTCCTCTCATCATCCCTCACAGACTCCTTGCCTTCCTTGAATCTTTTATGCCACTCAAAGACTGATGCTCGGTTCATGCAAGATGGTCGAAAAGCAGTCTGAAGTATTTCATACGTTTTGTGGCCTTTTTTCCAAGTTTAAAACAGACTTTTATTGCATATCATTTTTCTAAAGTGTTCTCACGTCCAGGTTGCATTTTTGAAATTCACCAGCTGTGGCAATCAGACTTTAGTAGGGTGTATTCCAATTCATGCTGTAGGTGTTCATTTTAATCTGAAATCCTAAAAATTTTTCAGTCATCTCATAAGATGTATAGCAATAACATAGTGGATTTTCAAGAGTCTACGACAATTCTAAATGCCTGTACAAAAAAGTCTGGAAACTTATTGAATTCACCGCGTATATCTTTCAAAATTCTGAAATTAAAAAATGAAAATAAATTCAGCGTAAAGCTGGAAGATAGATCGTTATTGAATTTTTGGGCTGTTGGTTTTGACAGCAAAGAAATAGTTGGCAAATAACAGATAATAAAGACAGAAATAAAGTTAAAGAAACAAGTTGAAACCAAGAATTTTAAAAATCGTAAACAAAATAAATGAGTCAGCCAGCTTAGAATATTCAAGAGACTTAGAAATGTTTCGGTACCTTTAATGGCAACAATTCAAAATTTAGTTTCTTCGGAGGAATAAACAAGAGAACGCTCTTCATTCGCTGTAATTAGAATAAATGCAACTTTTCCAAATATTTTACAGAATAGACAACACAAAAATTAAATAAGGCACTAAATGATTTCAATATAAAAAGGTATTAAAATAATTTTATTATAAAAATGCATTGGAAATGATTTTTACTATGAAAAAATATTGGAATCAATTTTATAAAAATGCATTAGAAATGATTTTTACTATGAAAAAATATTAGAAACAATTTTATTGTAAAAATGTATTGGAAATGATTTTTACTATGTAAATGCAATGGAAAAGGTTTACTATAAAAATGCATTAGAAATGGTATTTTTAACAAAAATACACTGTAAACTATTACTATTATGAAAATGCACTAAAAACGATTTTTTCAAGGAAAATGTATTGCAAATAATTCTTACTATAAAAATACTTGGAAATGATTTTACTATAAAAATGCATTGGAATCGATTTTCATTACAAAAATGCATCGGAAATGCTTACTATAAAAATGCATTGAAAAGGATTTTTATTTTGAAAATACATTTAAAACAATTTTACCGCAAAAATACAATGTGGAATTACAGTAACGATGCTGTTTGCATTTCCCTTTTCGCTAATGCACTAACAGAAATCATGAATCTATCTGTTTTACTTTTTCCAATAACTTTAAAATTAATAATCGTTTGTTTTGACACAGTTATATGATATTAAGTAACTAATAACATCCTTTAGAAAACAGTGAGTGCGTCAAGTAAGTAATGTTGGCAACCGTTGTCGAGGGTGACCCGAAGGCTTCCTTTTCAATAGCTACTACACTGAGGTGTCGGGGAGGGTGTTACTCCTTTCCTTGGATTGCTCCACTTTACACTTGATGCATACATAATAATACCGAGTGTTAAGCAAGGTGGCATCAACAACCATTTTTGAGTCTTTGATATAATTCGAGCAGGGATTGAACGCCGGTCTCCCACGCCAATAGCGTAATAATACACATAATTTAACGTCGTATGGCATCAATTATTCCTATCGATTACGGATAATTTTTATCGTCGCAGGATATGGACACGGCGACACGAGTTCAAATCCTGGACCTGACTGACTGCATTTCACATAGCACTAATACCCTTGGGAAAGGTATGAATCCAATTATTCTCCCTCCAGCTATGGGTAAATAGTAGGGCAGACTAGGTTCTTCAGCCTTGGTGAGGCAACTAGTCTAGGAGAAGGAAAACTCTGAATTCGAACCTGTTAAACTCCGCTTAAAAATTGACCTTGTGTCATATCCTGCCCGAGCGGAGGGGTTGGTAAATATGATTACGGATAATTTTTAAACTGATGTATTTCAGTCATAGATGGAATCCTTAACAGGTATTACCACTGTGGGTCAGTAACTGGGAATAATGGCAATGAAAAAGTACCCCAGTCTCCAGATCTTCCGATTGGGGCCTCACCCTCAGGTGAGTTTAGTGTGATACCCAGACACCTTTTTTGGGTGGTGTCCTATTCCTCGGCACAGGATGCAGTCTGTGTACCATAAGGTCCATCGAAAAAGCGGTAAAGATATTGATGATTAAAAAGATAAATATATAATCAAAAATTAAAAGTGTTTCGATTATTGATGTTATGGGTTAATTTGGTTTCTTTGTTTAATGGAATATCAATCTTCCTGGGATATTCAATGCCAAATTCACCCTTATAGAATAATAATAATAATAATAATAATAGTGATACTAGTAGGGTGGACTAGATTCTTTAGCCTTCGTAAAGCAACAAGGGGAAGAACAATGCAATACACGCTTGTAAGTCTCTGTGACATTGTTTTGTATACAAACACACACACATACACACACACACACACACACACACACACACACACACACACACACACATATATATATATATATATATACGGGTCACCCTCGACCAAGGTCGCTAACTTTACTTTTTACTTTAAATGCATATAATTGATAAATTTAAACTGTTTGATAAATCTGCTTCTATGCAAATTTCTCCCGACTTTTCCAGTGACCTCCCAGAAATATTTTACATATTTTGAAATCACTCCACCATGGAATCCGTTTTTCTTTCTTTCTTTCTTTCTTTCTTTCTTTGGTTTTGCTTGGGTTAGTTTTATGGCATATCAATCATTGTAGGTTATTATATGCCAAATACTGTTTATATATATATATATATATATATATATATAGTATAACTGTTGGTTGTCACTAAATCACTATGTGGGTTTGTGACAAACCAAGTGCTATATAATATGGAGAGTGCTCAATATCAAGGATAGAGCTACTATATAATAATAATAATAATAATAATAATAATAATAATAATAATAAATAAATAAATAAATAAATATCAGATTTACGTGTTTAATGCCATGGAATTTTGTCTGCAAAATTCCACGGCATTAAATATATAAATCTAATATTATATATATATATATATATATGATTTGTAAAAACATTTTGTTGTAAACAATTTTAAACCAGCTTGAGCTTATTTTTTGCACACAGTTATATACTTTTAAGTATTCTATTCGTAATTTCTTATTCGTTTACACGCACTTCCAAATACTGTTATGTATTAACAATTCAATCAAACATCAGTCATTTGTTTATAAACAGTTAAATTATCAAACAGCTCTATTTCAAACAATTTAATTTAGCATAAGCCAATCAAATTAAATGGTTCTAAGTATTGTTATGTATCACTAACAATTCATTTAAACATCAGTCATTTGTTTACAAACAGTTAATGATCAAAAAGTTATATTTCAAACAATTAAATTTTGCATGTTATTTGTTTTCACTCAGTTAAACAGTTCTATTTGACCCATAGATAGGAGTCGCGCTATTACGTTCACTTTCGGGCAAATACCCTTGGGAAAGCTATGAACCCCCTTATCCTCCCAGCTATGGGTTGAATAGTACCACTACTGTTCTTCTAGTAGAATGGATTTGGCTTTAAATAACATAAAAAGAGTTGATATGCCATTAAAAACAAAAAACAAAAACAAAAACAAACCCATAGATAGGACCCTATCAAGTGCTACCACACCGTGAAAGAGTGGACCTGGGAACGATGACCATGAGGAGGCGCTCTACATTCCCCAACGCTCCAGCATTACTGGAGCCTCACCATTAGATTGTTTAATGTCATGCCAGGATGCTTATTGTGGGGGCGGGTCTTAACCCTCTGCTGAGAGGCAGTCGGTGTATTCTACAGTCCCAGCCGACAGGGCTATTTATCTCTTTTCTTTTCTTTTCTTTATCAAGGATATTTTGCGTATGAAGTTCTCGAAAACTTCTATTTCACTTCACGTAAATATTTATGAAATCATAAAAAAATGGTGAATTGTTACCTATAACAATGTTTCAGTGCAATTTAACTAACGATAAATTATTTACTGTATTGCATTAACTTCTCTTTTTTTTTTAAATTCTATCTTTATTTATTTATTTATTTATTTATTTCTGTTAAGTTCGCCTCGTCAAAAGAAATTAAGACTTGTTTAGATCGTGGCATGTTTGATCAGTGTTATTCTTTGAAGCTTTCCTATCAACAATCATATAAAAAAAACGAATATCGACTGAAAATGAGATCAAAGTACGAATTTATGGTTCTAGAATATTCCTAACTCAATCTGAAATCTTCAGCAGGCATGCTCAACTTGGTTTTATATTGACTAGCTTTCTACTAGTACTCAGGATTTCTTTGTTTGCTTCCTTTGTTTAATGGCATATCAACCTTTGCGGGTTATTTTATGCAACAGTATTGGTACTCTTCAGCCAATAGCTGAGGTTTCGTACGCTTCCCAAGGTCTTCGTCCGAAAGTGAACGTAATACTTCGACTAGTGTTTGAACTCGCTCACTACGATGTCACAGAACTACATGATAGCCACTACGCCATGGAAACGTCCCCGTGGAACACCTGTAATCAGGTTTGTCTTACATATAGATGACTATCTATCAGCACACACACACACACACACACACACACATATATATATATATATATATATATATATATATATATAAAGCAAGTTAGCGACCTTTGTCCATATATCAAGGTATAGAATGTCTCCATATACATGGGACCCATATGACAGCTAATAAGTCTACCAATAATAATGTTGTGTTCTTTTTTGTTTCAGATTTGAATATAGTATACTATAACAACTATTAATGCTCAAACACAGGGCCTCGGACAAGAGAGGAGAAATATTTTGCGTCACGACTTACTTGAAAACAAAATCATTCAAAACTGTCTCAAAATAAATGCAGCCCATTAATTTGATAATGATTTATTACAGGAACAAGAAACTCATAAAAACATTACATGTCCTGGAAGTTGATACAATTACAATTATAAAAACATTGATTTGATGCCTCTAGCTTAAAGAGTGCATTTTTCACAGATCGTTTTCGAAATGACCGCCATTGCGCTCGTCACAGTAATAAATCATTATCGTATTAATGGGTTGCATCTATTTTGAGACACCCAGTAGTTAGCTATATATATTTATCTATGCCTGCGTGCATGTGTTCCACTATAACTTCTGCTGCGGTTTGGTTTGGTTTGGTTTAGTTTGATTTGGTTTGGTTCTTTGGCGTATCAACCATTCTAGTTGATTTAATGCCAAATCCGTTTTTATACATATAAACAATTTTATTTCAACCAATTCAGTTTAACATAAGTACGCAGTTTAAATGTCAAAATAGTTCTATTTTAAACAATCTTGTTTTGCAGAAGTACACTGTTAAGTTCTATTTGACCCCTAGATAGGACCCTATCAGGTACTACCACTCCGATCTAGAGTGGACCTGAGAGTAATGGTAATGAAGGAGTACTCAGCATTCCCCAAAGCTTCAGCATTACAAGTGCCTCACCATCAGATTGTTTAGTGTCATATAAAGATACTCGTTTGGGGAGTCTTACCCCTGTACAGAGATGCAGTCAGTGTCAGCCGACAGGGCCTTTCCGCCCCTGTATTCACATGGGTGCAATTATGCACATGCTCGTACGTGTCAGCAGTCTATATTAATGTGCATACGTAGAGACCTAGCATCTATGCACATATCTGCTTGTGGCGTTCAGTGTATCTGTGTGGTTGTCTGTATGGAGTCAATTAGTTTAGTCTTCTTATTAATAGTCGTAGACAGGAAACTTGATGCTATGTAATTGCATGAAAATTATTAATTAGTTTCTTGAAATTATAATTGTCTATTAAGTATTAGTATAGTTGATTATTTGAAACAATGCAACACTGTACAAACGAATAGCAATTATCAAATAGAAATAGTTGCATGAAACCATATAAATAATTAGTATTAGATAGGACTACTTGAAACCATATAATTGTTTATTAAGCATAAGTATTAGATATGAATACAGGGTGGAACGATAAAATTGTCACCCTAGAAAAGACATGATACCATTTCCGTTTAATGAAAACCGGTTTTTTGCATACCATCTACTAGTTGGCCAGTTGTGTACAAATCCAAGGAGCGATAGGAGCCTTCTATCATGTCTGAAAGTGACACAATGTTCAACGAGCGAGATCAGAGATGCGCCGCAGTACAACTCATGCTCTCTACCGATCCAAGTTATGACAACAGGACCATTGCCAGCACTCTCAAAATGCAAATCCGGACGGTTCAACGCTTGAGGGCACAGCTCAACGCATTGAACGACCTTTTGGAGGTGGTGGAGCGGGAGGACACCACCAGGAAGACCCGGAACAAGGAGTTCATCGAAAAGTTCCAGGTAATCATTGATGAAACTCCCCAGCGGCCTATTCGGCAGAGATTTAGGCGTCTAACACACAACTGTGAATGCATGTGTGAAGGGGGACTTGAAGTGTAGGTCCTACAGGCGCCAAACAAGCCAGATCTTGACTGATAAGACAAAGAACCACAGGCTAATCAAGTCCCTCAGGCCCCCTCCTCCCTCGACCTGAACCCGCTGGACTACTTCGTTTGGTCATACGTCGAAAACATCACCAAAATGATCTTCCTCAACACCAAAGCCAGCCTGATCGCCGCCATCCGCCAAGTATTCACCGAGTTCCCGACGGGGTTTGTGGAAAAGGCATGCTCCAAGTTCCGGATCCGTATCGAGGTGGTGATTGAGGCTGAAGGCGGCTACATTGAATAGATGTTAGCTCTACTACATAATCATGTTACCTGAATTGATTTTTTCAATAAAAGTTTTGAAATAAAGCTGTAGTGTTGTTTTCTTTAGGACGACAATTTTATCGTTTCACCCTGTACTTGAAACTATATAATTATTAGTATTAGATAGGAATACTTGAAACCATATAATTGTGTATAAATTATTAGTATTTGATAGGAATACTTAAAACGTTTCAGTTATGTACTAATGATTTGTATTAAATATATTCGTTAGTTCGTTTGCCTTTTATTAACACTCAACCCTAGTAAGTTATAGTTGTTACCTAACAAAAGGTTACTGAATGAGAAATAACCAAGAATGAAAATTGGGAATGAAATGGAAATCCTTATAACATTAACAAAATACAGTGCTCGCCAGCAGCAGGAAGAAGTTACCCGCTGCTGATGGTGACTACTTAATTATAATAAATCCCCTGCCCTCCAATTAGTGTCCAAAGTATTTATGAGGGATTGGACCTATCCATAACTGTTCACCGGTAGGGTATATAGTAGTTATTCAATGCCAAACCCTGCTCATATATATATATATATATATATATATATATATATATATATATATATATATGTATATATATTAGATTTATATATTTAAGATATTTTAGATTTTAAATTATATATATATATATATATATGTGTGTGTGTGTGTGTGTGTGTGTTGGTTGTCATTAATTCATTTTATGGATTTGTGGAGAACCAACAGAGATATAATTTGGAGAGTGATCAATATCTGAGATAGAGCTATTATATGATAATTAATAAATGTATATTAGATTTATATATATTTAATGCCATGGCATTAAATTATATCGCTGTTGGTTCTCCACAAACCCACAAAGTGAATTAGTGACAACCAACACTATTACAACATATATATATATATATATATATATATATATATATATATGATTTGTTAGTGAATAGTTTGTAGGTAATTTTTAGATGAGTTAAAGCTCATTTGTTTGAAACACATTTAAATGATTTCAAGAATTTCAATCAAACTCTGATAATTCTATTTTATATTGATTATGTGTCTACACAGTAAAATAGTTTTAAGTATTGCAATGTAACACTAAAAATTCTGTTTGATATTTATTATTTGCTTGCACACAGTTAAATAGTTTCTCGTATTACTAGCAAAAATTGTTCTATTTAATATTTATTTGTTTGCAAACACTAAAATAGTTTCACGCATTGCTATTTAAATTTAATAATGCTATTCATCAGGTATTCCTAATTCCAACAATTTGCACAGTTAGGGAGTTCCCATGGTGTCATGACTAAAGTATTGGCCTGCGACCTAGAAAGAAGCTAGTTCGAACTCCAGTTGTGCTGTAATATTCCTTTCGGACTAATACCCTTAGGAAAGCTATAAAACACCTTATCACTCCCAGCTGTTTATTAAGTAGTATCTTGCTCAGTCGGCTGGGGCTGTAGAATATACCCAATACTTCTCTGCAGAATGGCAAGATCCCCCCTCCAACGAGTGTCATTGATATGACATTAAAAAATCCGATGGTGAGGTTCCAGTAATGCTGGAGCTTTAAAAGATGCGGAGTGCCCCGTTATTGCAATCGCTCCCATGTCCATTCTGGCCCGGAGTGGTAGCACCTGATAAGGGTCTTATCTACGGGTTAAATAAAACTAAACCGGGGTTTCTTGAGTTTACTTCTTTTTGCATTTAAACTGCGTATTCATGCTAAATTGTATTTTTAAAAATAGAACTGTTTTAACATTTAAACCACGTACTCATGCTAAATTGAATTGTTTGAAATAGAACTGTTTAACATCTAAACTGAATTATTTGAAATAAAACTGTTTTGATATTAACTCTGTAGAATACACCTTCTTCATCTCTGCAGAGGGGTTGGACCACCCACCAAATAAGCAAGTGTCCCAGATATGACACTAAACAATCTGATGGTGAGATTCCACTGATGCTGGGGCGTTGGGGAATGTGGAGCACTCTTTCATTGGCATTGCTCCCAGGTCCACTCTAGCCCGAAATGGTAGCACCTGAAAGCGTCCTATCTATAGATTAAATAGAACTAAACTGCTTACTTATGCTAAACTGAATTGTTTGAATTAGACCTATTTGACTAAACTGAATAGCTTGAAATAGAAATTTTTTTGACAATTAAACTGTGTACTTATATTTAAACTGCATACTTATGCTAAACTGAATTATTTGAAATGGAACAGTTTTTGACATTGAAACTCTACTTACACAAAACTGAATGGTTTAATATAGATCTGTTTTGACATTTAACTGTGTAAACAAAATCTGTACTAATACGAAACTGAATTGGCTGAAGTAGAACTTTTTACATAAACTGAATAGCTAGAAATAGAAATGTATTTAACAATTAAACTGTGTACTCATGCTAAACTTAATTGTTTGAATTATTTGTATAAAAATGGATTTGGCGTTAAATAACCAACAAAGGTTGATTTGCCATAAAACCCAAGCAACAAACCAACTTAAGTAATATCCCTGATGTTCTTCTATAAAGATGGCTTAAATATCACAGGAAGGTTGACATGCCTTTAAACAAAGAACCCAAAGCAAACCAACTTGCATTTAGCTGTATGGCCTCAAAAAATTAAAAAGTAAAAGAAGGTGATGTTATAATTGGCCCATACATGGGACCCTAAAAAATAGTAACATTCCAGATCATAGATGGTTGTTTGGATTTGATGTCATATCAGCCATTGTAGGTTATTAAATGCATATATATCAAATCAAGTATATATGATTTGAAAACACATTTTGTGCATAACCATATTTACCAACCCCTCCGCTCGGGCAGGATATGACACTAGGTCAATTTTTAAGCGGAGTTTAATAGGTTTGAATTCAGAGTTTTCCTTCTCCTAGACTAGTTGCCTCACCAGGGCTGAAGAACCTAGTCTGCCCTACTATTTACCCATAGCTGGAGGGAGAATTATTGGATTCATACCTTTCCCGAGGGAATTAGTGCGAAGTGAAATGCAATCAGTCTCGTTCAGGATTTGAACTCGTGTCGCCGTGTCCATTTCCTTCGACGATAACCATTACACCACGGGCACCATACTTCGTGCATAACATTTTTAAACATGTCTCGGTTTTTTTTTTTTTTTTTTTTTTTGCTCGTGGTTAAAGTATTTCAAAGTCAAACGTATTGTTATATAAGTCACAATTTAACATCAGTCATTTGTTTGCACACAGTTTGTGAGTAATTTAAATTTTAAATGAGTTAAAATTAATTTATTTGATCATTAGTATAATGATTGTTTCTACACTGCTAAATGGTTTCAATTATTATGGGCCTAGCGGTTAGAGTGTTCGCCAATGGCCCGGGAGACCTAGGTTCAATCCCAGGTCGAGTCATACCAAAGACTCAAAAAATGGTACTTGATGCCTCCTTGCTTAACACTCAGCATTATAAGGTACGGATCAAGGGTAAAGTGGAGCAATCCAGGGAACGGAGTAGCGTCCTCCCATACACCTTGGTGTAGTAGCTGTTGAAAAGGGAGCCTTCGGGTCACCCTCGACTGAGGTCGCCAACTTTACTTACTTATAATTCTACTCAATATCAATCATTTGTTTACACACAGTGAAGAGGTTATACTCAGCTTAAATGTGAAACGGTTCTATTCGACCCATAGATAGGAACCTATCAGTTAACCTGGGAGCGGTGGCAATGAACAGGTACTCTGCGTTCCTCAAAACTTCAGTATTAATGCAGCCTCACCATCAGATTGCTTAGTGTCATATCCAGGACACTCGTCGGTGGCAGGGTCTTACACCTGTGGAGAGATGGTTGGTTGGCTGTATTTTATAACATATCAACCTTTGTAGGCTATTCAATGCTTCACCTTATATATATATATATATATATATATATATATATATATATATATCATCAGCATCATCATCATGTCGTGCTGGTAGCACGGATATCCCTGACCCTCTCTCGCCACTTTTCCCGATCGTTCATCGCCTCAGGCAGGTCTTCTGGACAACATCCCGTAGCCTCACATAGTTGCTGAATGTATGTTCGTGCTGGTCGTCCTGCTTTTGCACGGCCATGTGTGGGGGTCCATAAGAGTACATCTCTTATGAGTTCGTCCCTGCTTCTCCAGCAGTGTCCTGCATGTCTAGTTCGTCTAACTTGATTAGTTTTCGTGATAGGAGGCAGGTGGCCGAACAGTTGGTGTCTTGTTGGGTGTTGCTGCCAGGACTTGTTCAAGATTGCTCGCAGCATTCTGGTGTAATTGTCGTCTAGCTTCTTCTCCAGCCGTTTTGTTAGAGTCCATGTAGTGCATCCATATAGCAGTATCGATGTGACCGCTGCCTGGAAGAAGCAGCGTTTCATTTTATCGGTTAGGTCTGATTTCCATATAATCGATAGCCTATTAATAGCTGTCCATGCTTTCGTTAACCTCGTGTCGATGTGTTTTCGGTTGATGCGACGCTGCTTCCTAGGTAAGTGAATTTGTCTACTAGTTTAAGAGGGGTTCCATCTAGAATGGAGATGTCATGATTTGTAAATGAATAATATGAAGGTATTATTTTAAACAAGTCAGAGCTCATTTGTCTGCACACAGTTCAATGGTTTTAAGTACTGCTATCAAACACGAATAACTCTATTTAAGACAATCCCTTGTTTGGACACAGTTAAATAGTTTCAAGTATTACAATATAGATCGAACAATTCAACTTCAGTCATTTGCTTGCATGTGGTTAAATGGTTAAACAGCTCTATTAAACCAATAGGTGGAACCCTATTTGGTACTACCACTCCTTGTCAGATTAGAAGCAGCGATGGAGTACTCCACATTCCCCTGGGGGTGTCCTCGTGGTGTAATGGTTAAAGCGATGGACTGTGGAATCGTAGTAAGCGAGTTCGTACTCCAGTCGTGCTATTACGTTCACTTTCGGGCAAATACCCTTGGGAAAGGTATGAACCCCCTTATCCTCCCAGCTATGGGTTAAATAGTACCACTACTGTTCTTCTAGGAGAATGGCTTTGGCATTAAATAACCTAAAAAGAGTTGATATGCCATTAAACAAAGAAACCAAACCATCCACATTCCCCAAAGCCCTAGGACAGGCGATTCTCCATCAAATGGTTTTGAGTGCTATTTAGGATACTCGTTAGAAAGGATGTGTTAGCCCTCTGGAGAGATTCAGTTGATATATTCTACAGCCCCAGCTGACTGGGCAATAGTTTATTGAATGACGTTCTTACATATATATTTTTATATTCCTATTTTTTTATAGACATTCTATATTTCTTGATAATATTCTATTTCTGTTAATAGCGTTCTGTTTTCTGAATTCATCGACATTTGGGGGTGTCCTCGTTGTGTAATGGTTAAAGCGATGGACAGCGGAATCGTAGTACGCGAGTTCGTACTCCAGTCGCGCTATTACGTTCACTTTCGGACAAATACCCTTGGGAAAGGTATGAACCCCCTTATCCTCCCAGCTATGGGTTATATAGTATCACAACTGTTCTTCTAGGAGAATGGATTTGGCTTTAAATAACCTACAAAGGTTGATATGCCATTAAACAAAGAAACCCAACCAAATCATCTACGTCTCAGTTTTATCTAACTCTGCGTTTATGTAAATTTGTAATGATATAAAAAAAACCCGGCTCATTGGCCTAGTGGGTACAATGTTCGCTAATAATCCGGGTGACCTGGGTTCAATCACACGTCGAATCATTCCACAGACTTTAAAAATGGTACTTGATAACTCGTTGCTTAACACTCAGTAATATAAGGTACGTATCAAGGGTAAAGTAGAGCAATCCAGGGAAAGAATTAGCTCCATCCCCTACACCTCGGTGTAGCAGCTATTGAAAAGGGAACCTTCTGGTCGCCCTCGACTACGTTCGCCAACTTTACTTTTACTTATGAAAAAAAAACTCTTTAAAAACACTCTTTATACATGCAAGAAATCCCTGATGATGGCCTATTAAAGGTCCGAAAGCGCTTGGGACAATTTTGGTAAATTCATCCACAAATTCCAATCTGAAACCAAGACACTTATCAGGAAACTTGAAAGGATGTTAATAAAACTATATAGACAAAATGTGTCTTTATTATTTAATCAAACATGATTACATGAAGGGCTGCTGCCCAAATACACACACACACACCCACACACACACACACACACACACACATATATATATATATATATATATATATATATATATATATATATATAATAGAATAAAATCCTGGGTTTAAAATTGCAGCCACAAGAAATAGAAGTGGATGGAATGTAAATTGTTTAGTTGAAGCAGCTCTGCATTCCTGTTACCATCATGATCCGAATAAATGTTTCCAGGGCATTGTGACATCCTGTAACCGACTCATTCATCATATCATATTTCCCCTTAGGATTGCTTCCTATGAGGGATACCTGAAGGCTCAAATCTTTAAACGCAGGCCGCAGACAACCGAAAGATTTTATTTGTCGTGAAATCGCTGCAATACCAGAGGCAAAAAGTCGGCGAACACTGCAGAACTTCAGGGGGAAATTTCAGGAGTGTATAACTTTCGTGGAGAAGAACGATATAATCCTTAGAATAGAGTGATGACAATAAAACAGAATGGCAAATACTGTTCTTTCTTAAAGTATGAGTCAACTCTAACCCTCCTTAACAGGCGGAATTTGACACAAGTTCAGTCTTTGAAGTGGAGTAAACTTGGTTTGAATTCTGATTTTTCATTATTTTTTACTGGTTTCTTAACCACGTCAACCCCCCCCCCAAAAAAAAAACAGACAGCCCTATCTGCTGGAGCTGTAGAATACACTGGCTGCATCTCTTCAGAGCGTTAAGTCCCTCCCCCAACGAGTGTCCAGGATAGTCTGATGGTGAGGCTCCAGTAATGCAGGAGCTTTGGAGAATACGAAATACCTCTTCATATCAATTGCTCCCAGGTCCCCTCTGGCCCAAAGTGGTAACACCTTATAGGGTCGTATCTATCGGCCAAATAGAATTGTTTCACATTCAAACTGACTTCAAACAAAGGATTTACGCTCAATTGTATTGTTTAAAATAGAACTGTTTGATAATTTAACTATGTATAAACAAATAACTGATGTTTGATTAAATTGTTAGCGATACATAGCAATATTTGGAGCAATTTAACTATGTTGATTTATGCTAACCTGAATTGTTAGGAATAGAACTGTTCAATCATTTAACCGCTGGTATCTACAAAATGTGTTTGCAAATCATACATCTAATATATAAGTAAAAACAGGATTTGACCTTAAATAATTAACAATGGTTGATATGCCATAAAACTTAACCAAACCAAATCATGTATCTCTGGCACACACACACACACACACACACAACACACACATATATATATATATATATTACATGGTGGGTTCTGTGACCTTGGGTTTCATACTTTATGTATTCACCAAACATAGCTCTATTATTGATATTGAGCACTATTCAATAATACCACAATATTTGGTCCACCATTGAAATAGCAAGTGAGCTAGTAATAATCTCAAACTATTACAATATTCAACATATGTACAAACTGGATTTAGCATTAAATAACCAACAATGGTTGATATGCCATAAAACTAAACCAAACCATAAAACCTCTATTTACCAATAACGGGGAGAAAGGAAACAGACAGATTCTTTTGGGGCATTAACACAAAATGAAACGTAAACAGTTTCGTCCAGAATTTGAACTCGGGTCGCCGATTTCATTCCTTACAATGATAATCGTTACGCTAACCATGCCTTCAGTCTCTGACAGTAAAATTAAATTTTGAATCGAAGCTGGGTAGGATTTTTATACAACGTTCCAAACACGAGAGATAAATCCGCCTCAGAATGCACACACACACATTGTCATCCACAGACAGACTGTTTCGTTGTATCACAACTCTTCAGTGTGGCTAGACACGAAGGACGCTTGAAGCTGGGATCAAAACCCACCCAACTTTACGTTAGACTTAGTACCATACCGCTCAGCCAACAAGCGAACCACATCAGTTTAGGAATCATAAGGTATTAAGTAGTAGCTTTCGTTTGTTTACATTTATACCTTACTGGATACCAGAGTGCTCACTTCGTTCGAAGAGCTTTGCATTATGTGAGTGGCAGCTGTGAATTCCTTCGCTAGAGTTCTCAACCCCAGTGGAGGAGCGTATATATATATATATATATATATATATATATAAGAAGATGGGTTGAATTGTTCATATGACGTTATATCTGCTATGGATGAGTTTTTGACCAACGGGGTCCAAAAACGGTAATACCGATGGAAGCAGTGAGTGTACAGCAAGGTGATGGACTATGTTGTAATATAAACCTCATTTGTTGACGTTTTATGAGAGTATCTATGAACTTATCTGCGGAGTATCGTACATTTATGAATACAATGTTTTAGAATGGATATCTGAAAATAAGGTGCTGACGGGTATAAATCTAAAGAATGAAAGCACCAATGAGTAAATTATGCGTCTTGGAGCAGCCAAAAAAATCGTATGCGTATGTGACGTAAAAAAAAAAAAGATGACTGCCGACATAAAATAGCGCACAAAGCAGTGTGAGGTGTAGTAATATGCCAAATTCACCGTGAATCTGTTGTTGTCAATAGTGACCATGAAATAAACTAGAAGCGTGTATCTGTCTGCAGAAATCAGTTCATAGAATATCTTGCGAGGAGAGTTCCCTGTGGTGTTATGGTTAATATGCTAGACACTGAGAGCGTAGTAAGTGAGTTCGAATTTCAGTAGAGCTGTTAAAACCAGTTTTGAATAAATACTCTTGGGAAAGATTTGAAACACTATATTCCCAAATCTATGAGTTAGATAGTACCTCGGCTGTTCTACAGGGGAGGCTTCATCGTAAAATAACCTTCGAAGGTTTATATACCGTTAAACCAAGAAACTAAACGATATATATATATATACAGTTGGTTTTGTTTCTTTGTTTAATGGCAATGAAAAAAGAAACTAAACGACATATATGTATATATTTGTTTTTTTTTGTTTGTTTGTTGAATTGCAACACATACACAAACAAACACACACACACACACACACACACACACATATATATATATATATATATATTGTTTATGTTTTATGGAATATCAACGTTTGTTGTTTATCTAATACCAAATCCATTTTTATACAAATAAACAGTTTTATTTCAAGCCATTCACTTAAGCATAAGTACACAACTTAACTGCCAAAAATGTCTATTTCAAGCTATTTAGTTTAGTTTTGAAACTTATTGAAAGCACCGTATATATATATATATATATATATATATATATGTATATATAAAACACAATAGTCGGAGGTGCTGAGTTGCTTATGTAATAAAGGGAGGTTGTCTCCACGTCTAGACTGCTATATAGACGTATTGTTAAGTCAGTGTCAATTAGAAGAGTGTTAAGAAACCAGTCAAAATCAAACCTCAAAACATTAATGGAAGTTTTAAATGTAAGACTTCTCCTTCAAAAAGAGTGCGCTGTGTATGACTCTAAACATCATCTCATAATGAGACACCAGTTCAGGAGATCTTGGGAGTGAGCAGCAACCCTTCATTGCTATTCTTCTAGGTCCCCATTGACACAGACTGGAAACGCTTATTCCCAAATGTCTAGGCACAAAATAACATTTAACAGGCTGATGTGCCGTTAAAATCAATCATTTAGTCAATCTAGGAGATCAGAAAGAAACCGTGTTTCTAGTACCGTTTTTTTTATTTTCACGCCTTAAGTTCTGTATATATATATATATATATAGAGAGAGAGAGAGAGAGAGAAAGAGTGAGAGAGAGGGGAGACTGAGAGACAGATATCATATCATATATCGAACGAATAAAGATAACGGTGTTTGGTTTGCTTTGTTTGAGCTTTATGGCATTTCAACCATTGTAGGTTATTTAAAGGCAAATCCTCTTCATAAATATTATATATGATTTGTAAACATATAATTTGTAGAAAACATTTTTAAATGAGCCACAGCTCATTTGTTTGCATAAATTTAAATGGTTATACATATGATTTGTGAGTCGTGAGTTTGTAGGTAAACTAATTTATAGAATTAGAGCAAATTTTTTCGCACACAAATAGTGTCAAATATTCTAACCCGAGTAGTTCTATTTAGTATTAATCGTTGTTTTCATTTGGTTTCAAGTATTGCTATGTAACACTTATAATTCATTTAAACTTCACTGATTTGTTTGTATATAGTTTAAATGACAAACATTTCTATTTAACCTATAGATAGAACCCTATCAGATGCTACCACTCCGGGCTAGTGTAGACCTGGGAGCAATGGTTATGAAGAGGTACTCATATTCCCTTCAGCTCCCCTGCTGGAGCCTTGCTATTAGATTGTTTAACGTCATAACAGGACACACGAGAGGAGTTTTACATCTCTGCAGAGATGCAGTCGGTGAATTCTACAGTCCCCGCTGACTAGGCTTGAGTACACACACACACACACACACACACACACACACACACTCTCTCTCTCTCTCTCTCTCTCTCTCTCTCTCTCTCTCTCTCTCTCTCTCTCTCTTTATAAATATATATATATACTGTTATCTTCATTTTTTTCAAGGCTTTCATATTTTATTACAGTTATCTAAATACATATATAATTCATGAATATATATATATATATATATATATAGATAATTATATATATATATATATATATATATATATATATATATATATATATGCGAATGCACTTAGCAACTTCAGGTCAACGGGTCTCGTTTGCACTGTGAATAAACACATGTCAGTGTTTGATTTGACACTTTACTAGTTACTTATATAAGAAAAATTCTCACATATTTTTAGGAAAGGTTTCTGTTGTTGAGAACGAATAAATCTTTTATTCATTTACTCGCTAAGTATGGTTCGTTAAGTGTGCCACTCTATTTCTCTTCCCTTGGTCTTCTCTCTACCTCCCTCTGTTTTATTTATTTAGCTTCATTTGCAACCGATCTTTCTCTCTCTCACTCTCACTCTCTCTCTCTCATACTCTCTAACCCGCCACCTATATCGTCTTTCGCCCTTTCTCTCTCTTTCTCTCTTTCCCTTTCTGTCTTCGTCCGACGGTCCCTTTATTTACACTCATCTCTCACTCTCTCACTCTCTAACCCTTCTCCTATATCGTCTCCCGCCCTTTCTCTCTCTTTCTCTCTTTCCCTTTCTGTCTTCGTCCGATGCTTCTTTTTTTACACTCATTTCTCTCTCTCTCACTCTCTCACTCTCTAACCCTTCTCCTATATCGTCTCCCGCCCTTTCTCTCTCTTTCTCTCTTTCCCGTTCTGTCTTCGTCCGATGCTTCTTTTTTTACACTCATCTCACTCTCTCACTCTCTAACCCTTCTCCTATATCGTCTCTCGCCCTTTCTTTCTCTTTCTCTCTTTCCCGTTCTGTCTTCGTCCGATGCTTCTTTTTTTACACTCATCTCTCTCTCTCACTCTCTCACTCTCTAGCCCTTCTCCTATATCGTCTCCCGCCCTTTCTCTCTCTTTCTCTCTTTCCCTTTCTGTCTTCGTCCGATGTTTCTTTTTTTACACTCATTTCTCTCTCTCACTCCTTTTCATGTACCTCCTTTCTCTTTTGTTCTTTTTCTCCTTTTTTCTTTTCACTTTGCTTTCATCGGTTGTTCATCTTTTTTATGGCCCCCTTTCCCTCTATTCCGTTCTCCTTTAGCCTCTCTCGCTCACCTCCTCTATCTCAGCAACCTATTTCCCTTTCAGTCTTTCTCTGTGTTTGTCTCCGGCTCTTTCTTTGACTATAGCAGTATCGATTTTCTATCCAGGACTGTATCGTTCCGATTGAACAAGAAATGAGCACGAAAATCACTCTGTGTAGCAATTAACAGATTCACCAGTCTTTAAAAAGTTCCAACTGCAAAGGCGCGGTGTGCACCGGTCCAAGTCTTGATCATAACTCATCGTATCTGAAAAGATGTAAATTGAATTACAATGGTCTGAAAATCTGGCAAACATCTGAGCGCGTCGTATGAAACCACTGGACAGCTGTTTCGACCTTATTAGGTCTCATCAGCAGAGTATACCATGATCTCCCTCACAAAATTTAAAATAAAAGAGATAGAAAAAATAAGATGAAATAATGTACAAAAAATTATATTAACAAGATGGAGCTACCAGTCCCACTTTCTAATTTCCCTGACAACTTGAAATGTGGGATATATTTCTGCTTGGACACAAAGAAAGAAAGAAAGAAAAAGAAAGAAAGAAAGAAAGAAAGGGTTGGAAGGAAGAAATATTGAAAGAATTGGCAACTGAACAAAGAAATACTGAAAACAAAGAAAGGGTAGAAATGTGAAAAGAAAGAAAGAAAGAAAGAAAGAAAGAAAGAAAGAAAGAAAGGGTAAGAAGGTAGAAAAGAAAGAAAGAAAAACGAAAGAGTTGGAAGGTAGAAAGAAAGAAGGAGAGAAAGAAAGAAATATTGAAAGAACTGGTAACTGAACAAAGAAATACTGAAAACAAAGAAAGGGTTGAAAGGTGAAAATAAATAAATAAATAGATAAAGAAAGAAAGAAAGAAAGAAAGAAAGAAAGAAAGAAACAAAAACGCAAGGGTTGGAAGAAAGAACGAAAGAAAGAAAGAGAGAAAGAAAGAAAGAAATATTGAAAGAATTGGCAATTGAACAAAGAAATACTGAAAACAAAGAAAGGGTAGAAAGGTGAAAAGAAAGAAAGAAAGCCTTCTTTTATATGATTGATAGTCTCATCTATATCTTCATGTAGTCATTTTATTTAGTTGGTTGCTGTGTCCCGCCTTAATCATATTTTTCGTGGTAGAATAAATGTCTGATTATTATAATGATTATTACTCCTTTGAGAGTTTTTCACACCAGCGTTAGTCGATACTTTCTCACTGGAGTTTGAGCGACAACAAGTCCCTTCAAGTCTCCAGAACTTTTCCCTCTATTCTGGCTGATCTTAATAAATTTGTAGTTAGGATGGTTTCCACTGTACCACTTATTTCCAAATGCACCAGTTCTTGTATCAATCCTTTGGTGACTGTGACAAAAGCACCAATTACAATTGGTATCACAAATCACTCAATTTCCGAACGAGGTCCAGGTACTTATCCTTCTTTTCGCTTTCTTTCCTTTTTACTCTATGGTCAGCAACGTCTACAATTCGGCAAGTTCTTTTTTTGTTGTTGTTGATTATTACTAGGTCTGGTCGTCTGGCCGAGATTAGGTGAACCGTTTGTATTTCAAAATCCCAGAGGAGTTTGTGCATCTCATTTTCCAGTCGATTCTGGGCTGTGTATATACCATTTGTTCGTATGGTCAAATTTCAACTTCTTGCACAATTCCAAGTGGATCAACTTGCCCACCGAGTCGTGTTTAATCTTATACTTTTTCTGTGCTAATTTGCTGCATTTGCTTATGTGTGATTGATCGTTTCGTCTCTATCCATATTTACCAATCCCCTCCGATCAGGCAGGATATGACACAAGGTCAATTTTTAAGCGGAGTTTATCAGGTTTCAATTCAGAGTTTTCCTTCTCCTAGACTAGTTTTCTCACCAAGGCTGAAGAACTCAGTCTGCCCTACTATTTACTCATAGCTGGGGGGAGAATAATTGGATTCATATCTTTCCCAAGGGAATTAGTGCTATGTGAAATGCAATCAGCCTCGTCCAGGATTTGAACTCGTGTCACCGTGCCCATTTCCTACGACGATAACTATTACACCACGGGTACCTCTATCACCATATAACCTACATTTACAATTTTGTTGCGTCTCATTTATTCTTACTTTGATATAATTGGTCCTTATGGCGTTTGTTTGTTTGTTTGTTTTTATTTTTTGTGTAGCTATCATCCTATTATTCTTACATTTCTTGCAAGCTGTTCAACCCAGTGTCAGTTAGAGGTATTTCTAAGGAGTCTAAGTGACAACAAGTCTCCTCATTTCTCCAAGATTCTTCTCTTTATTCAAGATAATTCCAATAATGCTGTGATCTAAATGGTTTCAATTCTTTTTCTGATTTCCAATCCCGCCAATTCCGCCAATCCCTTTCTTTCAAGTCCATGGGAATTATCTCTAGCGTTGTGACTCTTATTGGTAGCACCGTCACCATCATGTTCTACAGTTCTTTTAGCTTTCTGGAAAGATCCAAATATTTCTCTGTTTTTCTCTTTCTTCCATTTTCCCTCTGTGGTCCACTGGAATATCCAAATCTACAAGATGGCAAGTTCTTTTTGTTTCTTGGTAATTAGGCATTAAATCTGGTCGTCTGGCCAGGATTAGATGATCTGTTTGTATCTCAAAATCTCAGAGAAATTAGTTTGTCTCATTCTCCTGGACATATTCTGGTTTGCGCAGGTACCATTTGGTATTATGGTCAAATCTCAATTTTTTGCACAATTCCCTGTGAATTGCTTTTCAGAATCAGTCGTTTCCAGTCTTACACTCCATTTGCGCAAGTTTGCTACATTTATTTATCATACGATTAATCAGTTCGTGTCTGTCACCACATAATCTACGTTTTCTATTCTGTTGTACATTGTCAATTTTGATTTTAGCATAATTAGTCCTTATGGCGTTGTTTTGCGCTGTTATTAGAAAAGATTCAATTTCTCTCATGAGGTTTTCCTTTTATCTATATTTACCAACCCCTCTGCTCGGGTAGGATATGAAGCAAGGTCAATTTTTAAGCGGAGTTTAACAGGTTTGAATTCAGAGTTTTCCTTCTCCTAGACTAGTTGCCTCACCAAGGCTGAAGAACCCAGTCTGTCCTACTATTTATCCATAGCTGGAGGGAGAATAATTGGATTCATATCTTTCCCAAGGGAATTAGAGTTATCTGCGGCACGGATCTGGCCGAGTGTGTCTCGGTACCGGGAGTTTTCCTTCGGCCTCAGGGGGCCTTCCCTCCAGGCTTTTACCCCCTTCGGGGGGTTGGGTTCATCGCCTGGCGCCTGAGGCCCCCCTAATAAGAGGAATGCCGACGGGGCCGCAGGCATTTTTGGAAATGCCGGGTGTGTGTGGGCAACGGCCCTGCGCTCGGACCCACCAAAAAAAGGCCTTGTGCCACACATGCCCGTTGGGTGGGGCGGTCATCAAATACCGCAATACACTAGTGACAGTTCATCCTTTAGTTCAATGTAAACATGTACGTCCATAATAAGGGATAAACCAGTTCGACGATGACGGATAATATTTTCTTCACAACCAGTGAAGTCCCATAAGATTTTTTTGGCTGTCATTCACCAGCACCATCTTCTGTTTGTGTCGGCACCCCTTGTTCTCAGTGGATTATTTTGTGCCTTGTACAGGTTCCAGAAGAGATTTTTTTTTCCAAATTTTATCATGGAAGTACTTGAATTTTTTTAGTAAACATTTCGCACATCGTGGCTGTCTGGGCAACGCTCCCCACTTATTGACACAAAAGTGACATCAGTGGGGTGATTTGACCGTAGAGAATTGGTTACTAAATGCTAATATGGAGCTCCTAAAACATGATTCTCATTTTCACTTTTTACTTTTCAATCTAGCCAGGAGTCATTTGCTGCGATGTCAGCTGTAACGCGGTAAATTCTCTACTGAACTGTTTTGAATTGATCTTTGATTCTTATCACAAGAATTCACCGTAATTAGCGCTGTATAGCAGTAGTATTCAGGTAGTTTGATGGCTTCGTGACATGTTCACTACGCTCATACCCTTGGTGGGTTTCCAGAGAGCTCATTGTGCTCGCTGGGATTTCAACCTCATTATACAGTTTTTGAAACATCCCCATATAATCTTATAGTCTTCTCACAAAATGTGGATAGGCATGGCCGGTATTTTCTTTAGACTAAAAAAGTATTTTTCTATAATTTCAATATTCTAGGCTGCGACAGAAAGGGTAGATGATGTAATTTGGACGTTGGATGCTAACTAAACTGCTAGACAGCAATTACACAAGAATGTTGCGAGCAATATTGAACAAGTCCTGGCGGCAACACCCTACAAGGCACCAACTATACAGCCACCTGCCTCCCATCACGAAAACTATCCAAGTTAGACGAACCAGACATGCAGGACACTACTGGAGACGTAAGAACGAGCTCATAAGTGATGTACTCCTATGGACCCCCGCATATGGCCAAGCAAAGGCAGGACGACCAGCTCGAACATACATACAACTATGTGAGGATATAGGATGTAGCCCTGAAGACCAGCCAGAGGCGATGAACGATAGGGAGAAGTGGCGAGAGAGGGTCAGGGATATCCGTGCTAGCGGCACGACCTGATGATGATGATGAAGGTTTGTTTGTTTGGCTTGTGTTAGCCAGATTTTAACTGTAAACCATAATTCATTTTTTACCAAAAAACACTTATTTGTTAGATTTTGTATACTACTTTCTGACAAATACATAGTAACAATTACATTATTACATATTTGCACGTATATTGCATTATATATATTACTTATTATAACGTTAAACTATTACCTCAGTTGTGGGTTAAATAGTATCACTACTGTCCTATAAGGTTTGCGTTGGCATTTAATAAATCGTGAAGGTGAATATGCCTTTAAACAAATAAATAAAACAAACCAAATCTTGCCTACAAGTGTTTACCATTCACCCGGTATTTTTACCTTGGTATTTAGTTGAGCCATTTAGTGAAAAAAAAGTTACAAAATTACCCGAACGGAATAAATCGGTTTATATATAGATTATATTTTACTTTTTTGTGAGTTTTTCACACCAGCATTAGCGGGAATCGAAACACGAACAGCCTCGTTCAGGTTTTGAAAGCAAGGAAGTAACAACGTCCACACTCATACCCACAAAAATAAACCTCAAACAAGAGAGAGATCGAGAGAGTGATAGATAGATAGATAGATAGAGAGAGAGAGAGAGAGAGAGAGAGAAATAGAGAGAGGGGTGTTCTTTTCATGAAAAAAAGAAACAAAAGGGAGTCCCAAATTACGTTGCCCAGTCTGCTGGGGCTGTAAAATACACCGACTGCACCTCTGAAGGGGTAAGAATGTCCTAGATATGACACTAAACTATCTGCTGATGAGGCTCCAGTAATACTGGAACTTTGGGAAATGCGGAGCACCCCATTATTGCCATCGCTCCAAGGTCCACTCTGGTCCGGATTGGTAGCACCTAATAGGGTCCAAACTTGTGGTTAAATAGAACTAAACTGCGTACTTATGCGAAACTGAATTACTTGAAATAGAACTGTTTTAATATTTAACTGTGTGTGAACAAAAACTATACTTATACTAATCTGAATTGTTTGAATTAGAACTATTTGACTAAGGTGAATAGCTTGAAATAGAGATGTTTTTGACAATTAAACTGTTTAATTTCGGTGATCGAACGAGAACCGGTGTTTTCAGGGTGATTTGACCGTAAGCCAATTAAACTGTGTACTCATGCTGAATTGAATTGTTTGAAAAAGAACTGATTATTTGTAGAAAAATCGATTTGGCATTAAATAACCTACAAAGGTTGATATGCCATAAAACCCACCCCACCCAAATTACGTATTCTCCAGCAATTGCTAAAGATCAAACGTAGCTTTATAACTTCGTCATCAGCGATGACTAAACTGTCACAACTTTACACGACGACAACGACGGAGAGTGCGACATTTGACATTATCACGCATCTCTACACGCATGCGCACGGCGTAGACACTGAAGACACTGGAGATGCTTGCAGAGCTGGTCACGTCCGCAGTAAAAAAAAGGTGACGTCGCATGAATAGTGAGAGTGTTAGTAATAATAATGAGTGTGATGATAGTGGCTGTTGCATTCATAGCGTTATCGTTTCTGATTGGGGAAAAAGTGAAAAGAGATACTTTGCTTTTGTTTATAAACGTCTTCAAAAGGGAAAAGATATAATCATATGAGAAATATCTTCAAGCGAGTAGCGTTTTTTATAAATCTTTCTTTTCATATCTTCATTTCTTTCTTCTCTCTCTCTCTCTCTCTCTCTCTCTCTCTCTCTCTCTCTCTCTCTCTCTCCTTTCGTTCTGTCTTTCTTTCATCGTCCCGTCTGGTTTTCTTTCTTTCTTTCTTTCTTGTACCCTCAACCATTCTTTTTTTCTTTTTTTCTTCCTTTCTTTCTTTCTGCATATTCCTAGTATCCCTGCACCATTCTTTCCTTCATTCTTTCTTTCTTTCTTTCTTTCTTTTCCGACTCTTCCTGTACTCCATTCGCCATTCTTTCTTTCTTTCTTTCTTTCTTTCTTTCTTCCTTTCTTTCTTTTTACTGGTCTCCTATAATTTTTTGGTTGCCGACCATTTTTTTCTTCTCTGTGGCTTTCTTTTAATTCTCAATTGTCCCCTTTTCCTGGATGTGTGACCTCAGCCTCCGTCTTCTTTCTTGACTTTAACGTTCCGTTTATTCTATTCCCCTTTTTGCAAAGCACTTCGTCTCCCGCCAACACAAGACACATCTTATTATTTATTCCCGCTAAAAATGTGATTCATTCACGTCAGTATGATCCTTGACCCGTCCGAGTATTGATCAACGGAATGGTAAGCGTTCTGTCTCTCGTGTTAAATCTAACCTAATCTCTCTCTCTCTCTTACCTCCTCTCTCAGTCTCTCTGGCGCACACATGCATGGGCGCTAACTCTTTCTTTTTAACTTTCACTCTCCCTCTTTTTCTCCTAGCTATCTCTTTGTTTGTTTTTTTGTTTGTTTGTTTGTTTGTTTTTCTTTTCTTCTTTCTTTCTTTCTTTCTTTCTTTCTTTCTTTCTTTCTTTTTGATTCCTTTTTCTTTGTTGGTTTGTTTCTTTCTTTCTTTGTTTACGTAATTCTATTTCTTTCTTTCTTTCTTTCTTTCTGTGCTTCTCTTTTATATTCTTCTTTTTTTTCTTTTTTCCTTTCTTTCTTTTTTTTCACTTCCATTTATTTATCCTCCTTCTTTTTTGTTTCTTTTTATTCCACGTTGGAGCTAATTTATCATTTTATTTTTATTTTTTTTTTTTGTTTTCTTCAGTCCGTACTTCTCCCATTTCTATAAGTTTTTCGCATTTTCTTTCTTTCTTTCTTTCTTTCTTTCTTTCTTTCTTTCTTTCTTTCTTTCTTTCTTTCACATTTCTATTCTTCCGCCCCACATTTTTCTTTTTTAATTTCCTTCGCACCTTACCTCTCTCTCTCTCTCTCTCTCTCTCTCTCTCTCTCTCTCTCTTTCTCTCACCCTTTATATATATATATATATATATATATATATATATATATAACACACACGAATATAATATATGTAGGTGAAGCGATGAGTCTAACCTAGAGATGAGTCATACACCGGCAAACATCGTTTATTAAAATCAGAGCCGACTGGTAGGTATCTTGACCACTTCTGGAATGTTCAGGATAGTAGTTATTTAACTCTGCTTGATTAGATCTTGGACAGAACCAAATAGAAGAGGAGACACGGTACATACTGAGGGTCAAAAAATAGAAAACCAAGAAGAATACATTTAAACTACAAGAAATGTTCACAAATCAAGATACAAATAGGCCTTATTCGGGCGGAGATACGACATCAGTCCGGGTACTGAAAACTTTGGATTAAAAAGAGCCTATTACCGCCAGTTTCCTTAAGATTATCGTCGTTAAGCAACAATGAGCCTGTTTAACATCTAAATAGGTAACCACTGGAGTAACAGCAGGTACTGGATTATAAACTAAGGTCTGCATGTCATATCCAAATCAAAAAGTGAATATAAAGGGAAAAAAGAAAGAAGTTAAGCAATGATGAGCCTGTTCAATACTTAGATGAGTAGCCGCTCGAGCAACTGCATGTACTGTAAATAGAAATTGGCCTGTATGTTGTATCTAAGTAAAGTTTAGTAAATAACAAGTAAAAGAAAGGAAGAAGTTAAGCTATAATGAACCAGTTAAATACTTAGATGGGTAACGATTTAAGCAACAGGAGGTACTGTAAGCATCCTATGTACTATATCTAAGTAAGGGTTAGTAAATTACAACTTTAATTATTGTTATAAAAAGCTGGACAGAAAACAAATTGCCCAATCGGCTGGGGCTGTAGAATACACCGACTGCATCTTTGCAGAGAGATAAGACTTCCCACCCCACTCAATGAGTGTCCTGGAGATGACACTAAACAATCTGATAGTGAGGCATCTGTAATACTGGGACTTTGGGGAATGTGGGGTACTCCTTTATTGTCATTGCTTCCAGGTCCTCTATGGCCCGGAGTGGTAGCACCTGACAGGGTCCTATCTATGGGTTAGATATAACTAAACTCTGTACTAATGTTCAACTGAATTGTTTGAAATAGAATTGTTTTAATATTTAAAATGTATATTTATGCTAAAGGGAATTATTTGAAATAGATCTGTTTTCACATTTAACTGAGTGTAAACAGAAACTATACTTAGGCTAAACTGAATTGTTTGAAAGAGTACTGTTTCTGATATTTAAACTGTGTACTTATTTCAAACTGAATTGTCTGACATAAAACTGTTCATATGTATGAAAATGGATTTAGAATTAAATTACCTATAATGATTGTTGTGCCATGAAACCAAACCAAACCGAACCAAACCAGAAAATAGATTGACTTATGATATTTGTGTTTTTAGTTTGATTGCTTGTCCTAACTAAGCAATAATTATTATAACTATATTGTTAGTCTTAAAGTAAAAAATTGGCGACCGTAGTAGAGGGCGACCAGAAGGTTTCCTTTTCTATAGCTACTACACCGAGGTGTAGGGGATGGCGCTACTTCTTTCCCGGGATTGCTCCACTTTATCCTTGATACGTACCTTTTATTGCTGAGTGTTAAGCAAGGAGGTATCAAGTAACATTTTTAAAGTCTTTGGTATGACGCGACCTGCGATTGAACCCAGGTCTCCTGGACCATTGGCGAACACTCTACCCACTAAGCAATAAATGATATGTTCAGAGTGTTTGTCCTAACTAAGTAATATTTGAAATATCTAGATTGTTAGTCTAAATTAAGCAATACGTTATTTTTAGTCCTAACTAAGCAATAAGTGCTATGCTGAGATTGTTAGTCTTATCTAAGCAATAAATGCTATATCCACATTGTTAGTAGTAAATTTATTAAGTTTTTTGCTTAGATGTGGCTCAAGGCCGCATGAATGGGGTACCCAATGAGAATCGAACGCACTCGTATAGGTTTGCTAATCTGCTTGCTAACTGAGGGGCTCAATCAAGATTGATAGTACTAACAAAGTGATAAATTCTATGCTCAGAGTGTTAGTCTTAACAAAGCAACAAGTGCTATGAAATTATTATACAACTTCAACCTGAAGAATTGCCCATAAATATAATTAGTTACTTATAATTAATCGTGAATTATTATTTTATCAACTGAAATATTTTTTAATTATTCGGAAGTTTAAACTTAGTATAAGGTGACACTTGCAGCAACGTAGTTTTCTGTTGATTATTGTGAACTGGAAGAAATAGTCTTTCACTGAGAGGCAGTTTTCTTCATTAGAATAATTTTTATATTCAAACATTTCTTTATACAAACAGAATTTAGTGTAATCGTCAACATCAACATCAACTCCTGCAAAAAATCCTCAGATTTGCCAATATATATACATATATATATACATATATATATATTCGAAGATCGGCTGAAATGTTCTTAGACTGTCTGTGATGCTCTCATCGAATGAAACAAAATGCGGTTAATTTTTCCATATACTCCCCATTCCAGTCCATACACTTCTCCTATCCGTGGTTTTGCAGTGCTTGGATCTCAGTGGTAAAAATCATCAACAGCAAATATAACGTCATCGTATGAACTTTTTAGCTTTTCAACTTGTCATCCCACTTTCGTGTTTATATATATATATATATAGTGTTCTGGCTAAATTTAACGATTTTTCAAGTCTCAAAAACAGCTTGACCAATTTATGTACAATCAATTATCTATCTATCTATCTCTCTCTCTATATATATAGTCATTCACAGAGAGAATGTTTCTTTGTATCATAACTCTTCCGTTTGGCTAGAAACGCTGGCTGCATCAAGCTGGGATCGAAACTCGACTCACTTTACGTTAGAGTGATTAGTATCATTACTCTTCAGTGTAGCTAGAAATGTAGGATGCTTTAAGACTTAGTATCATATCAATCAGCATATATATATATATATATATATATATATATAGTCCCTCTACTACTAGCAGGAAGCGACAAAAAGTTTTTAACGAAGTTTAAGAGGTTTGAATCCAGAGTTTTATTTGCTTTTTTTATTTTTTATTTTTTTGCTAAACCGGTTGCTGTAATAAGGCCGAAGAGAATAGTCTGTCCTACTATTTACCCATAGCTGGAGAGAGAAGAGTTGTATTCATGTTAAATGTATATTACACAGGACAAGTGTAGACAGCGAGTCAATGGTGCTGGGTGACTGCTAGTTTCTAGCCTATGCGATCATGAGATCAAGTGGTTCGCACATAGTGGATATCTCTTGATTTTGTGTTTTATAAGGCATGATGGAAAGGATGATCTAGTTTACGGGGCATTTTAAGAAGGGCAGAACAGTTTATACCGCATAGTTATTTAACGTATATACTCTAGTAATGAATGACCCCTAAATTTTAGCCGCAAAAAGGTGCTTTTATCATATAATGTATATAACGAACGACAGTAAGATTCTGTGTTTTCAACTAATATCTCGTCAATTGAACGACCATTTGATTTTGTGAGGAAAAATCGATCTTAAAGGCCCGTTTAATACAAAACTGTATATAATACGTGGCTATATCATAATTCTATTATCAGCCACATTTACTTTTATCAACATAGATTTTAAAAGCAACAATTTATAATGGTCAATAAATTTAACATTGGGAGATCCTTGTAGCTTAGTGGTTATCGTACTTGACTTCAACTTCGTCGTAAGTAAGTTCAAACTCCAGTAGTGCTATCTTGTTAACTTTTGGATTAATCCCCAGGGAAACGTATGAACCCCCTTATCTTCCCAGCTGTCGGTTAAATTGAACCACTTTTATTCTCGGTGAGCTTGTATCTGACATCTCACGAAGCTAGAATGCGGCACAAGGTCATTTTGTAATAAGACCAAGCATGAATCGAGACTCATACGTGGCAGGTCCAGAAAATACTTGGCCCCGTCGGCATTCCCCTCATGGAGCGCCAAGAAATTAACTCAACCCAGCCAAACTGGTAAAGCCAATGGGGACGCCTCCACTGAAACCAACGGTTTAAAAGATTTCTAACAAACCAGCACGGATGCCTAGTGGCCAGCCCAAAGGCGTGTGGATTCTTCTTCTATAGGGATTTATTCGGCATTGAATAACTCTCGAAAGTTGATATGCCATTAAAAAAGGAACAAAAAGAAATGCATGTTCTTTTTTTGTATAAGGTTGTCCAAGTGAGAATAGTGTATGTGTGTGTGTGTGCGTGTGTGCACGTGCACGCTTCTGTGTGGCACAATCATTAGATCAAACTCTATTTTAAATAAAACAAAGACGGAGTCACAGTTGTATCGTGGCTAATGTACTCGATTGCGACACTGTAGGAAGTGAGTTCAACCCCCTTTCATGTTATTACCTTCAATTTCGAACTAATACGTCTGGGATAGGTATAAAACCTCTTACTTATCAGCTATGCGTTTGATGGTATTACTACTGTTCTACAATAATGGCTTTGATAGTAAATACCCCACGAAGGTTGCTATGCCATTAAACAATATATATATATATATATATATATATATATATATATATATAAGCGAATAACGTGAATAAAGCGAATAAAGTGAATATAGCGAATAACGTGAATAAAGCGAATAAAGTGAATAAAGCGAATAACGTTTCATCAGATGATTTTTACCTTCAAGTTTATTGATGATAAATGAAAAGTACAGAACTGAAACGGCAGTTAGAAGGTGACCTTTTACTTACAACTGTTTTAATTTTATACACGTCTGGGTTTAAATCACTCCAATGCTCATGCCAGTGTCTGTTTTTAGGACTTCAGGGTTTGCGATGAAGTTATTCTTGTGTCCATTAAGCATGATACGGAAACGGCACTGATGGAAGTGTTCAATAAAACGTAGTTGACCCTAAGATTCGATTCTATAAAGGGGCGTAGATAAAAAAAATTAAAAAAAAAACAAAAACAAAAAACAAGCAACTTTGTATTCATTTTTTTCTTAGTTCGTGTTGATCCAGACACACTTGTAAAGTTTATCATATATTTCACTTACCTTTGGCTGTGAATTGTTTATATATCTACCGAACTTGGCGTCGGAAAAATTAATGCACCATGTGTGGGTAAAGATTTGGACTGCTTGTAGCTTCACTGGCCGATAACGACGTAAGGCAGGTGATACTCCTGCCAGAGTGCAAGCTGATGGAGGAAGGCTGTTTTCTTCACGCTGATTAACAAATTCAAGAGTTCCATGGCTTCTGAAGAGCAGAACGTTATCTGCTGAAGGCCAGCCTCAAAGTTATGAATTAGAAATGCGATATACACAAACACAAAGTCCCTGAACAACAGCACGGTGGTCGAGTTTGCTATTTATACATGTGCCGACGTAAATCTTTGAGGCAGATATGAACCAAATTAGATCGATAATCGGACCAAAAGATAAAACAATTTAAAATAGTTTGTTTTCGTTTAGTTTTATGGCATATCATACGTTGTTGGTTATTTAATGCCAAATCCAGTTTTTACATATATATTAAATATATATGATTTGGAAACACATTTTGTAGATACACACAGTTAAAAGAACAAACAGTTCTATTTCTAACAATTCACTTTATCGTAAGTCAAAGTTAAATGGTTCCAAGTATTGCTATGTATAACTAATAATTCAATTAAACATCATTCATTTTTACAAATAGTTATGCGATTAAACAGTTCTATTTCTAACAATTTAATTTATCATGTCATTTGTTCTCACAGTTTAAATGTCATTTCTGTTTGACAGATCGATAGAAGCCTATAAGCTGCTACCTCTCCGGATCAGAGAGACCTGGGGGCGATGGCAATGAAGGGGTACTTCGCATTCTCCAAAGCTCCAGCATGACTGAAGCTTTAACATCAGATTGTTTAATGTCATATCCAGGACACTCGTTGGGGTAAGGGTCTTACCCCTCAGCAGAGATGCAGTCGGTGTATTCTACAGCCCCAGCCGACTTAGCTGAATCAAAAATTGTTTGGAATATATATATATATATATATATATATATATAACACCCATCAGCTGGTCTTAGAATATGTGGTCTGCATTCCCCCAAAAAGATGTGTCCTGGATATGACACTAAACTACATCGAGTGGTGAAGATTTAGTTCTGGACCATTTGGAAAAGTTGATGCTGGAACTTCTGTTTCTAGTTTTGATTTTGGAGTTAATTTCACCAAGAAACGTTATTTTTCCCATGGCTGTGTCATTCGACTGGTACCCCTTCAACCCCTCCCCAGTATATATATATATATATATATATAAAGTTTTAACTATAACACAGAATAACAATAAATTAGGATAAAAACCTGAAACTTAGAGTGACGCATGATTCTGTTTTATTTCATCCTTTTTTAATTGTTTATATATATATATATATATATATATATATATATATATATATATATATATATATATATATATATATATATATATATATAAACGTGTGTGTGTGTGTGTGTGGTAAACAGATGACAATAAATACTCGGTTTAAAAGAATCGTTTAAAAAACAATTTGTTAAATGTTTTTCTTTGGTTTTTTCTTTCTTTATCTATCTATTTTTGAACCAGCCTTTGACGAAGATCGAAGTCTGTAATAATAGTAAAAAATTCAGCTATATAATTTATCACAGACGCTATTCAAGAGCGGGAAGACCCTGTCTCGTCATTAAATTATCGGCCATCTCTCATTTCGCGCCATACACATAGTCACTCAACCATTTTGTACTACTCGCTTGTTGTCACCCAACCGTCTCACTAGCGTGTGCAAAGATTCTCCTCTATCGTGGCGACAGAAGCCATTCCTATTAAGAAATAACACCTGCGACTATTAGAGATCTGTTTGGCTGGTAACAGAAAACGAACCATCAATCATACGACCACTTAGGCAAACTACTTTGTTATTTTTCCTATTGGTAATCAAAACGCTAGCAGGCTGATCATATCTTTGCTAACCCTTCAACGCCACATGCGACATTTGTCTAATCTCCAAACCAGTCGTTCCATGGCTAGCTTAATCAAATTATCCACCGGTTGACATCTTTGACTTGTGTGAAACTAAAGAATCTATAACGTTATCGTTCTGTTGTCTTCCTATGTTTTCCTGGGGTTTTAATCGTATATTTCAAGGAGGGGTCTTCGTGATAGACTTATTAATGTACTGTACTATGACAGTATATGACAGTATTTCTAGAGTATATGACAGTATATGACAGTATACTGTACTATGACAGTATAGTAAGCAAGCCCATACTCCAGTCGCACTGTTACGTTCAATTTCTGACTTATAACCTTTCGGAAAAATATGAATCTCCCAGCTATGATGTAAATAGTACCCCTGCTAGTCTTTTACAAGAATGGCGTAGGCATTAAATAAACCACGAAGGTTGATATGCCATTAAAGAAAGAAACCAATCTAATCCAAACTTTAATTTATCTTCCAATGTTCAATCTAAGAATGGGCTGAATGTATATGATAAGACATATGTACAAGGGCTCGACATTATTTTTTTGAACACTTAAATTTTCTAAGTTTTTATTAGCGATAGAATATCACTAATGTCTCTGTACTATGGTATTAGTATTTAAAATATATACCAACAATAGAATTTTAAAAATTAATTTAAAATTTGTTTTCGAAATTCTAATTCCGCCCACGACAAAATAGCAGCTTATAGTCAATTAGAATCAATTTTTTTTCAATGCATTTTATAAGGTTTGAATAATTTATTTTAAGGGCATGTCAAGCTGCCTAGGTTTATTTTATGCTAAGACGTTTTTTTTTTACACAAATACGGTATTAATATTCCTATCAATTACAAATAATTTTCACTTAGTTGTATGGGTGAAAGTATTCCTATCTAACACTAATAATTCGAATAAAAATAATTTATACACAATTATTTCAATAGTTTCAGACGGCAATTACACAAGAATGTTGCAAGCAATATTCAACAAGTCCTGGCGGCAACAACCCACAAGGCAACAACTATACGGCCACCTAATCTCCCATCACGAAACCTATCCAAGTTAGACGAACCAGACATGCTGGAGAAGCAGGGACGAGCTCATAAGTGATGTACTCCTATGGACCCCTACATATGGCCGGGCAAAAGTAGGACGACCAGCTCGAACATACATTCAGCAGCGATGTGAGGATACGGGATGTAGCCCCGAAGAGGCGATGAACGATAGGGAGAAGTGGCGAGAGAGGGTCAGGGATATCTGTACTAACGCCACAACATAATGATGATGATGATTTCTATTTAATGATAATCATTTGTTCGCACACAGTTGTATGGTTTCAAGTAAATTATAATAATGCTAACTATATAGCTGTATCTTCAAGTTACTGTTCTTAAAGGAAATAATTTAGTTATATAATATCAAATATTCCCATCTATTACGAATGATTGGAACTGAGTTGACCGTTTCAAGTATTTCTATCTAATACTAATAATTTAGACGAACCAGACATGCAGGACACTGCTGGAGAAGCAGGGACGAACTCATAAGAGATGTACTCTTATGGACCCCCACACATGGCCGTGCAAAAGCAGGACGACCAGCACGAACATACATTCAGCAGCTATGTGAGGATACGGGATGTTGTCCTGAAGACCTACCTAGGGCGATGAACGATAGGGAGGAGTGGCGAGAGAGGATCAGGGATATCCGTGCTACCAGCACGACATGATGATGATGATGACTAATAATTTGCAAATACTTGCATAGTTTCAAGTATTTCTATCTAATACTATTAACAATATGATTTCACGTGATTATTTCTATTCAATATCATTTATTGCGTACAATTATATGGTTACAAATAACAAATGTTAATATTTGGTTAGTAGGTTGGTTGGATTTTATGGCAAAGCAACCTTTGTAAGTTATTTAACGCCAAATCCGTTTTTTACGGAAATAGTTCTATTTCAAACAATTCAGTTTAGGATAATTACGCAGTTTAAATGTAAGTACAGTTTAATTGTGAAAAACATTTCTATTTCAAGCTATTCAGTTTAATCAAACAATTCAGTTTAGCATAAGTATGCCGTTAGTTCTATTTAACCCATAGATAGGGCCCTATCAGGTGCTACCACGCCGGGTCAGAGTGGACCTGGGAACAATGTCACTGAAAGGGTGCTCCGCATCCTCCAAAGCCCCAACATCACTGGAACCTTACCATCAGATTTAGTGTCATATCAGGACAATCATTGGGCGTGGTCTTATCCCTCTGCAGAGGTTTCAGTCAGTGTATTCTACAGCTCCAGCCGACTGGATAACGAATGTTAATAATAATCCTTTGTAAATAGTTATAACTTCAAGTAATTATTTTTAATAAAAATAATTTTGTTATATAGTATTAAGTATTATCATTTACAACTAATAAATTCTAAACAAGTCCTTGGGGGTGTCCTTGTGGTGTAATGGTTAAAACGATGGACTGCGGAATCGTAGTACGCGAGTTTGTACTCCAGTCGCCCTATTACGTTCACTTTCGGGCAAATACCCTTGGGAAAGGTATGAACCCTCTTATCCTCCCATCTATGGGTTAAATAGTACCACTACTGTTCTTCTAGGAGAATGGCATTGGCATTAAATAACCTAAAAAGAGTTGATATGCTATTAAACAAAGAAACCAAACCTAAACAAGTCCTAACAGGTACTGATATTAGATGCAATTTAATGTCATACACAGGACACCCTTTTTTCGAGTTGTATTTTTTGTATACGGTCGTATCAAATACAATCATTTTTTAAACAGGCCTTTTAAACCTAAAGATAGTTAATAGTTATATTAATATCAAGTATTTCTATCTAATACAAATAATTTACTAACCGATCTACTTTACCCATAGATGAGACTCTAATAGTTACTAACACTCCGTGTCAGTGGATCTGGAAGTAATGGCAGAGAAAGGTTACTCTACACTCTTCAGAGCTTCACAGCAGTAAGCTCATCACCAGATGTAATGTAGTGTCATACCCAGATCAACCCTTTTCTAGTGGGGAGTCTTACTTCACGGCATATTCTAAGTCGCTCTGACTGGGTGGGCGACCTTCGAGGGTAGCATATTAACCTTCGTTTAACGGTGGAGATGGGGTAGAACCACCTCATGGGGTTTATCTCAAAAATGCTGCCTGGCTAGATTTTTTGGCAGATCTACAGAAAGAGATCGATATGCTGACGCTCGGGCTAAATTATCAAAGATAAAAAGTGAATCCCTTGAGATGAAACAACTTTTTCTCATAAAACCATCGACCAACACCAATAACTGTAATCCGATTAGTCAAACTTTTAAGGGAAATTAGAACAAGTTGGTTACTAAGTCAATCCATTAGTGATCGACATGGCTGATAATAATTTCAAAAAATGATAGGTTCGGTTTCTTTGTTAAATGGCATATCAACCTTCGTGGGTTATTTAAAACCAAAACCCTTCTCGTAGAAGGTCCGTAATTGTACTATTTAACCCATAGCTGGGAGGATAAGCGTGTTCATGGCTTTCTCAAAGGATATTAGTCCGAAAAGGAAGGTGATCGTATGACTGGAGTTCGAACTACGATGATACAGTCGAGAAAGTTCGCAACTTAACCGCGGAGATTCCTCCAAAAATAAATGAATAGGTTGGCTGGTTGTTTTACGTTATATCAAACCTGTAGGTTATTAAATGCCAAATCCTGTTCATACATATATATTAAATATATATGAATAAATAATTAGTAGATAACTTTTTTTTAAACGAGAGAAAATTCATTTGTTGAAATGGTTCCAAGTATTGTTAAATAATATTAATTATTCAATTTAATATCAGTCATTTGTTTGCACACAAATAAATGATTTCAAGTATTGCTACGAGGATCATTAAATAAGTTTCCAGACTTTTTCGCCTGGGCACTTTTATTGATAGTACACACGTGAAACTCTAGTCCCCTTCGAAGTAATCTCCTCCGGCTGCAATGCGCTTGTTTTACCGTTCCAACAACTTCTTGAACGCCCCATGGAAGTCCTGTTGTGTGAGCGTGTCAATGACCTTCGTCACAGCCTCTTTCATCTCCTCAATTGTCTCATATCGACAGCCTCTGAGCTAAGGGAATAACCAAAAGTCACAGGGAGCAAGGTCTGGAATACAGGGAGGTTGAGGAAAGGTCTTGGTGCTCATCTTGGTCAAATAGTCTGTCACAAGGGTGGAGTTGTCAACTGGTGTATTGTCCTGGTGGAAATGCCACTGACCCGATCTGAAGAGTGCTGGCCTCCTCCGACGGAATCTCTTCCTGAACTCCCTGAAAACCTCAACATAGTAACCCTAACCCTAACCCTCTGGCCAATCAACTCTGGTGTATTGACTTCCTTACTCCTGCCACACCTCTCATAATCCCTTACAGATTCCCTGCCTTCCTTGAATCGCTTATGCCACTCAAAAACCGATGCTCGCTTCATGCAAGATGGTCGAAAAGCAGTCTGAAGCATTCCATATGTTTCCGTGGCCTTTTTTCCAAGTTTAAAACAGAATTTTATTGCATATCGTTCTTCTAAAATGTCCTCACGTCCAGATTGCTATTTTGAAATTCACCAGCTGTGGCAATCAAGCTTTAGTAGGGTGTATTCCAATTCCTGCTGTAGCTGTTCATTGGAACCTGAAATCATAAAGATTGGTCAGTCATCTCATAAGATGTATAGCAATAACATACTGATTTTTCAAGAGTCTACAACAATTTCAAATGCCTGTGCAAAAAAAAAAAATATCTGGAAAAATATTGAATGTACCACGTATGTAACTCAAGCAATTATATTCAACATAAATGGTTTCAAGTCTTGCAAAAGATTAGATATCTCTATTTGATTTATAGATAGGACCTTAATAGGTACTACTACTTCAGTAGTAATACCTGTTAAGTGTGGACCGTAGATTAATAGCAATTAAGGGGGACTCCACAGCCCCCAAAGCTCCAGAGCGGGAGCCTCACCATCAGATGGTTTAGGGTCATATCAAAGATTCTTGTTGGCGGTGATGGGTATTACCCCTCTGCAAAGATGCATCCAGCGTATGCGACAGACTGGAATAAAATAAAGGAATAATGATAAAAGATAAAAACGATGAAAATCGTTTTAATCACTGCTATATAATTGCGGAATGATTTTTTTTATATTATCATTTTTCGTTGGTTATATCTTATCATTCGGTTTAGTTAGGCTTAGAACTATTCGGCTTAGTGCACGTGCAGGTACACAGATTGAGCGCAGGTGTTCACGCTCGTGCGCGGAGGATATGACAATCACAGATGTCATAATAAAAAACCCAGATAGGAAATAGGACTAGGGTGCGAATGACGTCATGCCCGGAAACGATGGGCTGGGATTCTTGGTGATTTTTGAAAAAGCAGTTAGTTGAGATTTGAAGTTGGACGAGGTGAGTCCAGTTGTGGACTACGGGATGCGCCGCGCGTTGTGGGCTCAGATGGAACAGTCAGCATAGTAAAAATTGTGTGTGTGTCTCTCTCTCTCTCCTCGAGTCGAAAGACTAAAAGTCAAGAAGGTAATAAAAGTTTCGTACCTGAACTAAAGAAAGTCGCCAGTGTTTCGGGATTCCTATTCATATGAACATTTTACATAATCCTATGTTTTACAGATCAGTATATTTCACGTATCTTCGTATTATGGATATGCTACATCACGTTACAGAGCATTTACACAAAAGTGAATTATTCGATATATTTATTCACATCGCTGGTAGTGGGCACTGAATAGAGTTTACCGTCGTAGCCAAATGGATAAGCCGACTCGAGTTCAAATCCTATCTGCGTTTTACTTTGCGTTAATGTACTTAGAACGAAAAAGAAGACTCATCTCGCCCCGTCCAGATATGGGTAAAAGGATTTGTTGGTTCAGAGTTGATATCCAAATGTGAAGGCAAACATATTTCTTTTCAAATTTACCTCCTGATTATCAGGGGATAGATATTTTAGATGATGTTAAATATAACTAGAATTGATTGATTGGTTGATTTCAACTGGTCTCGGGATATTTTTTTGCCAAGAAGTTAGAGAATTGCACTCATTGTACATTTACATTTAAATTTTTTGTGTAATGTTGTATACAATAATAAATAGACAATAATTGTTTATAAAATACATATCTCTCCTTTATTGTCACTAAAGGGTAAAAATAGCTGCAAGTGAGAAGAGAGGAGTCAGAGGCAGAAAGACGAAGAACTTGAACTGCTATGACTGACACCACGTGGGACACAAATTCAGTACCTTATTTCTTCTTAGACGGGAGATTTGATTCAGAACCGTTTTTCTTCGATTCTGACCGAATCATTATATAATATTCTTTACGACCACACATTTTCCTTCCGGTTCTCAATTCACGTAATTCATTACAGCTTTTCTTTATTTACACAGGTGAATATCCGATTTTATACAAATGATTCGCACACAGTTATATGGTATTAAGTATTCCTATATATTACAAATAATTCGCACAAAGCTAAACAATATCAAGTATTCCTATCAAATACAAATACTTCGCACACAGTAATATGATATCAAGTATTCCTATCTAATCGAAATAATTTACCCAAAGTTGTATGGTGTCAAGAATTCCTATCTAATACAAATAGTTCGCACACAGTTGTATGGTATCAAGTATTCCAATCAAATACAAACTCTTCGCACACAGTAATATGATATCAAGTATTCCTATCTAATTCAAATAATTTGCACACAATTATATGGTATCAAGTATTCCTATTTAATACAGATACTTTGCACAGAGTAATATGGTGTAAAATATTTCTGTCTTATAGTAATACTTAAAGGTTTTCGAGTAATTATTTCTACTTTTTCAATTTATTCTAGCTATATGGTTTTAAATAACTAATAACCCTTAGTAAACAATTATAGATTCAAGTAACTATTCTTAATAAAAATAATTTACAGTTATATCATCATCTTCATGTCGCGCTGGTAGCACGGATATCCCTGACCCTCTCTCGCCACTCCTCCCTATCGTTCATCGCCCTAGGTAGGTCTTCAGGACAACATCCCGTGTCCTCACATAGCTGCTGAATGTATGTTCGTGCTGGTCGTCCTGTTTTTGCACGGCCATGTGTGGGGGTCCATAAGAGTACATCTCTTATGAGTTCGTCCCTGCTTCTCCAGCAGTGTCCTGCATGTCTGGTTCGTCTAACTTGATTAGTTTTCGTGATAGGGGGCAGGTGGCCGTACAGTTGGTGTCTTGTGGGATGTTGCCGCCAGGACTTGTTCAAGATTGCACGCAGCATTCTTGTGTAATTGCCGTCCAGCTTCTTCTCCAGCCGTTTTGTTAGCATCCATGTAGTGCATCCATATAGCAGTATCGATGTGACCGCTGCCTGGAAGAAACTGCGTTTCATTTTATCGGTTAGGTCTGATTTCAATATAATCGATAGCCTATTGATAGCTGTCCATGCTTTCGTTAACCTCGTTTCAATGTCCCTTTCGGTTGATTCGACACTGCTTCCTAGGTAAATGGCTTCCGAAGAAATAGATCCACGACCTCACAAATATTAACCATCCGTAGAATCCTTGAAGGTGTACGGGCAAAAAACCTACAAGCGACATTAATATTTGTTGACTTTACGAAGGCTTTCGATTCCATTCACAGAGGAAAGGTGGAACAAATCCTACTAGCGTACGGCATACCTAAAGAAACCGTAGCGGCAATAACGATTCTCTATAGAAACACCAAAGTAAAAGTACGATCACCAGATGGAGACACAGAATACTTCGACATTATAGCAGGAGTACTACAAGGGGACACGCTGGCTCCGTACCTCTTTATCATTTGTCTATACTACGTACTTAGAACATCGATTGACAAAATCAGAGAGAATGGCTTCGAGCTGACGAAGAAAAGAAGCAGAAGGTACCCTGCAAAAACAATTACCGACGCCGACTACACCGATGACATAGTGATACTGGCAAATACATCCGACCAATCCGAAACACTACTGCATAGTTTGGAACGAGCAGCCGCAGGCATAGGCCTCTACGTTAATGCACACAAAACGGAATACAGTTATATGGTATCAAGTATTCCAATCAAATACAAATAATTCTAAAACATGTTTAATATAGATAATTAACGCACAGTTACACGGTGTCAAGCATTCTTATATAATTTACATACCGTTGTTTGGTTTCAGGTATTTGAAATTAATACCAATAATTTATACACATTTATATAGTTTAAAGTAGTCTGGTTTGGTTTCGTTTGGTTTTATGGCATATCAACCATTGTTGGTTATTTAATACCAAATCCATTATTATATATATAAACAGTACTATTTTAAACCATTCAGTTTAACATCAGTACGTTTTTTGTTTACACACAGTTCAATATAAAAACAGTTTTATTTCAAACGGTTCAGTTTAGCATAAGTACGCAGTTTAAATGTCAAAACAGTTCTATCTATTAAATTGTCCCGAGCACTTTCGGACATTTCATAGGCCATTATCAGTGGGGGGTGCATGTATAAAGAGTGTTTCTCTCAAACAAGCCCAGTAAATTCATCAACCAATTCCAACCTAAAACCAAAACACTTGTCAGGAAACTTGAAAAGCTCCTAATAAAATTATAAAGATGAAAAGTGTCTTTATTATTTAATCGAATACACACACACACCCACCCACACACACACACACACACACATATATATATATATATAAACAGACTTGGATTGATAGAAGACTGGTTGTGTTTTATGGCATATCAACCCTTGTAGGTTATTTAATGTCAAATCCCGTTTATACATATATATCAAATACATATTATTTTTAAACGAATAGCTTTTAGGTAACAATTTTAAACGAGCTAGAGTTTCATTTTTGCATATCAATTCGTTTCAAGTAAAGAATATAATTGAATATTTTTATTTCAGCCACATAAAGGACCCTATCAGATCTGGGTGGACCTGGGATAATTGATAATGAAGGAGTACTCCACATTCTCCAAAGCTCCAGGAGTGGAGCCTTACCATCAGATGGTTTAATGTCATATTCAGGACACTCGTCTGCAGAGATGCAGTCGGTGTATTCTACAGACCCAGCCGACTGATCTAATTGATAGATAGATAGATAGATAAATAGATATGAACAAACTGGGATAGATAGATAGATAGATAGATAGATAGATTAAAATCTTAGAATAATTAAGGAGCTTTCGTTGAAATTTTAAGATCATATAGTGAATCGGCATTAAGAGAGAAAGCTTAAAGTGAACGTTCGATTAATCTCCGTACATCCCGACAAAAATAAACTGATCGCTTCCTATTCATCTCAGAGGATTCGCCCAATCAAAAATTAACGTCTAAGTTATTTTCAGTTGAGAAATTATAATAAATATTAATGAGTCCCGTGTTGATCGATAAATCTATACACGTGCATCAGAAATATGAAAAGCTTGCTGCTTCGACGATCTACCAGTTCTTGTGATATTTTCACTTTGATATCTACATAGATCTGAGACAAAAAAATTAGACGATCCTGTTTATCATTAAAACAGAAAAAAACCCCACTGAAAAACGCATCATAACTTACTTTTGAGTCATCATCATCATCATCATCATCTTTTTTGATTATTTGTGAGATGAGAAGTAAGTGGCCATACCGCTGCTATTTTTAGGTGCTGCTTTCTGGGTTTGTTCAAAACAGAATCCTTGTATACTGCCCATCTAGCTCAATCTTTAGGCGTTTCGTTACAGTCCAAGTGGTGCCACCGTACAATAGCATTGATATAGCTATAGCTTTGAAGAATTTCTGTTTTATCTGATCAGTCATTATCATCTAAGAGCCCACTCCAAAAGTTTTTTGAGGGGGATAGGATACTAAACTGCATTTGGTGCTGAGGCTCCAGTTCTGGGAAATGTCAAGTAACCCTTCATTGATATTACTAACAGGTCCACTCTTACACAGCGTTGAAGTATCCGTTAGGGTCTCTTTTATTGGTCAAAGAGGTCTGGGTTTTTTTTGTTCAATAGGAATACTTTATATCATACATCTGTCTGCAAAAATCCCTTAAGAAATTACACAAAAATTGTAAATATGAATGCACAATGAACGCAATTCTCTAACCTCAAGGTATAAAATAGCAGAAAGGTGGGTTGACAAGGCGTTAAATTCAATCAGCCATTTAATTACTCTAGGGAAAAATTGATAGGGAAATATTTATAATCATGGCGGCATTTTGCTGAGCATTCGGATCTTTTATTTAGCAATAATGTTAAATTTAGCTGTCAAGGTTAAAAATCACACACACACAGGCGCGCACACACACACACACAAATACATATTTGATACCTCAAAATACTCCCTGTCGGTGATGGCTGTAGAATACGCCGACTACACCTAGAGTAAGACTCCCCCAAATGGGGTCACCTGTTGGCCATGGGTGGCGATCCGTAATGTCTGAGGATGAGATCATAGTGGCTGATCGGTCCGTAACCTAGGTATTAGGCGATAACGTGACCTGTAACACTCCACTTCAGCTCTTATTTGGGCTGGCCAAATCAATCGGTGGGTTATGTGAAGTTTTAGCACCTACATGATTAAGTCCCATGTTGATCGATAAATCTCTACACGTGCATCAGAAATATGAAAAGCTTCAAATAGCTCTTAATGGTAACATACAACACTTTTCTCAACGGTTGCTGAGAATTAACGGTGTCGCGAGAAACAGTTAATGAAAATTATTTCTACGAATTTATTAAGTCAGTAAAGTTGTCTCCCTTTAGTCGAGGGAGACCAGTAGCCTCCCTTTTCGATAGCTACAACACCGAGGTGTAGGGGGGGCGCTACTCCATTCTCTGGATTGCTCCACTTTACCCTTGATACGTACCTTATAATGCTGAGTGTTAAGCAAGGAGGTATCAAATACCATTTTTAAAGTCTTTGGTATGACTCGACCAGGCGATTGAACCCAGGTCTCCTGGGCCATTGGCGAACATTCTACTCATTGAGCCAATGAGCCGGTACCAGTTTATTAATCTATATAAAATTAATGAAAATTATTTTTACCAGTTTATTAATTCATAGAAAATAAATAAGAAGTATTTCTACCAATTCATTAATCCACATGAACCTAATGGATATTAGTTCTACCTGTTTATTGAAACACATGAAATGAAAAATAATTATTTCAACTAGTTTATTAATCCACTAGAAATGAAGGAACATTATTTTTACCTTTGATTAGTTCACAGGAAATTAATAAGAATTATTCCTATCAGTATATTAATCTACTTGAAATTATTGAAATTTTTTTCTACTTTACTAGTGGAATTAAAAATATTATTTCTACCTATTTATCATATTTACCAACCCCTCCGCTCGGGCCAGATATGACACAAGGTCAATTTTTAAGCGGAGTTTAGCAGGTTTGAATTCAGAGTTGTCCTTCTCCTAGACTATTTGCCTCCCTAATGCTGAAGAACCTAGTCTGTCCTACTATTTACCCATAGCTGGAGGGAGAATAATTGGATTCGTACCTTTCCCAAGGGTATTAGTGCTATGTGAAATGCAATCAGTCTCGTCCAGGATTTGAACTCATGTGGCCGTGTCCATTTCCTACAGTGATAAACATTACACCACGGGCACCTCCACTTTTTTCTTTTTTAAATTTTTTTAAATTTCTACCTATTTATTCATACACAGGAAATCATATATGCAAACAAGATTTGGTATTAACTAACCCACAAGGGTTGATATGCCATTCTACAAAATACCCCCAAAACCAACTAAAATTTTCTACTAACTTATTTTTTACGCTCTAACAATTAATTTGATTATAAGAAAATATATACCTAAAAACTATTTGTCACAAATCATATGTATAAAAAGATTTGGCATTAGATAACCCACAAAGGTTGATATGCCATTAAACAATAGCATACCAAACTAAATATCGCGACTTTTGCATCACCCTAAATATTTTTCTTAAAGAAAGATAAATCTTCAGCGGGCCACAAAATATAAAAATAATTTTTTAAAGATACCAACGCTGTTTAAATTTTAACTTAGAAACTGTCCGGCATATATATATTTCATTAGTCAAATCACATTTTGAAGAAAGAATATATATTTCTTCAGGCACCAGTTAATATCATTAGATATACACATTATCAACATAAGGGCTGACAGTTTGTCTCAAGCTGTGTCATTTATTTATCTCTTTCTTTAGACATTTCTGAAATTTCCGAGTCAATTCTTAAATGTTTATGTTTCAATGATTGTTGCCAATGCCATTTTTAAAATAATGTATTCATATTGTATGTATTATTTATCTTAATGCCTCATCAAGCATCTGCGTTTCCCAGTCAGCTAGGGGCTGTAGAATACACCTACTGCATCTCTGCAGAGAGGTAAACCTCCCCCACCATCACAAAGAGTGTCCTGGTAATAACACTCAACAATCTGATGGTGAGATTCCAGAAATGCTGGAGCTTTGGAGAATGGGGGTACCTCTTTATTGCTATCCCGCCCAGGTCCACTCTGGCCCGGAATGGTAGCAACTGATAGGGTCCTATCTATTTGTGGAGGTGGAAATGGACGCGGCAACACGTCGTAGGAAATGGACACGGCGATACGAGTTCAAGTCCTGGACGAGACTGATTGCATTTCACATAGCACTAATACCCTTGGGAAAGGTATGAATCCAATTATTCTCCCTCCAGCTATGGGTAAATAGTAGGACAGACTGGGTTCTTCGGCCTTGGTGAGGCAACTAGTCAAGGAGAAGGAAAACTCTGAATTCAAACCTGTTAAACTCCGCTTAAAAATTGACCTTGTGTCATATCCTGGCCGAGCGGAGGGATCGGTAAATATGTTTGATATGCCATAAAACCCAAACAAACAAACAATTAGGCATCTGAACTTTTTACAATCTTCTCACATTAGCCTTGAAAAAAATCTTTGCACAAAACATACACTTTTCTATATACGGATCAAATTTTGTTTAATACTTCATCAGATAGTTTCAAAATGCCCTCTTAGATTTTTTTTCTTAAAAATCACCCAATTTAATTTTAAGATTTTCTTCACAAATGCTGTTTTTGATCTGATTAGACAATTTCTTCCTAAAATATATCACTGTATTCGTAAAAAAATCCAATTGGTTAATAGACTTATTTTTTTAAAATCTGCCTTGACTGTAAATTTCCAATTTGAGGAGAAATATTGAAAAAAAAATGTCTGCTACGATTAGAAATTCCATTAATTATTTTAAAACTTTCAATTAGATCACTTCTCATTCTTCTTTCTAATAAAGAAGTTAATCCTAATTCCTCTAATCTCTCCCCATAAATGTAATCTTTTACTCTTTTCAGTATTTTTGTTACCCTTGGCCTCCAATCTCATTATTTACCCTCCAGTTTTAATGCATCGACAGTGAAGCCCAAGCCCGAGTACATATTCTAGATGAGGGATTGTTATGGTTTCATGTACACACACACATATATATATATATATATATATGATAACGTTTGCAAAGCAAAAGGCGAGAATTATTAGCTGCAATCCGCTTTCGTTGTTTAAATTTTTTGACGTCTACAAAGAAAAAGACTGTCAAAGAAACAATTCTATTTACTAAGATTAACCCTTTCAAACCGAGAGGCAGATATTTGTAAAAGTATCTACACGCAGTCTGTTAGAATTTACTTACGTCTGTTGGGTATTGACTGAAAGATTCCTTTGATATGCCGCATACGTTGCGTGGGTGGCTTACCAGGAAGTGCACTAGTTTCCTAAAGTAAATAGGACGCAGGTTGTTCTACTCCAGAAATGCCACATTAGTTGCGTGGTTGGCATAACAAGAAATGCACCTGTTCCCTAATGTAAACAAGGACGTAGGTTATTCCTCTGTGGAAGTGCTATGCAAATTGTGTGGGTGGCATGGTAGAGGAAGCCGACCATGTGCAATGTGAAGGTGGGGTGGGTGAGCACAAGGATTTGCGTGAGGGGGTCTGAAAAATTCTATAAACGAGTGAAGATTTCGACCCGTGCAGAACGAAGAAGAAATGCAAAGAGAGAGAAGACCGGAGAAGACAGCTATTAGAGGCCACGTTGCCATAGGCTCTGGCCTTTTGACAGACGGCTCAGAGTATAGAATTTTGAGATGGACCTGTATGAGACTTGCGAAAGTAGAGAAGCGAGGAAAAACTAAAAAGATCTGTTGTCTTGAATGGCTCTGTACGAGATTTGCTAAAATAAAAAAGAGAGAACTTAAAATGATTCAATGCTTTGTGATGGCCCTATTCAAGACTCGTAAAAATAGCAGAAACGATGAGAAATTAGGATGATTCGATGCCCTGTGATGGCTTTGTACGTAACTCGTGAAAGTAAGGAACGAAGCAAAAATGGCAGAAGAGCTTTCACTGCAAGTTCGTACTTCGGCCACGGTATGTATGCAAACTCAGCCATCTTTGACTCTCTCCCTCACTCCAAACATACCAACATTTCGTGTAATAAAAGGAAAAGAAAATAAACAGATTATATTTTTATATAACAGTGTTGTTGTCTTTCTCTGCAATACAACACTTTTACATTCCCCTTGTCAATAGAATTTTTGCAATTTTATATTTTATGTAAAGTCTCATAAATTTTTTAAAGAAATATTTTTATTTTTCTATTGAATGTTGTCAGCCTTGAAAATTCGAGGAACGGTTGAAAGGTTGAATATGCTGACCAAGATACGCTCATGAAATGAAAAAAATGGGTTGTTTTTTTTTTTTTTTAGTAGTCTCAGTTATGGTTGACACTTCTTCTATTAGTGTTGCAGTGTTTGAATCCCATTAGTAAAAAAACTCATCAACAGCAAATATGACGTCATATTGTGAACTTTTCGGACATGGAACTTTTCAGCCTAGCCTCCTGATATCACAGAACGCCTGTGTGAGAGGCCTACAGTCATGAGATGGTCAGAATTCTTAGGCTTAAGGCCTTGATCAAATTCAAATGAAATTATACGGAGAGGAATAATATACAGCGCCAGTATCTAGTCCACTTAAAAACACCGTACGTGAAATAGATGTGGCATATAACAAATTTGATTTGAATTTTGTAAACATAATTTAAAGAAATGCATAATTTAAAGAAATGTCTTTGGAATAACTCTCGTCAATTAAATGTAGTATCGGCTTTGACATTTCTCTTTCTGCGCATTAACTTTGTGAGGGCAATGTACAAAAAAGCGGGCGGATGACAATTTGGTGGATAGAGTGGAAAATAGGTATTTTGAATAAGTGTTTCATGTTAAAATCCGGTCATATATATAATATATATATATATTATATATATATATATATATTATATATATAGTTAAAGTAGCGTTGACAAAGTGTCCACGAAGCTTATTGACTGCCAGTTTCTCACTGATGTGATCGTCAGGTCTAGATATAGGATAGATACTGAGCAATATCTATTTATGAATATAGCCAATTAAACAATTGATATCAATTATATATATATATATATATATATAATTTCAAGAAAAAAACAAAATTCGGTCACATTACGATAATAAATTTATTTCCATCCTGTTAAGAGCATTGATATGAATCAAAAGACACCAAAATAATTCTTAACAGGACTTCATGACATACAACAAGAAAATAATTATTTTTTTGTTGGAGTCTTTGATTCATATCAAATGCTCTAAACAGGATGGAAATAAATTTATTTTGCTAATGTGACCGAATTCTTTTTTTTTTTTTTTCTTGAAATAATATTATTTACTCTGTGAATTTATTTTCATTGAGCTCTTTACCAGGAATATTTAAATATTCGAAATTTGAATAATTTATTTGTCCTGAAAGAATTGTTCCCTACTCCGGATTTTACTGGATTGAAGAATACCTATATATATATAATATATATATATATATAATATATATATATATTATAATATATATATATTAGAATTTCATTGCATAGCTACGTCAGTTTAAAAAACCACACACACACACTCACACACATATATATATATAAACGGATGGTTAGAAAGCAATTTCATATCGTAATAAATGATTAAATTCTACAATTTGCATTTGAACTAGTTGAGTAACGTTAAAAACTCTGTCGCCATTGTGTAGTTAATGGAAGAAAGCGGGAAAAACAAATGGCTGAGTCTGTGCATACGTTAGAGCTGGCTGCAAGAATACAGACGATAGCCGATGCAGCGCCTGGCTGGATTTGCAGCAGTTTAAGCTGATTTTCTTGGCGTGACATAGCCGACTGATTGGCACCAGAAGGTCACTGCGTGCACGAGAGTCAAAAAGTAGTCAGAATTCTTCTAAAGAGACGAGCTTAGAGTTTAGAATTTGTTCTTTTTTTCTTCTTCCTTTGGTGAATATAATATAATCTAGAAGCGCTGAACAGTTTTAAGGCTAGCCATTACTGTTGATTAGAAAAATTATCTCAAAAAATATTACGACTGTAGTGAGTTTGATCCTAACTAACGATGATATAATTTATTTGAATCTTGGATAATTTTTTGTGGGCAATTTTGTAACCTGCTTCGTTGCGTGGCTGTTACTAAGCTAGAGTAACGTAATGGCCAAGGATTTCGGTTCATGCCTTTAAGTTTAGTTAGGCTGAGAACCTTTCGACTCAGCACATGGGTTAGTTAGGTGCAAACCTTGATGTAGGTGGTAACGTGCGCTTTGGGCGGATGTGCCACTCAGAGATGTCACAATAGCCCGAGATGACGGAACGGGGTGACAGGGTGCGGGTGCGGGCGCTAAGAATTTCGGATCAATCAACAAAGCCAAAAGAAACGTTTATTGTTTTTTTTTGGCATATCAAGCTTCTTGGGTATTCTAATGCCAAATCCATATATCTAGAAGAACAATAATAGAAGTATTTAACTAATAACTGGGAGGATAAGGGGGATCATACCTTTCCAAACGGTATTTGTCCGAAAGTAAATATAATAGCGCGACTGGAGTTCGAACTCGCTTATTACGATTCCGCAGTCCAGCGATTTAACCATTACACCATGAAGACACCTCCAAGCATATAGAATCATTCAAGGGCGCACTATGCAAGCAAAAAAAAAAAAATGTATGAAATGATAATATTATAAGAATAGGAAGTTCCTTACATACTCATCAAATTTAACACCAAGAGATTTTCATTTGTTTCGATTATAAGATTTCACATGTGACAGAGCATTCAGAAACAAACAACAAGGTTAAAGTGGCATTTCAAGTCTTTTTTTTCAGAGAAAACATCTTATCTTTTTTTTTTAAAGAGGAAAGTTTACCTTCCTATTCGGCTGCAGTCGATGACGTTTGCTCATAATAGTTCTATCAGTTTTACTTACATTTAAAGAACGTCATAATTTATTGATAAAACCTTATTTGCGT